>QXMI01000189.1:0-581901 GCA_003568695.1 Protomyces arabidopsidicola
GGTTGTGCTCGAGGTGATCACAGGGTGTGAGCTCGTCGAAGAGGTTGTGCTCGAGGTGATCACAGGGTGTGAGCTCGTCGAAGAGGTTGTGCTCGAGGTGGTCACAGGGTGTGAGCTCGTCGAAGAGGTTGTGCTCGAGGTGGTCACAGGGTGTGAACTCGTCGATGAGGTTGTGCTCGAGGTGGTCACAGGGTGTGAACTCGTCGATGAGGTTGTAGATGAAGTAGCCACGGGTGTAGAGGACGATGTCGTAGGGAAGCATTCATCGTACTTGACGATAGAGAACTTAACAGGAGAACAATTATTAGGGCCCTGTTCCGTAAAGAAGTTGTAGCTCGTGAAACTTGTGGGGATGCCAGGGCCACATTTATAGAATTCATCGGAACCCTTGTATGTCAAAAAGCCTCCGCATGCGCCAAACATGTTCTGATCATTGTCCATAGAATCACCAGAGCATTGGAATTGTGTTGAAGATGACTGTTTGCCGACACAGATCTTGTTGACGGTTAGATCGATGAGTTGGAAGCCGCCGCCGATCTGACGAACGAGCTTGAACGTATTCGCTTCTTTTTGTGTTGACTTGTCGGTGTAGAGCTGACCATCATCGCCATAGTCATCTACGCAAGTGCCATCGAAACTGGATTTCAAAGCGAAGATATCGGGTGTCACCGTTGAACCTGCGCACGTCTGACCAGCAGCAGCACGAGCGAAGAGGTTGATACCGGCAGCGAGAAGAAGTGCCTTGGACAGCATGACTTTGTGAATGATATTCCCAAGACATGCCGAGCGCAGGCCCTTCCTTTATACAAGACCCATGCCTATCGACCTTTGCCGCTCCAGCACCCTGATTTCTTGCCCATCGCGCTTTGCAATCTGCTCAAGTGGCCCATCATGTGCCGTGAGGCCTTAAACAAGGCGGCTTTGTGTAGTGGCAATTCTTAAAGGCCATCAGCTGTTGACTGTGTTGTTCCCTGTCGCTTGCTGCCGTGGGCGTGGGGCCGATCCTTTCTCGTGGTGGCGTCGCCCTTGTGCCTTAACCATCACAATTAATTCTTTCTGACTTTGGCGACCGTTGGCAAAGACCGTTGGGCGCCTGCAGCTCGACCGTTGCACTGCCAGAGATGGGCCCTCCCATAGATTGCACCGTAGCATCGCCCGGCTATGCCTCGCTACAGTCCCCACACACGAGCCGATCCAGTTCATACAGCCATCGGCCATCACTGGGCTAGGCTGGATCGAGTGCTCGTAAATCGTGCTGAACTTGCAAGCTGCAAGCTGCAGGACGTAGAAGACCGCACGGGCTGGGTCCTTGCCCATTTCTTGGTTCTCAAACCATCTGTCAAAGAGCTTGTGGGCCCTCAGACCTCAATGTGCTTCTGAATCGAGACTTGCCTTTACACTCGACAATCGTTTGCACGGTCGCAAAGAGCTGTCCCTTGCGCATGCCCTCCAACAAAGACTATGATGACTTTGTTGGCCAAGAACACCCGACCCCGGGGTAGAGTGTCATGGGACCAGTACGGCCCAGGTCAGAGACACTCTTTGACATTGCTTTGTCTCTGGAAGCAGTGACACCTAGCGTAGCTCAAAGCCTGAGAGCCGAGCTGAGACCTTCTGCCGCTGCATGTCTTAAAAGTCAGACATTGCCCGAAAATTTAACCTTTTCCCAAATGCATTAAAAATTTCAACAAACGCGCCAAAGTGACGCGACCCACGGTGTGCACGGCGGTAGCTTGCACACTTGACAGCCGCTGCCCAGCAATAGCTGCGATCTAGGTGTTCTTCCGGGCCCAGGTACGAGTAACTCTATTTTAGCACAAGTTCATGTATGCATGATCCCTGCAAGTTGTCATATGCTGCAGGAGCATTAAAAAGCCTCAGATAGGCGCACAGGCAGAACATGTGCATAGCGGTAGCTAGTGGCTGATAACGGACGAGACTTGCCTGTTTGTCCAAAGTTAGCGACGATCACATGTAACATTTAAGCGGGCGTACATGCTCTTGCAATATCCTGACTAAATTATATTCAGTGCAAAGTGCTCGCACATACTTGTGTTCGCCGTCTTGAGGAGTTCGTGGTGTAGAGCGCATTCTGGAAAAAGGTTGCGTTTAGCCTGACTGCTAGTGCTCCGGTAGGAACGGCGCAGCGAATGTCCGACACTGTTAAATTTAGTGTTCGTGTGTGAAGCGCGGCAGCATGGCCAAAGCAATCACGACTGCACTGAGCTGGCAATGTCACTTGAATGTCAATAGGTTGCTGCCCCCTGATGAGCATGGTTATGGTGTTGCGAGTCTGGACACCCTCCGCCCATTGACGTGTCAACTGCAGCTTTAGTTTTAAAGCAAAATTCGAGTGCAAGGCAGATTCCTAGGTCGTTCTTGTCATGGAACTGCAAAGGAAGCAGTGCTTGGCACCTGCTGGAGACCTCGTATGGGTATGAGAGCTTACGCTGCCGTACGTCGCCCAACATGATGCCGCTACAGCTCAAGAGTCGTTGTGAGTGCTGCATCCAAGCCCATGCGCACGACGAGAGCGAATGTGGGACAACTGAAATTTAGGTCGCTGCAGCAACCGGCAACCAAGCTTCTACAATTGAGACTAAAGACTACGACCTCGAGCCGCTACCCCGGAAAGCTGTCGTTTGCTCTATGGTGCTCATACTCGATGGCGGGAGCACCTATGTCTTACAAAGTATACCGCAGGAAGCACACACTGCTCTCTTCAGCAGTCCTCTGTGGACAAGTCAAGCTCTATATGATTTTCCAGATGCTGTCCAGACACTCCATAGAAGCTACCTCGAGGCTGGCGCTGAGTTGATATCATGCATGACCTATCAGCAGTCTCCAGACACAATGAAGCATCTCACAGGTCCAGGCTCTGATGCACATGTCTGGAATGCAGGGATGCTCGCGAGTTCTCAAGCTTGTCGAAAGCATGGTAGTGGCAGTTCTGTTCTGACTCTTGGGACTTATGCAGCTATGCTAGGCAACGGTGCAGAATACTTCCATGTTTTCAAGGCTGGCGAAATCGATTCTCTTCGGGAGTTTCACCGGGTGCGCCTACAGCACTTTGTCCAGTCTCCTGCATGGCGCGACATTCAGTATGTCGCTTTCGAAACGCTGCCTGATGTCAAAGAAGCTTTCCTCATACTCGACGTCTTGCAGGACTTGCAACACAGCTTGAAGGAGAAACGGGTGTGGATCTCCTTTTCTTGCTCAGGAGAAGGCGCATCTGATAGAGTGGTTGAGGGTATCACATCATTTCTACGAGATGACAGAACACAGAAACTCCTGTGGGGTATTGGAATCAATTGTTTCAAGGAAGATGTCGCGGACGGTGTGGTGTCTGGCGTAGAGACTCTCATCAGGCGCACATCCTTGTACCTCGTCCTCTACCCAGACAACGGCGAGGTATGGGATCCTGTCAAGCGCATATTCACTGGCACGCCCAAGACTCCAGATACATGGGCTGAGCCGTTCAAACACTGGTCAAGCCTGAATCATGGCCGCCTGGTCTTTGGCGGATGGTGAGTCTACTCCAGCCAAGTTTTCAGTGCTAACAACAAGTTGCCAGACGGCGCCCGAGCACATACGGGCCATCAGGCGTGCTGTAGGCGTCGAAGGAGAGAAGTGAGCTGCTACGTAGAGATTCTAGCTGCTGGCCCCAAAGTCATCTATAGAGCCCAGCAGAGTGCAGCCTGTTCTCCATCCCTCGCATTTTCCCCCCTTTGTCTCACGCCGCGCACAAGTTCTGCCCACGGACTCGATCCCGACACCCGACGACCATTCGGAGCAAAAAGGAAAGTACAGCGAGCAACAAGGACAAAGCACATCCTCCTTCATCTACACTCGTAGCAGCAGCAGTATGCTCTCTCTCCGTCAGACAGCATTCGCCCTCAAGCGTCATACACGCGCATATGCACAGGTCAAGGCTGCAGCAGGCACGTTCGCCTCGCAAAAGAACAGCAATGGCAACTACACAGTGTCTATGATTGCAGGCGACGGCATCGGTCCAGAGATTTCCAAGTCAGTGGTCGACATCTTCTCAGCGGCGAAGATCCCAATTGAATGGGAGGAGTGCGACGTCACCCCGATTCTCAAGGATGGTAAGACGGCCATCCCGGATGAGGCCATTGCATCCATTCGCAAAAACACCGTTGCGCTCAAGGGACCCCTCGCGACGCCCATCGGCAAGGGACATGTCTCGCTCAACTTGACTCTGCGCAGAACATTCAATCTCTATGCTAATGTGCGTCCGTGCCGTTCAATTCAGGGCTTCAAGACGCCTTATGACAATGTCGATACCGTCCTCATCCGCGAAAATACAGAGGGAGAATACTCCGGCATTGAGCATGTCGTTGTGCCTGGTGTCGTACAGAGCATCAAGCTCATCACGCGCGCCGCCTCCGAGCGTGTTATTCGTTTCGCTTTCCAATACGCACGCGATATTGGTAAGAACAAGGTGACTGCCGTGCACAAGGCTGCCATTATGAAGATGTCTGACGGTCTCTTTCTCTCTACGGCACGCGAAGTCGCCAAGGAGTACCCGGATGTTGAGTTTACCACCGAGGTACTCGACAATACCTGCCTCAGGCTCGTCACTGACCCTGCTCCATACGCTGACCGCATCACAGTCATGCCAAACTTGTACGGAGACATCATTTCTGACTTGTGCGCTGGTTTGATCGGTGGTCTTGGTTTGACACCCTCTGGCAACATTGGCAATGATGCCTCTATCTTTGAGGCTGTTCACGGCTCAGCGCCTGATATCGCTGGCAAAGGTCTTGCCAACCCAACGGCACTTCTTCTTTCTTCCGTCATGATGCTGCGTCATATGGCGCTGCACTCTGAGGCTGACAAGGTACAAAAGGCAATCTTCGATGTTCTTGCAGAGGGCACCACCATCACAGGTGATTTGGGCGGCAAGGCCAGCACGTCGCAATACACACAAGCCATTATTCAGAAACTCGCTTAGATACTTTAGAAGCTTTCACTGTGGGCCATTATGTTCCTATATCTTGTGTGCTTGTATAGGAGTCAAATTACCGGGCGTCTCAGTCTTTAGCCTCCCTAATGTCTTCCTTTGCCTGCACCTTAGTTCCTGTGTTCCACCAAACACCAGCGAGAATGACGGCCTGTGACCCTAGGACCATAGACGAGCTGCGTACAGTACTGGGATAGACGTTCCAGGCATCTTCATGCGCAGCCCAAATGATGAGTTGAGTGATCAGCGGCAAGCCTGTTTGTTCGAGCATGAACGGTATACTCCAAGCTGACCATGCGTAGAATTGGTAGTGCAAGCTTCGTGCGAACAACATGCCAATAAGATTACTTGTGTACAACATCGTCAAGATGAATGGCGGCGTCAATTTGGTATCGGGGATATCCTCGCCGGTTGGGAAGAGGAAGCCAAGTGTGTTGGCAACGATCAACTTACTGATGCGCTGGAGCGATTTGCCAGAAGGCTTATTCCAGCGAGTCGAGGCAAACAGGAGCAACGTTCCTACATGCAGAACGAGCAACAAAACGGCAAAGTCCGACGAGAGAAAGAGGAATTCCGGCAGGACTCTCCAATTAACGGTCCACTTATACTCGAAAGCACGGCCAAAGTCAAAGGCCCGCGACAAGTAGGAGCTTGCATTCGCCTGAAGAAATGGAAGGCCCGTGAGGCCCTGGACTGCTAGAATGAGCAAACCATGCCGTACACTCTTGCCCACCCCGACAGCTTGTAGGAGAATCATGATGATCGCAGGTAAATACAGGAGCGCGTTCATTTTGATGCTGAGCGCAAAGCTAAAGAACAGAGAGCCCAGCAGGTAGTTGCGTCTCGTGTACCAATAAACTGAGATGGACATGACGAGTGACGACAATCCGTCGTTGAACATGCGAAGAAGATAAATGGAGTGTAGACGTTTTGAGAGAACGAGCAGAGGCACATTGAGCCAGGACGCACCAGCATAGCCATAGGTGGCCATGACGATGACTAGGGTCAAGAGGTAGACACCAGCAAAGATTATCTGTCCAGAAAGCAAATCAGAGCCCTTGCTTGTGAGCTTGTACAAAAGGCTGTATAAGTATACATGGCCAGCAGGGTAGACAAGGGGTCCTGTCTGGCCACTCATCTGCTTGTAGTCACGCGTGCCAGACAAATAGAGCTCGACCTGCTGCATGTATGCTGTCCAGTCAATCTCCGTGTAAGGCACTCGCCAGATGATACCTGCGCAGAGCACAGCATCGAACAATACTAGACCAAAGCACAACTTCTTGAAGCTGGACCATGGCATGTCTGCCAAAGCTAAAGAAGCGCGGTTTGTTGGACGTGATGAATTCGAGCTTTGACCTGAATTTCAACTTTTCGTCTCCTTCAAAATCCCAAGACTTCGACGGCACACAGCGCGAGGCGCATCATCACACTTACTTCGTCTGCCCTGCGTCGGCAGTCCCCAGAGACGCCCTTATCGAATGTGGCAGACGCGTATCTTATATGACAGAGCCTCTGGCCATTCGATGCGACTTTAGTGACGCGATACCAGGCCAGGTCCCCGCGCACCATGAATTGGACGAGGACGATGAGCTCAGCAACGACTTGCTCGATCACTACGTCAGACGCCACGACGGTACGCCGCGAAGACTGCGCTGGCTCAGCGCTCTTGGGCAGTTCGTTAAGCAAAATACATCTTTGAAAAACACAGCGCATCAATATACGCTTGATGATTTTCCAGATGGCTATGTCTTTCTGGAGGAGTTCTCACGCGCCAGCAGCAACCGCTACAAAGGTGAAGCCTCGCTCTGGGGTCATCCATCAGGCAAGCATTATGCCTCTGTGGCAGAATTTCGAAAACATCTTCTTTGGTTGTTGCTCGATTCGCAGCATATCCCTGCAAACTGCCTCTGCAAGCTATGTAGGCAACACCGCACGGAAGCGCAAGCAAATAAAGTGCAACTGGGCTTGCCATCTACTGAGCGAGCGCCGCTGATGACGGGAATGAGCGACATCGCGCTCGTTATTATGGCAAAGGCGAGAGCAGATCAAGCGGAAGATCTTGCACCGCATGCACCCATTTACCGTTCATTTGAAATTGTCAAACATCTCGCAAGAAAGTCTACATTCATTGTCATTTCTAGCCGCGCGCTCCTTGTCCCTGACAAATCAACGGCTATCCGTCCATCGGTCCCCATCAGACTTCCTCACTACACACTTGTCGCCATGAATAATCCGTACGAACAATTGGAAGATGTGCCGCAAGGAGACCTGGCGCCATTCTTCGCCATCACAGGCGATGAGGACCATGTTTTGCGGGATCCCCCTTTGGTATGTTCAATAGCAAGCCCCATTGGAAAATTTCAACTTCAGTACGCAGACGAGGCTGTCCAGAAATCTATCGGACCCAGGTTTGTTGGTTTCTTCCTCGGTCCTGAAAAGGTGTATTGCTCGGATATCGTGCGCATCGCCTCTCGAGACGGAGAACGCACAAAGTACAAGCTCATGCAAGTGTCTGATATCTTCCTTGATTCCGAAACCAAGATTTACAAAGTGCGTGGCGATGTGTTCGCCTTTCGTCACAAGCGCGAACCAGATACTGCGAAAACGCCAGCCTCTGTTGAATCGGAGACACGGCCGATCCCATCTCAAATTATGCAACACGCATTGATTGCCAATCTCGACGTTTCATTCATCAACAAGCCTCTGACCAAATGGGAAGCCGTGCTCGGCGATGTCATGGGTCGTGATTATCCGCTTTCGTCCCTCCCAAGATCAGGTCGCAAGTTTGCTAGTCTTGCCTCAGTCACACTCTCCCAATTGTACAGTTGTCGAGCCAATGCTCTGCCAGACGAGTTGCGACATCGCGTCAACGAAGTCCTCAAGGCAGGGCGCGATAGGCCACTTGAGCCATCTATAAGACGAGGACGAGATGGTGTAGCCACTCCTCCAAAGACTGGTGCAGATTTTGCCACCCTTAAGATCAACGGTATCACGCAGTCAGCGAATGGGTCTCGAGGCGTGTCCTTGAGGTTGTCTCCAGAAATGGACAACAGCATGGATGAGCCCATGGTTGTACCTCCGTCAGAGACAGATCCTGATATCCATGTCAGCATCAAGAGAAACTCTGGTCTGATGCCAAAATCGCCACATCGACCTGCTTTATGGAATCCCAAGAGGCAACATCAAGGTGCGACGTCCACTTTGGGCAATGAATCGGAATATGGCCTTGAATCGGAATATGGCCTAAACCGGCGCAGATTGAGCTACACTCAAGCAACTTCCACAGTGCCAGAACATGTCAGTCCACCCAGTGCGCAACTAAAGGACTCAGTCAAAGCTCAGCGAGTGGATCAAACAAGCCCATCGCAACGTACGGGTGATGCGTCTTTCGATTCTTCAGATGGTTTGCCTCTTGTTCAGCGTAAGAAGAGAAGCAATCAAGCTAGTCCTCGCAGCACTGGAACCAGGATAATCTCTCGCGGAAGTGAGTCAAGTGCCGACTCTGATATGATGCGACAACAATTGGGGTCTAGCCAAGGTAATGTGGCGTCTTCAACGTTTAAGCGATCGGTTGGCGATGATGATTGTCATCCTGTCAACCAGCAAAGAAACACTCAGGCGAATGAATCGTTATCTCGCAAACGACAAAGGAGAATTTCTCTAAGTCCAGATTCTAGCGTGGAAGAGCAGGAGCCGACGCAACGACGAATCAATGCCAAAACGCCGGGTCACCAAAAAACACAAGTGAGTGAATGGGCACGCAACGTCATCGATACAGGAATGGCGAAAGGCAGTATGCAAGCCACTCGCAAAGTACGAGGCGGGCCAACGTTGCCCAATGGAAGGCAGCCACGTCTGTTAGACGGACCAGTCCGAGTACAGCCAGCGCAAGTTGCACCAGAACGTCAAAACCGCCAGTTGGGCACTCTTCCCACTCAACAACCAAACATGTCGATAGTGCAGACTCGCGAAAGGCTGCAAAAACTTACCGGAACCGTAATGAAGGGCAACGGGACAATAGTGAACGGTGCGAGAAGGGCCGACAAGACTGGCAACGCAAGTGTGATTCAGCCATCAGTCAAACAGCCAGCGAGAGCGCCTTCTATTTCTTCGCAGCACGACAGCGGCAAACATGTACAAATCACAAGAGGGCATGCGCCTGGCACACCTGACAGCATTGATGACATTGACTTATTTGCTACAACCGCATCTGAATATAGCAGCGACTAGTCTCAACTCGTAGTAACAACAACTCGTGGTGGCAAAATAGCAAATTATAATGGGATAAAAGGACGATGCGAGCTTGCTAATGCCGGACGCTAGACTGCCTTCCGCAGGGTATGGTTTATGCGCTTCATGAGTTCGTGTATTCATTGATTATTTTGATCAGCATCTCCTTGATCGTAGCCGCTTATATAACTGGCATCTGACAAGCTCCTACACGAGTCAGAACTCGGAGGTGGCGTCTCTAGCTGATAGGCAATGGACTGCAGGATATAGCAGGGATTTTCTGACAAGCTAACCATTCTTGCAGAGTACCAATCCTGAAGCATGTTCTGATATTGCTGTTCTGACATACAGTAGAGCAAGTTTCTGCCAGGCTGCTCATCAGCTCGACGCCGGATAAAGTTGATGATGGACTGTCGATCAGACCTGGGTGAGATGTCCCAGCATGCCATCGCGAATGTGCGAGCAAATTGTGCTCGTCGACGGAGAAATTGCACCTCAAAACGCGTGCCAGCAGCATTCTGTTGGATCCTGGTTTCCAGTTGTAAGTCCTTCTGTTCAGGATCTTGCCATGTGGGTATATCTTGCTGGTACAGAGCATGGAGTCTCGCATGCTTGGGGAAGCGTTTCAAGCGCTGTAGAGAGAGCTGTTCGAGGAAGCACGTCTTGCGGAAAAAGAGATCCCACCGCTGGAGCAGATCCTCAAGCGAGGCCCAGGAGTTGTCAAATGACTCCAGCAATTCTCCGATGCGCTCAATAAAGACTCCTTGAAAGAACATGCCGGCCCTCTTTTTACCCCAATACTTTTCATGTTGACGCGCCCATTGGGCCCAGAGATCCGCCTCGAGAAGATCAACAAGTTTCCTACGTTCCAGATGTGCATCTTGATATATTTTGTACAGCCGGGCGTAGCACTGCGTCAAATCGATGGTCAGCTTGCCGGTCTCAGCATTAAATGCGAGCGGTTGGACAATGACAGAGTCTGTATCATTGACATTGATAGCCCAGACGGTGTAACGCTGTTGCACGGCCCGCAGATTATCAAGCCGCATAACAGCACAATCGATAGCACATGGATATGTTTGATCCAGACAAGTTTTGAGCGCTGCGTCGGTTAGCAAAGATGCAAAAATCGAGGTGCAATTACGGGAGAGATACAGCCGCAGACCGTCGTTTGCCTCGCAATAATCGCTGGTCAAGAGCTCAGGAAAGTACTTGAGTGTTTCTTTCGCATCGAGTGCAACGCCAGGCCAGCAGTCTTCTTCGTCAAGTGGTTCAGGCGGCCCATCGTCCTCATCTTCCTGGTATCCACTAGATGTATACTCAAACGCCTGGAAATTGGTCGTCAAGAGCAAGTTCAGGAACCGCGCACTGGCAAAAACGTGAAGTCTAGCAGTACGGTGCCAAGCGTGATTGACATACTGAGCAGAATCCCATAGATCTGGAAAGCCCACTTGCTCTAGTATTATTTGAAGCACCTCGTCTGGCAGCCTTAGTTGAGCAGGGCGTTGTGCCGAGCGGCTACATGAGCTTCGCTGATGCGAAGGTGAGCTAGTCAAGACGGTCGCTAGCTCTTGCGCGCACGATTCGTTGGCTCCGCTGCTGATAATGGATGACCCAGGTGTCGTGGTCTCCGAGGCAAGCGATGTCAGCGTGGCGCTAGAACCGTCGCCATCGCTACATGTGCTCAGGTCCGTTCGTTTCTTGTCGGGAGCCGCTTTGACTGATAGAGAGAGATCTGGCGATTCCATGGATGCTTGAATGGTCTGTTCTGAATCATTCTCTTTAGCGAATATATGCATTTTGCGGCTTTTTGGGCGTTCGTCAGAGTTGTCATGTGAGTTGTGCATCAGGGCGCCAGCGGCGCTTCTAGCGCAACCAGCAGAGAGGTGAGAGTGAGGGCTACTGCGTGTTCCGTATAGGTCGAGCAAAGTGAAGAGACTACGCCTGTCTCAGAGCTAAGGGCGCGACGCGATGGATGTGTTGTGAAATCTGTCGTGATGAGATGCGACGAGCAAATTCGCCGCCACCATCAAGGAACATCAACAGAAAGAAGGAATCAGTGAGGCTAATCATCGCTATCAAGTGCTCTAGATACAACAGCTATTTAGCATAGTCAGGGGCTACTTCTTGCGCTTTGCTCCGGCAAACGCCTGCTTTCGGCCCATATTGCCGACGACTTTGGTCAAAGCAGTCTTGATCTCGCCCTTGGCAAACTCGTCAAGCGCATAATATGTAGGTGCAATCTCGAGAAGCCACTCCGGCTTGATAGTGGTGACAGTGCGGATATAGTTCTTGCTGGTCAAGACAAATTCATTGTACACGACCCACTCCGGTTGCCGCTCGATGCCGCACGAAGGGTGAATCAGTACTTTCTGGTCGTCCTTGACTGTCATGTAATAGTTCTTCTCCGTCTTCTTAGCCACCTGCATAAAGAAGCCCGACACGAGTGACCTTCGAATGTTGTCATAGTAGCTCTTGTCTTCATAGGGCGTCGAGACCAGGTCTATATCGTGCCGCTCCATAATGCGCTGCAACTGACGTCGAACATTATCAGCACTCTGCAAAGCACGCTGCGACAGGAAGTACTCAAAGCACCATTCCTTGGTACCGCCGTTATCTTGGTAGGCGTGGTACACGTTGAGCAAAGTGAGATGGTCACCATCTTCATGCGCAAACAACTTGCGCATCTCATCAGCCTGTTTTTTAGAAGAATTGGGCCTGACAAAGACTTGGGGTACAGACAGCAATGCCACAAGAGAAAGTATTTCATTTGAACAATGGAACTCCGGGCTGGAAATGAGCATCACTGCAAGTGCTGGGTCGAGTGGGAAGTCGCTTGCTGTGCGACCCAAGGGAGTCAAATCACCATCGTCGTTCAAACAAGCGAGGTAATTGAGCTCTTCGAGTGCTCGCATCATTGTCTCAGGCGCTGGCGGGTCCATAAAGTCGAAATGTACGAGATCATCGATGCCAAGCTTCTTGAGCTCGAGCACGGTGCTGGCTAGGTTGGAACGTAGAATCTCTGGGTATGTTTGCTCGATGAGCTCTGTCTTGAATGCGCCTTCTGTGTAGAGACGGTAGCACTTTCCTGGTTTGGTACGACCAGCACGACCAGCTCTTTGCTGTGCACTCGCCTTACTGATTGGACTGACGAGCAAAGACTCAACCCGAATGCGAGGATTGTACAGCTTTTGCTTGCTGAAACCAGGATCGACGACATAGACGATACCATCGATGGTAAGGGACGTCTCTGCAATATTTGTCGACACAATGACTTTTCTACCAGGAACGCCACCGGCCTTGAGTGGAGGCGGTGCTGCATCAAAGATCTTTTGCTGCATATGCGGCGGTAATGAGCCGTACAGCGGATAGCACTTGATGGGCCCACAGTCGTTTCTCTCTCGGAGTAGCTCGTCGCCCTCAAGGCTGATTTTCCTGCAGGCATCCTCAATTTCCTCTTCGCCCGTTAGGAAAAGCAAAATATCGCCTTCCGGCTCGTCCTGGTGGATCTGTAGTACTGTTCTTATGGCGGCCTCGAGGTAGTCCTTTTCTGGCTCACGCGTGTAGTAAATTTCGACAGGGTGAGTTCGACCTGGCACCGCGAGGAGAGGCGCATTGAAGAAGTACTCTTGAAACTTTTGAGCATCCAAAGTAGCAGACATGATGACAATCTTGAGGTCCGGTCGATTTTGCGCAATCTTCTTCATCAGACCCATCAATATGTCAGTGGCAAGCGTTCTTTCGTGCGCCTCGTCGAGAATGATGCAGGAGTATCGCGAGAGCATGTGGTCGTTCATCGCCTCGCGCAAAAGCATACCATCAGTCATGTACTTGAGCACCGTGTTCTTGCTCGTGACATCTTCAAATCGAATGGTGTATCCAACCTCTTGACCGAGCGTCACGTCGAGCTCGTCAGCTACACGCTGAGCAACAGACATGGCCGCCACACGCCTAGGTTGCGTACATGCGACCATCAGACCTTCACGCTGTGGTAAGTCATCATACAGCACATACTGTGGAATCTGCGTTGTCTTTCCCGAACCCGTTTCACCGACAAAGACAAGGATCTGTGTTGAATGGAACATCTTGAGAAACTCCTCCCGCTGCTGCGCTACTGGTAGATCTCTTCTCTTCTCAAGAATGCCAAAGTATTTATTTGAGAGCGGCTTGTCTGTCCAGGGATTAATTGGACCATTCTCCAATTCTGTCGCTTGTCCAGCAGTCGTCTGACGACGCTCTAGCTTCGCGAGCAAGTCGGATTCAGCCGCCATGTTGCCTCCTGTATGCCGCCGACCGTTCTCTGCCGACATGTTATCTTGTCCGTCTTCCGGTGCTGTCTTTGTCTTCTTGTGCGACCTCTCTGCCATACTCACAGCTTGGGCCCCGTCGCTACCGGCGCTACAGCAATCAATGTATATGTATTGTCCACGATTTGTTTTAAACTTTTCGAGTCGCATCCATCACAGGCCAAATCTCACGCCAGCACATCCACTCTCGAGACCAGAGAGCATCACCCCTATCAGTGCGATGCTAGCGCTGTCCTCGAGCTGATGGGCACATTGAAGAGCGCCATCGCGGATGCAAAGGCCTACTTGGCTTCTTCGATTTCGCAGGGTATGGTGTCTATGGTCAACGGCCGTGACTGACTGAAGATGCCATAACGAGCAATGGTGGCCTGCTGCGCAGCCTGTACCTGGGTACAAATACCAGTAGCGAAAACATGGAAGGCGTCTCGGAAAGAGCTATTGTCACTCGACATGTGATATCTATGCTGCAAGCAATTCACGAAGCTGCTCAGAAGGATACACAGGGTAGCATGCTTGGGGCACGAGACTTGCAGACGGTTCATGGTCTCGCTGAGCTTGTCATTTTCATTGGAATCCGTTGCAGTATGCCTCAAATGTACTTGCCGCCATTACAGTCAAATCAGGTCCTGCGTCAACTGCTGACTGGAGCCGAGCCCTCGCCTGAAGAGCTACGTGAGCCGCTGACGCAAATCTTGGCGATTCTGCCCAAGCCTACCTTCGTGTCAGGGGCAATCAAGGCGCGACATTTGCCTGAGCTTATTGCTGCAATCCATTACTATCAAGCTTGTGATGCGAATGATATGCCCGAAGTTCTTTTGAAGCATTCCAGAATTGATTCGGTGGCTCTCCTTCGAGCATGCAGCAATCTACTTGCAACGAGCAACAAGTCACCATTTTTTGGACAAATATCAAGCTACATGACAGACATATTCCTTCGACCTCAAGGCTTTGTTGCTGCAACAGAATTTATCCTTCAACCGCAGGAAAATGGCGAAGTGTCTCTCAAACAATTTGAACTTTTAGCCAGACTCATCGCAGCAAAGCCATCCTCCATGGAAGTCAAAAGCTACCTACAGTACATCCTTCCTCAAATCATGATTGCATTGGACGACACGTCAGAAGCTGGCAGCATCAGAAAGCGAGCCGCGCCTTTTGTCGTGCGCGAGATTGTCAAGCAGTTTGGTGCCCCTGCACAGACGATGCTGATCGAGCTGGTCGCGCAACCGATAACAGATGGGGAGATGGCTATTTCCGCGGAAACACTGAATCCTGCTCTAGAGCGTCTGTGTATCTTGACGCAGGACTTTCAGGTGACTCAAGTAGTGCTTGCGGATGTCGCACTAAGAACTTTCGTCCTCGGCTACTCAGCCCATCGCCAAGGCTTTCATGCTACTCGAGACTTATGTGAACGACTCGTCATTCGATTCATCCGTTGCCGCGAAGCGGGTCTGCTTATAGAGCTCTGGGTCGAATTGACCACTAAGTCAGAGCTGCCCATCATCACAAAGCGTGGCGAAGCAACTCCTGTTCAGCCGATTGAGGCCAGTCAATACTTTTTGCGGATAGCAGAGCATATTCGGACGGAGAGGCAATTGCTTGTCATGTTCTACGAGAAGCTGATTCAATGGGACGCACCTGCAGTCGCAGCACTGCAAACCATGAAGCTTTCGGTTGAGCTGCCGACAATTTATGCTAAAATCTTTCATGAGTCGACGGAACGGCTTGTTCGACTAGTTCGCAGACTCGATGATCAATCGGACCAAGGACTTTATGTCTCTTTGACTCTAATTAAAATCGCAATTGAAAGTCCATCTCTCGACAAGCACTTGACCATCGCGGACATTGACGAGGTCAATGCGAAGTTAGGGATGATTACACACTCCTCAGGCCGGCAAGGCGAGTCCGGTCAACAAGTCAGCCAGCTTGCGCAGGCGCTTGCACAACAGCTCTCGCTCATCAAAATGCGTCGAGAAGTGGACACGATGTCGTCAAAGTCGACAGGTGCATCAGGCACTGCCAGCACCAGCAATACATTGAAATTGGCTCAAAATAAGTATCGGGAAGCGCTCAAGGATATTACAGATGAAGTGATTTCCAACAGAGCGCACGGCCTGTATCTACTTTCTGAACTGTGCAAGCAAGCCAGAGAACCAGGGTCAAGCCAAGAGGTGCGTGATGTGGTGGAAGCAAAGCGCATGGTAGATGCCGTTGTCACGCTAATGGGAGACGAGGAGGACTTTGTCAGTATGAATGCAATGAAGACGCTCACTCAACTTGTGCTCACATACGCAGAGGCTGCGGATCATGTCTTGCGCGAAGTCAGAGAAGCAGCCAAGTTCAACGAATCGGTTCGTGTCAGCATGAACAAAGCACTGCGAACAGCATGGAAGGAGACAACTGATATAGCTTTGAAGGGCAAAATTAGTATGTTGGCGGAAGCGTAGAGTTGAAACCGCCTTTTTGATAGTAATGTACATTTTGGAAGGCACAGTGACCTTCTTTGCATGCCGTCCCGCACTAAGTACGTGCATATCGCACACGATGTATAAGTGCGAACAAGTGCCGTCGAAGGGCTGATCATCCCATAGCAGATTTCGTCAGTGGACAAGTCTTCACTCCTCCATTGCATTCTTCAGATCCTCCTGATCGCCCGAAATCCAGAGTACGTTATTGCATCGAATCATCACCTCCCCTAGCATACCTGCGTCCTTCCCGTCGACAAACTCCTGTGTCTGTAGCAACTGCAAATTCATGTAATTGTCGACTGCCTGAAGCGTGCCGCGATACTCTTGACCCCATTTGAGCCGCACAACGACGGTCTTGTGTAGAAGATCCTGTAAGAAGGGCTTCGGGTTGATGGGCGCTAGTCTCGACATTGGCAAACAATGTTGGTAGGAGTCCACTGCTCTTGGGCCTCTTTCGTTTGTCGTCGTCGCGCAGAATCGACCGTGCGCGCTCTCTCGCCGCAACCAAACCAGCAGCAACCACCACCACCACCACCACCACCCGACAGCTTGCCCCAGTCCGGTCTGCTCTTTGTGCTTCTCTTCCCATCTGTGTCCTCGGCCTCTCTGGCTTTGACGAGACACAGAGCACGATAACTTGTCTTGTTCGATAGCTGCGTTGTCGCTCTGACATCCTGCTGCGCTTCGGCCGATTGATAGAGAGGCATCGCCTCCTTGCTCGCTCGCGCCCTTCTTGTGAAATATGAGCGCATCCTACTATGAGATCTATCGTAACACGTCCATTGGCGTCGCGCTGACGGATACGTTGGATGAAATGGTCACCCAAGGTCGGATTGCGCCGCAGTTGGCGATGAAGATCCTATATCACTACGACGAACAAGCCAGCAAAGCGCTCAGTGAAAAGGTCAAGTCACGGCTGACGTTCAAGGGCCATTTGGATACGTACAGGTTTTGTGACGAGGTATGGACATTCATTATCAAGGATGCGAGTTTCAAATTTGAGAATGAGACTGTCATGGCAGAGAAGATCAAGATCATCGCGTGCAACTCGACAAGGCCAGGCGAAGGTGTGTGAAGCTTCCCCGGAAGGGCAAATTGTTCGATGCCTTAGCTATAAGGGAATTGTGTTAATATTTGGAAATATGTCATTTATTTCATTCGTTGTGCTACCTTCCTACGAAAGTGCCTGAACGCGTGCATGCGCATCGACATAGGTTATAAGCTCACTGGTCTCGACTCCACCCAATTGACCCAACTGAGGCTCGCCGTTGATAATCCGTTGAAACTTGTACAGATTGGGCACAAGGAATTTGACCTTGCCACCCGAGCGGTGCGTTGGTGCGACTTGAGTGTCTTCAATCATGCTTGCGCGGTCCGCGATACAAATGGAGGGTAAAGCCACTTTAATACTCTTGAATAACGGGCCGGTCGATATTTTGACCAGAACAAATGGTGTGACTTCGAATAATGCCGTGTTGCGAATTGTCAGACACTTGTCTTCAGGAACCTCGAGCTTGAATTGCCATGTATTTTCGGAACCTTTTACAATAAGATGCGGCTCAGCAAGTGAAACAGCTTCAGAGTCAATAGACCAGTCATCAGCTGGATTCACTTCTCGCACATGTTGTCGCTTGTCGCCAAAGAAGGTCAAGCGATTCATCAAGTAAAACTTGACTTCACGCACCTTGCGAGCACCGTGGTTTGCAATGCGAATGTGCCCGTACATCTCATCACCCTCGAGGAAGAGTGATTTGGGCAAGCTGGCATTAACGTACACTTCATTGTAGTTTGCAATGTCTCGTCCCTGGGAGGCTTCGACTGGATTATTGTACACTGGGTTGTGCATGTCCCAAGCTTCCACGACACGCACAGGTAGGCTCGTAGCAATTGTCTCGAATGAGCCTTGCAGCTTGACTGTCACATAGCCAGTGACCGTGTAGCGAATCCTAGCAATGCCCAAATCAGCGCTTGATGGTGCATCCACTGGCAACACAAAGGCAAAGGGAAAGCCCGTTGTTCCTTTACTTGGCTGACGGTAGCCGTCTGCATCTGGCAACGGCATGAGCGTCACTGCACTCGTGACAATATGCTGCTGACCCGATCGACTTGGATGCATGTCTGCACGCTCCTGGAATACTTTCCTGCCAAACAAGAATGTTAGTGATCGTGGTTCGTGACCGGTCTCTTGATGGGCAATCTCTTCACAGCCCAGCACTTCCACGCCAATCTCACCAACAAGGACCTGCGTACTACCCAGAGCCGCACGAAAACCTTCATCTGAACTGATTTCCAGATAACCGAAAATTTCACCACCAGCGACAAAAGGTACTTGATCCACTCTGACCTTGACTTTGAGTTTTGAGGACTTGGCAAAGCTACTAGGATGGAAACGTTCTTCTAGACACAATGCGGGTCGCTTGACAGGCTCCACGGGAAGCACCTTAATGGACTGGAGTGGATCATATTCCGTACGCATATTATTTCGAGGCGATTGCTTTTTTGGAGATAGCGGAACGACAGGCGACTGCTGCGAACCGGCTTGGTTGATAGAAGGCGATTGTCGCATAGTCCCTGGCGTAGCCGGCAAAGGTTGTAAAGCAGGAGGTGCTTCAAAGAGTGGGGGCATAGCAGGTAAATCAGACTCGACCAAGACTTCACCACGTTGTCTACCTCGTCGTGCTTGTATCTCTGGTGGAACTGTCGCTTGGCGGTCAATCTCGTCAACAGGCGACGAAGAGACATCATACTCGTATGGGGCGTCCGGGAAGCGTGTAGAACGATCTGGAGAAGGGATTCTGCCTTGATGATAGCTTTCTAGTTCGCTTATCGGATGTCTGTAAAGAGGTTCTGACATATGAGGCGAGTCACCCGGAGGCGCAGGCAACGGATTTGCAGAAGCTGGAGCAAAGGTTGTAGAGTTGCGCCTATCCTCGAACTGCGTGCTGCGCGTCATTCTAATCTGCTCACCTCGCTCGGGTGAGATGGATCCTGGCCGCACCGTATACTGTGGCCTTAGCTGAGCATTAGGGAAGAATGCTTCCGGGCTTGATTGAGACTTGACGAGGGTTGGATGCATAGGCATCTGCAATGGGATGCTATTTTGTCTGCCGGGTGGACTTATCATCTGCGGCGTCCTCGGTCGGAAGCCGGCCAGCCGCTGCTGTTCCAATGGAGACATTGGCATTGTCAGCGTTTGATGGCTTGCACTATGTGGGCTTTGTCTTGGCAACGATGTATAGCTGTCGCTTTCATGCGGACTCGTGGGCAAATTTCGCGGTTGAAATTGTGTTTGGACAGGTGAGAGGGCTCGAGGGGTCGACGGACTCGAGACATCAGAGTATGGACGCTGCTCAGCTTTTCTCTGCCCAACTCGCATGTCAGAAGGCAGGGGACGAGGAACATAGACGCCGCTGTTAGCCTCCTTACGAGGAATTAAGCGATCCAAATCATCGGGACTGTGATACTTGCGAAGCGGCCGTGTGGGTTCCATATCAACGTCAATAATCACCGGCTTCCTGGTGATTCTCCCTGAAGATGCTTTGCTCGATGTTTTTGATTGAGCCATTTCATTCGTGCGCACACTGCTGCTGGCATCAGCAACACTCAGCGGCTGAAGACTGTTGCCTGATGATTGCATAGAAGTACTAGTGGATGAGCGCGGCGGACTTATGCGCTGCCCGGTACTCAACCTCCTCTCCCGCATGTCCTGTTGCGGGCGATAGAGGTAGCCGCGTGCCTCCTGCGTATCGAAGGCTTCGACAAATGGTTGTTTCGTCAGCCTTTGCTGTTGCGTCCTCAAATTTGACTGAGAAGTGTTGTATTGCATGGCGCTGCGCGGGCGCGGAAGCGGTTGCTCTGCATAGCTCTGTTGCACTTGTTCATTCGACAGATGTACATTTTGCAGCCGTTCTCTGAAGAAGCGCTCACTTTGATGATCATCATAATACGAACCTGTCTGAGCCTGTGCAGGGTAGTACTGCCTGTTTTGCGACTGCTGCAACTGTAGTTGTTGTTGATGCTGCAGTTGCCTTTCAGCTGGCGTATATTCTAGCGGCTTTGAGGGCAAAGGCGGCCCCGAGAAAGAGTTTCGATGCATGACATCCGCAATGCTAGAGTCTCTTCAAAGTGCAGCGATGTGCAGCAAACGCTCACTGTGTCTTGTAGCAGATATGGAGGCTGAGTTTGCCAAGCTGTGTGTGGTTCTATATCTGGTCGCGTCTCATTTTGTTCTGTCGCGCGACTCGGCTTCCTTCAGATGGGAAGGACAGACAATGTCGACGTCATCTGAGAGAACACTGCACACCACGCCATCTACACGTTTCATCTATCCTACACGCGGCCTGCACAGGTCTATGCTTAGAGGCTTCAGGACTCTTGCTCAAAAGTCAAAACTTGCTCTCCCACTCTCTTTTAGGGTTTCTTCTGCCTCGCCACAGCTGCTATCGTTCAGCTTTGTTAGCTACACAATGCCTCGTGCTTCCCCGCCGCCCTTGGGTCGACGTCGCTCTTCACGCTCTGCAAAGCAGGTCAATTATGCTCAGCATGAAGACCTGATCAATGATCCAGATGTCTTTGAGGATCCTGCAGATCGTGAGGCGTCGCCTGACCAAGCCTCTGAATCAGAGTCAAGCTTGAGTGACGCCCAGAGCGAAGACTCCCTTGTACAGTCTGCCAAACCAACACCAGCAAAAAAGCAGCTTACTACACCGGCAAGAAAGGCCACTCCTCGGCAGACAGAAAGCGCGAGCCAATCTGTCAAGGAAGAGGCGGAAGTCGAACTGGATGAAGACGGCGAGCCGATTCAAAAGTCGCCTACCAAAGCAGATAAGCACCGTGTACGTGATGCACTTGCCGCTGAACGGTATGCCAACTTCGAGCCGCGGCCGGCAGCTGTCGACTCTGACTATGTCCCAATTCCATTCAAGGGAAGGCTCGGGTACGCTTGCCTCAACACGATTTTACGATCTAGAAAGGAGCCCATCTTTTGTTCTCGCACAACACGTATCGCAACGATTCAGAAGCCCGATCACGGCATGCCCTTTGTGCTGGAACTCGGTAGACAGAATGCGGCAGACCTGAGCAAGATTCTGTTGTGGAACGAAAAATATGGCATTCGCTTCTTTCGCATCAGCTCTGAAATGTTTCCCTTTGCATCACATGAAGACTATCTATATAATCTCGAGCATGCTGACAAGGAGCTACGAGAAGCAGGAGCCATCGCCAACAAATATGATCACCGGATCACTTGCCATCCAGGTCAATTCACGCAACTAGCATCACCAAACCCAAAAGTCTTCGTTAATGCGGTTCGTGACCTAGAATTCCACAATGAACTCCTCACAAGATTGAACCTCGATGAGCAGAGAGATCGCGATGCAGTCATGATTCTGCATCTTGGTGGCATGTATGGAGACAAAGAGGCAACGCTTGCACGCTTCCGCACAAATTACGCAAAGCTTTCTGACCCAATAAAACGCAGATTAGTCCTTGAAAATGACGACATGAGCTGGAGCGTGACAGACTTGCTTCCTTTGTGCCAAGAACTCAATATCCCTCTGGTTCTCGATTGGCACCACCATAATGTGGTGCACGACGAGCAGTTTCGCGAGGGAACGCTCGACATCTTGCCTCTGCTACCTGCAATTACTGAGACATGGACGCGAAAAGGAATCAAGCAGAAAATGCACATGTCTGAGCCCAAGCTGCCTAATCACCCATTGCCATCGCAACGCAGGTCTCATTCACAGCGTATTTATCATATGCCACCCTTTGCAGATGATATGGATCTCATGCTTGAAGCCAAGGATAAAGAGCAAGCCGTGTTTGAGCTCTCAAAGACGTACAACTTCAACAACCCACCCTTGCCTGAGGAAGTCGTTGGTGATGGCCCTGGAGCCAAGGGAGACGAGGCGTATTGGCCAGAAGGGCAGGAACTTAGGCTCAAGGTGACCAAGACACGCATCAAGAAGGATCCAGAGTATGATAGTGAGGGCAATGAGATTAAGCCCACGCCAAAAAAGCGCGCCAAGAAGGAGCCTGTTTATGACTCTGAGGGTAACGAAGTCAAACCAACCCCTCGTAAAAGGGCCAAAAAGGAGCCAGCAACAGAGGAGGATGGCAGTGAGATCGAACCGACGCCCAAGAAGCGTGTCAAGAAGGAAGCAGACGCAGAGGAAAACTCAAGCGCCAAAAAGACGCCTCATAAACGCGTCAAACAAGAAGAAGATGCAAAAGAAGTTTCAATTACAAAAAGGACGCCTGCCAAGCGTTCAAAAACTGCAAGTGCTGCGCAGGCAGTCAAGGATGAAATGACAGAGCCTGCACTCACAAGTACGAGCCCGGCCAAACGCTCAACACGCGCGAGACGCGGCAAGAACACTATTGCGGCAAGCGAGACTGAGCTACAGACGGGTGTCAGTGCCTCACAGCTGGTAGATGAGGCTATTGAGCGTCTCGAGGGAAAGAAGGTCTGAAATTGTAGGTGGACTGTGCAGGGTTAGAACCAATTCTACTGAAACCTCTAGAATAATCGTAATGCATTCGACGCGACATTTTGAGCTCAAGTCTCATTTTCATTGTCCTCGTTCTCGACGCGATGACAGGCAGGGATGCCCATGTACGGCGGTGCTTGCCTAACTTAGTTGAGGCCATCAACGGGTCCAAGGTGCTCATGGTCGGAGCTGGCGGTATTGGCTGTGAACTACTTAAGAACCTCGTCCTGACTGGCTTTGGCGAAGTTCACTTGCTCGACCTTGACACCATTGATTTGTCCAACTTGAACAGACAGTTCCTTTTCCAAAAGCAGCACATCAAAAAGTCCAAGGCGCTGGTCGCTAAAGAAACCGCTGCAAAGTTCAATCCACATGTCAAGCTCGAAGCATACCACGCCAACATCAAGGAGGCCAAGTACGACATTGCTTGGTTTCAGCAATTTAATCTCGTCTTCAATGCCTTAGACAATATTGATGCACGTCGTCACGTCAACAAGATGTGCCTGGCGGCTGACATACCTCTGATTGAATCTGGCACTACAGGCTTCCGAGGCCAGGTGCAAGTGATTGTACGTGGCAAGACCGAGTGCTATGATTGTCATCCAAAGGAAGTACCTAAAAGCTTTCCGATCTGTACTATTCGCAGCACTCCTAGTCAACCGATTCATTGCATCGTCTGGGCAAAGTCTTACCTCTTCAGTCAAGTCTTTGGTGTGGATGAAGATGAAGGGACACTCGACGGTTCCTCCAATGCAGAGAACGCAGATGAGCTCGCCAACCTCGCAAAAGAGGCGAATGCGCTTAAGGTAATTCGCGAAGCAGTGGGCCAACCAGAATTTAAGAGACTCGTCTTTGACAAGGTATTCAAGGAAGATATCGAAAGACTCCGGTCTATGGAAGAGATGTGGCAGTCGAGAACAAAGCCTGACTCGCTGTCTTTTGACACAGTCAACAGTAAAGCTCAGCAACAAGGTGGACAGCCATGGACGAACGACCAGGCGCTTTGGACTCTGGAAGACAATGTCCTTGGCTTCAATGACTCTCTCGACAGGCTGAGCGATAGGCTCTTGAAGCTCAAGGCAGATGCTGTGCCAGACTCTGCTACACCCGTACTGTCATTCGATAAGGATGATGTTGATACGCTTGATTTTGTGGCAGCCACTGCCAATATTCGTGCACACATCTTTGGCATTGACAAGAAGACCAAGTTTGACATCAAACAAATGGCTGGCAACATTATTGCTGCCATTGCCACGACCAATGCCATCATTGCTGGCGTGTGCGTCTTGCAGTCCTTCAAAGTCTTGAAGAATGAAATCAAGCAGGCCAAAACGGTCTTCTTGTCGCGTCGGCCGGAGCGTGTCTTCAACAACGAAGTTGTCGCTTCGCCTGTGCAAGATTGTCAAGTTTGTGGCGTTGCGCGTGCACAGCTGCGATGTGATGCTAGCAAACACACGCTCGGGCAAGTCGTGGAGATGCTGAAAGAGACTTGTGGCTATACCGAGGAGATGTCTGTGCTCACAGACAATCTCATCTACGACCCTGACTTTGACGATAATATCGAAAAAACGCTTGCCGATTTGAGCGCCGGGAAGGGCGTGTTCTTGACTGTTGTCGACGAGGACGAAGACGATGAAGCTGGACCACGCGTAAATCTGGTGCTTGCAGTCCAGCACATTGAGGGCCAGACTGCCGTGGAACTTGATTCAAGACCTAATATCATGAGGCGGCCAAAGAAGCAGCTGATCACAACGGACAATGTTGTTCCTGCTGCTCCAGAAGTTAATGGTACAGGAGAGAAGCGCAAGCGCGAGGGAGAGGATGATCTAAATTCGGCCAGCTCAAAGAAGAAGAGGCTCGAGCAAGAGGTGCTCTACATCAATGACGGCGATGAGATTGAGATTGATTAGCCGAACATCACTACAACTCAAAATCAAGTCTCGCAAATGTGTACGCCGCCCTGTCCCTGGCTCCCTCTAGACCTTCCAAGAAGAGTTCGTGCTTCTCCGTAGATGCCTGTCTTCGCGTATCTGCCATTGCCTGAACAGCAGTGTCTGCATCGTGGCAAATAGGACAAGCGGGCTCTGTCGCATTCGGACCTGCTTGGGACACGGCTGCATTATCCAGCACACAGCGTTGATGGAAAGAATGCTTGCACAGAAAATGAATGACTGGAAAGTCAAAGGTGCCGCCGCAGCGTGAGCACCGTGCCATTTGAAGCTGGATAGCACTCTCGGCCAACCTCAGGGCTTCCGTCTCCTTCTCCAAAGTTTCTTGCCTGTATGAGGCAATGAGCTTCGTGTTGGCTTCGATTTCGCGTCTTTCGCGCTCGATAATGTCTGCAAGGTATGTCTTGATGATGCCCATGGTTGCAACAGCATTCGCGCTGAGCGCCTGTACGACCTGTATTGGAGCTAGTAAGCGACGTTCTTTGATCTGATTCAAGACAAGTCCTAATGCCGGTCCAGCTTCTTCCACAATCTCCGGCGCCGACGTCAAGTATTTGAGTGCGAGTGGATAAAGCTGTGGCGTGTCTTGCCCATAGCTTTTCAGTGTGCGTAGCACCCCGGGCGTGTCGCGCGCAGTGCAGTAGGATCGGAAGACATCTTGATTCCTTCCAGAACGCTCCTGGACAAGCATAGCACCTTCTTTGTAGGAAGCCAGATGAAAGATCAAAAGTGCATTACTGTTGTCGACGACATTCGACTCGCGATCAAGCAGCGCCTTTGCTTTCTCTTGCCATTTACCTCTGGCATCTGCCTCTTCGCTCTTGTTGGCTAGTTGCAGGTAAACCTCAAGCAGCGTCGAGACGAGATCCGCCCTCGATTTTAAATCCTCGTCGGTATGTGTTTGTCGCTCGAGCAAGACCTCCAGGAATTGCCGGAAATGCTCTGGGTAGTCAACAAAAATTGGGAAGGCAGAGCGCGGTGGTGGTGCTAAGTATTGAGCAGCTTCTTCTTCCGTGGTCAAGATAGACGCTGAGCTAGATTGTACATCACCTGCTCTTGCTGTCACTGGAATCAGGGGTGTTGGCACTTGGGAAGAGCCCAAGGAAGGTACTCGACGCAGGGGATTGTATTGTGAGATATCCAATGATGGAAGACTTGGTAGAGCCTGCGCGTAACGATTGCTTTGCTGCAAAATCGAGTCATAGAGTCCAGCAGTATAGCCACCCGTAACACGTCTAGGTGGACTGATAATGCCTGTTGCCTGTACCTCTGTTTCTGGCATATAGCTTCCAGTGTAAAAGTCAACAAATAGCCGCGTCGTCTCCGCAGGCAGATGCGCCATCAGTATTCTGCCGAAATGCGTTAGAAGAAGGCCGAGATCTTCAGGCTTCTTCAATTTTCGCATATAAGCGAGAGCACTGGCAAAGTCCTGCTTATCCTCAGTCATGATGCCAATGCACATGGCGTGATTCTTGTGCTGCGCGGTCAAGCTGATAGCTTGATCATAATAGCCAGCTTGCCGACACAAAGCGACGGCGATATCGAGATCGATAGCATGTCCACCTTGTTCGCGAACAAAGTCTTGTAGCTTCTCTTTTTGCTTCAGCTTGGCATAGCAATTGAGCAGCAGGGTACTGTAATCTGCGTTAGACAATTTTGCCCGATGTAACGCCTCGAGGAACTCAGTGAGTAATGGGACATGTTGCGCTTCGAGGAACTTTCGCATGACCGCCGAGACATCGCAGCGTTTGATGGCCTTGATGTATTGCTTGACTGCTCCTTCAAAGTCATCGCGACTGTACAGGTAATCACCGTATTTGATGAGAATGGCATCAATTGCCGCTGGGTCATACTGTGCTTCTTGGGCAAGTTGTATCGCCAATGTGTACATGCTCCTACCCTGCAAGATGTCGAGCTTGCCTTGCATTGAAATCTCAGTCAATCGAAAGAGCCTGCCATCCAATGTGACGAGGAAGAGCTCGTGCCAACAGGTCAAAACTGTGCGTAGACCTTGAGGAAACAAGCTTGTATGGCTGATGAATTTGTGATCAGTCTCGAGCATAGTCAGCTTTGTTGCGTCGTCAATGGCATCTGTATTGCCGATGCGGCCGAGGGACTTCATAGCTGAAGCACGCGTTTCGCTTGGCGGCTGTAGAATGAGCGTGTAGTCCCTGTAAATATGTATGGCACTTTTGCTGCCTTCCAAGGCGTAGCAGGGACCCCGTCCGTCGACTGTATAAAGATACAGCGCATCTTGACGAACAACCGCAATCTGATTTTTGTGCTTGTCATACGCAATGCAACCAAGAGCAGCACCTACTGATTCCATGATGCGCGGCACCTGTGTTACGGACTTGCCAGACGCACTGATGGTCGTGAGGGTCAGCAATTTTGAAGTTGTAAAAATGTAGAGAGTAGTGATCTTGTTGGACACCAGGAAATGTAGGCCCGTAATGGGTTCTTCACTTTCGTAGACAGTGCGTTGTTTCGCTCCTCGATCACGTACCAAGTCACCCTTGACGAGGACGACGCGTCCATCTGCAGAACCGATCGCGACTTGGCTGAGATCAGGTAAGGCGGTGCAACAAGTGATTGGATGAGGTCGCTGACTGTGCAGGGGCACTGCAGAAAGCAATTTGAACTGAAGGGCAGCCTTCTTGCTCATAGAGAGACTCCATGTCTTGAGCGTCGGTCCATCTGCACCGCTGTTAGTCGGTTCATCACCCAGTGTCACCAGCAAGTCTTCATCGCAAGGCAGGATGTGGTGAAGACGACCACGCGAATACGCCTGAACTGAGACGGCAACCTTGAAGGATCTATCGATTGCTTGAAGCTGACCATCTTGAGTCCCTAGAAAGATGTAGCTGTCGTTCGCCGCAATTACAGCGCCGCTTAACGCAGTTGACAAGGCGACGGGCCCTGGCGCAGATACATCCTCTGCGTCCGGGACCTTGACGCACTCGAAGAAGTTGAATTGGCGCCACTTGATATCAGCTCGCTGTCTCCTTGTTGCTGCTACACTCACCGTCGCGGCCATGCCATATGTCGCACGTCACGTCGCAGTTGCGGTCGTTGCGAAGATGCACAAAATAGAGGATCAGTGGGCAGTCACGAAGGTGGAGAAGAAAGAAAAAGGATGTAGTAGAAATTGTCTAAAGACACCGGCCTAGTAGCTGCGGCCGAAGAGAGTCCAGCACTTGGCTTGTTCACCACACTGGGCACACTTGCGCTTCAATGTTTCCTCCTCAGACTCTGGCTGCTCTAGGGGAATACAAAGCGACTTGGCGCCCATACTTGGTGCACGATCGTCCTCGGGCTCGTCGCCTTCCACTTGCCGCGCAGACCGATCCTTGATCTTGTCTTCGCACGCTTCCGTCTTGCAGAAGGGGATCAAGATGACATTCTTGTTGTTGAGTGCTGGAACAAAGTCGTCCCATTCAGTCACTTGCACAATGTGGTCATCGTAGGCCTTCTTGGCTTTAGCGTACATTGCGTCGTGGATGGTATTAAGGAGTGCATCAATACTCTCTGTGAGCGTTTCGAGAGGAAAGGTCTCCTTCGCTCCTGTATCCCGCCGTGCCGTTAGGAACTGCGACTTTTCAGCGTCCTTGGGTCCGAACTCAATGCGAATAGGAACACCCTTCATCTCCCAGTCAGAGAATTTGTAGCCAGTGGTGTAGGTCTCACGCGTGTCCGCCTTGGCACGCACACCAGTCTTTTGCAGGGTCTTGACAATCTCGTGGACTTTATCATAGATGGCCTTCTTATCCTCAGGTGTCGTCTTGCCAGTGATACCGCAAGGCACCACAACCACCTGTGTATGCGCAACCCGTGGGGGCAGTACCAACCCCTTGTTGTCTCCATGAATCATTGTCATAACACCGATACAGCGTGTGGACAGGCCCCAAGAGTTTTGCCAGACATGCAACTTTTCACCCATCTTGTCCGGGTCTTCCACGACAATGTTGAACATTTTGGAAAAATTCTGACCCAAACAGTGAGAAGTGGCAGACTGGATACCACGGCCTGTTGTGGGGATATAGCCTTCGACTGTGGAAGTGAAGAGTCCACCAGCAAACTTTTCCTTCTCCGTTTTGATACCCTTGATCATGGGCACAGCAAGCAGGTCTGTGTAGACCTTTGAGTAGAGGTCGAGGATTTGCATGACCTCTTCCTCTGCCTCTTGCCGTGTCAAGAATGCTGTATGGCCCTCTTGCCACAGGAACTCGCGTGTGCGAATGAATGGCTGCGGTGTCTTGAACTCCCAGCGCACGACCGAGTTCCATTGGTTGAGTCGATATGGCAAGTCGCGATGGGAGCGAATCCATTTGGCGTAGTAGGGGTACATGACTGTCTCACTGGTAGGGCGAATCGCAATAGGCTCCTCAAGGTCATTCTTGCCCGCCCTTGTGACCCATGCGACTTCAGGAGCGAAACCCTCAATGTGGTCCTTCTCCTTTTGCAGGACGCGGTTAGAAACGAAGAGTGGAAACGAAGCGTTCTCTACGCCAAGCTTCTTGATTTCGTCATCGAACCAGCGCTGTACCTTCTCCCAGATGGAGTAGGACCATGGCTTGAGGATATAACAGCCAGAGACATCATAGTATTCGAGCATGTCTGACTTGATCAGGACCTGTGAATACCAGTCTGAAAAGTCCTGCTCCTTCTCCACGGTAATACCAATGATGACTTGGCCTGGCGCCGGTGCCGCTGCCTGCTTCTTGCCCTCCTTGGGCTTCTGCTCCTTGGCTGGCTTGACAGGCGCTGCGGCCGCCTTCATCTCCAACAGGGTCTTGATGGCTGCCTTGGTATCTTCATGATCCTTGCCGAGAGATGCTTTCAGCTCCCTGACCTTGTCGCCTTGCGCTTCAATGGAGGCCATGTCGGGCAGTACTCGTTGTTCCCTGCGGTCTTGTCTCTTTTTTGAATTTCTTCAGACGCGAACAAGCAAAAGACCACGCACGGCCACCACCACGACAAGACAAGGTTCTGGAAGAGACCAGCAAGTAAGCAGCAGTCATGACGACCATGTTCTCTGCTCCACGCGAGTCTACCCTCTTCCTTGGCGGCGAAAAAGTCTCCGGTGAAGATGTCCGCAACGAAAATGTCCTTGCTGCACAGTCCATCGCCAATGTCGTTAAATCCTCCCTCGGGCCTGTAGGCCTCGATAAGATGATGGTGGATGATATTGGTGAGGTCACCGTCACGAACGACGGAGCGACCATCTTGTCCTTGCTCGAGGTAGAGCATCCGGCTGGCAGGATCCTCGTTGAGCTGGCACAACAGCAAGATAAAGAAGTTGGTGATGGCACGACCTCTGTGGTCATTGTTGCTGCTGAGCTTCTCCGACGAGCGAACGACCTCGTCAAGAACAAGATTCATCCGACGACCATCATCTCTGGCTACAGGCTGGCCTTGAGAGAAGCGACCAAGTACATGGAAACCACGATGAGCACAAAAGTAGAAGCACTCGGCAAGGATTGTCTCATCAATGTAGCCAAGACTTCCATGTCCTCCAAGATCATCGGCAGTGATGCTGCCTTCTTTAGCACCATGGTCGTCGATGCAATGCAGAGCGTCAAGTCTACCAACTCTCGCGGCGAGACAAAATACCCAGTCAAGGCAGTCAATATCCTCAAGGCACACGGTAAATCGGCACTAGAGAGTATACTTGTCAAGGGCTATGCCCTCAATTGTACCGTGGCTTCACAAGCCATGAAGACACGCGTTCAGGGAGCTAAAATCGCTTGTCTTGATATGAACTTGCAAAAGACGCGGATGGCACTCGGTGTGCACATCACGATTGATGACCCCGAACAACTCGAGAAGATTCGTCAGCGAGAGTCCGATATGACGCTTGAGCGCGTACAAAAGATCTTGGCTACAGGCGCAAATGTCGTGCTGACCACCAAGGGTATTGACGATATGACATTGAAGGCCTTTGTTGAGGCTGGCGCTATGGCTGTACGACGATGCAAGAAGGAGGATTTGAAACGTATTGCCAAGGCAACCGGTGCAACACTCCTCTCTTCTCTGTCAAACCTCGACGGCGATGAAGTCTTTGAAGCATCCTCTCTCGGCTTCGCAGAAGAAGTTGTGCAGGAACGCATCTCTGACGATGAATGTATCCTTGTGAAGGGCACAAAAGCCTATTCCTCTGCATCCATCATCCTGCGCGGTTCAAATGACTACCAGCTCGATGAGATGGAGAGGTCCATCCATGACTCGCTCTCTGTTGTCAAGCGAACTCTCGAAAGTGGTTCCGTTGTGCCCGGCGGTGGCGCCGTCGAAACGGCCCTCTCCATCTACCTCGACAACTTCGCAACCACACTCGGCAGCAGGGAACAATTGGCCATTGCAGAATTTGCAGCAGCACTTTTGGTGATTCCAAAGACACTCGCCGTCAATGCTGCAAAGGACTCCTCTGACCTTGTTGCGAAACTGCGTGCCTACCACGCCGCATCGCAAGGCGCCGCTGAGGAAGACAAGAAGAAGCGTGGCTACAAGTTTTATGGCCTCGACTTGTATAATGGCAAAGTCAGGGATAACGTTGCTGCCGGTGTGCTGGAGCCGACTGTGAGCAAGCTGAGGAGTTTCAAGAGTGCCGTGGAGGCTTGTATTGGTATTCTGAGAATTGATACGCGGATTACGCTGGATAAGCCTGAGCAGCAGGATGACGGGCACGGGCACTAGAGCACGCGTAGTATCGCTTCTATCGAATAGCATCTATCCCTCCATTGACTGCCTGTGAGTTTTGCTCCATCTCGCAACACGAACGAGCCGACACGTCAACGGACAGCAAGCACACACTTATACTATCCAGACAAGATGAGCCAAGATCCGCTGTACAATGAGAAGAATCTCTTCTACCGCGGTGACTACAAAGCAGTCATTGTAGAGCAAGAGAAACCAGGTATCGCACCACTTGTTTTGCGCGCACAAATCGAATTAGACCCTACTGCAGCCTTGCAAGAAATCAAAACAAGCAAAGACGCTCACAGTAGAGCGTGTGCTGCATTGTGTCATGCCAAGCTGGGACGCTCTCAAGAAGCGGAGAAGATCGTAGATGCGCTACTGACAAGCACAGAACCGCAAGTTCAAGTCGTGGTCGCGACGGTACTGGCGCGCCTGGAGCGTTACGAAGAAGCGCTGGATGTGTTGGGCTCCTTGGATGAGAATATTGAAGCAAGTGCACTGCAGATCCACATCCACCTCGCTCTTGACCAGCTCGGTCAGGCTGAGGGTGTCTTGAAGAATACACAGCAATGGTGCAACGATGAGGAACTCGTGCAGCTGGCCGAAGCCTGGATTATGATGCGTCAAGGTGGAGATCGCCTCAACGCAGCCAGCTATACATTCGAGGAGCTAGCAGAGATGAGTCCAAGTGCGGTGCGTATGCAAGTGGCAAAAGCAGCAGCAGCCTTGGCGAGTGGAGATACAGACGATGCATTGGCACAGATGAAGCGTGCCTTGCAGCGGGATACAAAACAAGCAGATGCCCTGGCTAATCGCGTTGTGTTGGCTGCTATTGAGGGAGAAGACACGATGGAGGCGAAAGCGGCACTCAAGGAGGCAGATGCAAATCACCCATTGCTCAGGGATCTCGAGGAGAAAGAGGCCTCGTTTGGAACGCTTGCTGGGCAATACACGTTTGTTGAGGCAGTCTAGAGACGTTTCTATGCAAAGCCCTGAAACTCTACTTGCGAAGCAGTAGGTAGACTCGGAATTAGCAATCAGGCTTTTGACTCGTGTGGAAGACTCACCATCGCCTTGTGATAGCCGCGACAGTTTGCGGTCGTTGCCCTCAGCACGCATAAGAAGCCCACCGAAACTGACAAGGACACTCGTCTTGCCGCCTTTCGCTTCATCGAACCGGTAAATCTTGCCAAACATGATGTAGTCTGCTTGGTCGCGCAGTTCATCTGTGAGGGTACTGCTGATTTGCAGAGAGATGGTCTCGTCCTTGTTGATTGGGTAGAGCTCAGAATTGATGTCGAGGGTGATATTGAGATCGTCACCGGAGGACTGGCCTGTGATTCTCGCCACTGGGGCCGTGTTAGCTGGAGCTGGAGATCAAGAAAGGTGGAGCACCTCTTTCGTATTTAGAAGAGTCGACATCTATGATTGTAAGGAGCTCGTCGAGCAGGATATATTGCGACATGGCAGCAGGGAGCTAAGCAGCAGCAATACTTGTACAGAGCGCAGTAGACAGCAGCCAAATAGAGTCTTTGGGTGAGCTTGCCTGTGTGTCTTTGTCTTTGCTGCAAACTTCGAGGTCTCTCACGAGCGGCAGCAGCAGCAGCATATCATCAGCTACAGGTGAAGTACAGAGTATTGGTACAGGTAGAAGGGTCAACAGAGCCTTCTCCTGCTATTCTACCTGTTCTATCTACAGAACTCTATCCAGCCTCATAGCTCTGTCTCCTCTTGTTCCTGCAGCCTCAATCAAGCCACTGAAAATCAAAACGACGCAGAAGACAACAGACAGCCGCAAGATATACACCAAACACGGCGACAAGGCTTTTTGGCCATGCCAGACGCGCAGGAGGGACCGGCAGGCGGGCCCATTCGAAAGCGCATCTCCCGCGCATGCGACTCGTGCTACGTACATTCTTCCAGTCTTTGTGCCCGTGAATCTAGCTCGCTAACACAACTCTGCATCTTAGTCGCTGCGCACAAAATGCAACGGTGAGAACCCTTGCCAGCAATGTGTCAAGACGAGTATACCGTGTACCTTTGACCGGGCTCGGAAGAAGCGTGGTAAGGCCCCAAGGAAGGAGCAGGAAGGCCATAGAGAGCCCGAACCACTCGCTGCCCGACCACCGCCTGTCCATCATAACTTTCGACCAGGGTCGTCGCAGCCACAGCAACAGCAGCCAGGTTTCAAGCAGGAGCAGGGGCCCGGCATAGCGCCGCGCTTCCCATACTTCAATGACGGCCGCACGCCGGCGAGCGACAATGGTATGCGCCTGCCTAGTCTGCAACGCGACCAACTCGATTCACTCTTGTCACAATCACCAGGTGTACCACCGGATGGCTTGCTACCTTCGCCGCATCCTCCTCGAGAGGGAAGCTTCTTGCCACCAGGCAGTCATACAAGTAGCTTCTTGCCACCAACATCCAACGGCATGTATGCGACAGAGACTTTACCCTCACCGATGGCCGGACTATCGATGTTTTCACAACTCGCCGGTACTGCCGCACAAACGAATTACATGCTCAACCCACAGAGTCATCATGTGGAGCCACTCGACTATCGGCGGCCAGGGTCAGTCATTGGGCATCGTGGCGGATTGCCTAGTATGACGGGTGAATCGCCAGCGAGTTTCAAAAGTGCTTCACCGCAAGTCCACCTGCCAACGCATGATCGTTACCGACAGACATACCATCCACCAGGTTCACTGCCAGAAGGCCTTCGCTACCCAATCTTTGTGGCGCATTTACGAGCCCTGTCATTTTTACCGCTGCATGTTATCAGTCATCTGGCTGAAACGTATTTTGACAATTCACCGTATGTACTTGGCTACACACTCAGGCAACGCGATTTTCTACACCCAACCACACCCAGAGTCACGAGCCCAGCGCTGGTGTTTGCAGTATTGTGCGTGAGTGCGCATACGTGTGAGAATGCCTTTTTCGGCCAGACACCTGTGACCCGGGCCAAGATTGTACAGCGGTTGTTTGAATTGTCTGTTGCTGCGTTGCGACCCTTGCAGCATGATGAAATAGGTGGGGGTGGACTGGATGATGTGATGACATATACTCAGCTTGGCACCATCATCATGGCGTCTGAGTTCAAAGGTGTTTCTCTGCGTTGGTTATATGGCGCTTGGACACTTGCAAAAGAACTGCATCTCAATCGCGAATGGACAGAGCATACTGCCATCTCTGAAACGACACGTGAAGAAAGACGACGAGCATGGTGGCTATTGTTTATGATTGATCGACATTTATGCTTGTGCTACAACAAACCCATGGTGTTGATGGATGTCGAGTGTACGAATTTGCTGCACCCTATGGATGAACAGCTTTGGCAATCTCACGAGGATATCGATGGGCCTGGTGAATTGAACTTGTCGGGAGATGCACAGACACCCGACGGCTACCTGCAGCAACACCAGCAGCAACAACACCAGCACGGTCAATTCCTCAAAATGCTATATGAGGAACGCGCTCGAGGTCCGCGTGTCTTTCAAGTACAGGGGCCTGGTATCTTTGGCTTCTTCCTACCGCTCATGTCGATCTTGGGCGAGATTTGCACGATTTTTCATTTAAAGCATCACATCTTGCTACGATTTGATGATTTAGCGCCGCAAAAGGCCAGAGTGCGGGAACACCTCGATGCCTACAAGCGGTCCCTTGAACGCTGGAATGACCCAGCCACCGTCCCCGCACCAGCAAATATGCTCTCGCGAGCGCGTCAATTTTCAGAAGGCACTTTTGTTGCGTATGCGTTACAACTCATGCATACGATGCACATCTTGCTTTGTTGCAAGTTTGATCCGATTGATATGATGAATGATGCAGATGGTTGGATTTCGAGTGATGAATTCATCGGTGCAACGACACACGCCGTGACTGCTGCAGAAGCCGTGTCGACCATCCTGCGCATCGACCCAGACTTATCCTACATTCCCTTCTTTCTAGGGATTTATCTCTTGCAAGGTTCGTTCTTGCTATTTTTGATTGTGGATAAGCTGGAACAAGATGCAGACGACGCCGTGATTGAAGCATGCGAGACATATATCCGAGCACATGAGAGTGCCATCACCACACTCGATACGGTCTATCAGCGCAATTTCAGGCGTGTGATGCGATCAACGCTGAATTCCATCCGGTATAAAGTAAGGAGTACGGATGAAGAGAAGGAGAAGCGAAGGGAGTTGTTGACGCTGTATCGGTGGTCTGGTGATGGGCGTGGATTGGTCGTGTAGCCCGTGGCTGTAGCATTTCATCTCGTCGCCATCTGAAACAGTCGTGAGCCATACTCGCGGGTCAGCAAGCGCAACCAGAGCGCAGGCACTCCTGTGCGACAACATCGACGGTTCTGTCCTGTTCTCGACAATTTGCTAGTAACAGACAAAGGCGAGATTCCATGGCCGAAGCAACATCAGTGCCGACGACCACGTCCGGCGTCGATCGCCAACAACTCGATACAGCAATCCGGTCACGCCTGGCTGCAACACATGTTGAAATTGAGGATATCAGTGGTGGATGTGGACAGGCGTACGAGGTGGTGATTGTTTCTGGGAAATTTGAAGGGCTACGGACGTTGCAACGGCATAAGTTGGTGATGAAGGAGTTGATGGCGGAGGTGAAGGCCGTGCATGCGTTTACACAGCGCGACTATACACCGGCGGAGTGGCAGCAGATCAAGGACGCTGAATAGCAAACTACACTTTGACGGGATGAGATGATGGATATGGAGTGGATATGAATGAGCGAAGAAGCTTCTAATTACTGTGATCCTTCCAGTTGGCAGGACGCTCAAGTTTCATGACATCGTGGAATCGCGGTGTGCAACTCCAACCCTTCCAATCAAAGCTCTCCTTGACGTCGCAATGACACTTCTCTCGCATCTTGGGGTCCACTGGGCAATGCGTAAACGGAACATGGTAGTAGCCCATATCGGAAAACCAGTGAATTTGGTCCTTCTCTGCAAACAAGGCTGCGCCGATTGAATGGATGGGTGCATCGCCCCATCGCTCGTAGAAGAAGCCGCCTGCTTGATCGAGATGGTCAAAGTATTCCGCATACGCACCCTTCCTCCAGAAGTCAAGCTTTGCAATCTCAAAGTTGGACCAGAAATGACACTTGTTGTAAGTGTCGCCGCCGTCTTCAGAGATGAATTCGAGGAGGTTGTTCTTTGGCATCAGCTCAGGTCGTTTCTTCATAAACTTTTTGGTTTCCTCCCAGAGTGTCTTGATGGTACTCTCATACTCGTACAAGGAGATGGTGAAGCCGTAAACCTTGTTATTCTCCTTCATAAAGACAAAAGGGTCGTAATCCACATCGCAGTACATTTCAATCGACGGCTCCACGCGCCAGTAGTACTCGTACTTCATCATGAGCGGGTGTCGGTAGAAGAACCCCGATTCATAGCGACACATGTAGCGATACGACTCAGAGTCACCATAGATGATCTTATCCTTGCCCATCTGCTTGCGTGTTTCAGCAGCCTTGTTCTGGTCGATGAAGGAAGGCATGCCCCAGTGGTCATCTGGGATGACACCATACTCGACTTTACCGGAACACATGGCAGAAGTGACGCGCTTGAATTCGTCGTCAAAGGGGACATCATTGAGAAAGACCCAGGGGTAGTTGAAGTTGTGGTTGAAGCGGTCCTCGACATTCCGAATAGACTTGACGATCTCATGCAAGTCAGAGTTTCGGGCCAGTGTGACGAATGTAGCATTGGCTCGTGGTGTGTTCATGGCATACTTGGCGCCCTCCGACAGACCGGAGAGGTAGTCTTGGACACGTCCACCCCCAACAGAATCCTTGAGCTGAACGGTCGCATCGTAGGCGCCTTGGACAGCCTGCTGGACTTTACCGCTTGTGGTCCCTGTGCTGCTGCCTGATGTCCCACTGCTGCTGCCTCCCTTGCCGAATGTCATGAGTTTCCACAAGACAAAGAGGGAGACGAGCACGGTGATGGCAAGCCGCGTCGGACGCTGCATGATGGGAGCGTGTCTCTGCCTGGCCTGAATGATGGGCAACTTTTGATGTGTGGTGGGTGCGTGTGTGCGTCTGGTTGTGTGATGCCTGATGCGGCTGCTTGTATGTCCTGGGTGTCACAAGGCGAAGGAGTATGTATATAGATAAGATATGATATGAGGGAGTGTCTCTGCCTGTATCTCTACATCTACGTCGTCCTCTTCCTCTCTCTGCTCGCCTGCCTCCTCCCCCTCCTGCTCGTCGCTGCCTGAGCTGAGTCTGCAGCCGTTGCAACGGACACAAAGGCAAATCAACAAGACACCGCATCGACACCCAGCATGCCGCACACACTCTCAGCCGCATTCAAGGCACAGAAACCAGGCGCACGGGGAGGGGTAGCAGAGGCAAAGAAGCAGGCAGCAGCAGCAACCCCTGCCCTCCTCAAGAAACAAAGCACAAGCACCAACGCACCGGCCGTCATCGATATCGCCACACACGACTCTGCGCCGACACTCGACCGCCATGATCCAGCCATCAAGCAAGCAGCGCGTGCTATCCATGAAGCCAAATTAGCGCCTATGATCCATGCCGACCCATCCGACGTTCAAGTCATTTTGCGCGATTTCGATTTATCGGGACGGTGGGGACCCTGCGTTGGCATCTCTCGCCTCGAACGCTTTGAGCGTGCTGAAAAGATGGGCCTGAATCCACCTGCTGTGGTAGGGCAAATCCTGAGAACCAAGGAAGGTATCACAGATCCAGAGATCGCCAAGGATCTATTCTTTGGTCGCTTGTAGGGCGCCTGGAACCCCTTCCATTTCATGTTTGGCAATCTACTTAGCTATGTAGTCATATGATTATGATTTCCTTTTCACGCAGCTAGAGACGGGCATAGTGCACATCAAAGCACAGCCCACCCGGTTGCCGTTCGCGCCAAGTGACTTGGTACCGCGTGCCCATATCATCCTGCCAAAAACCTTGATACGCTTCCTCGTCCACGCCGTCCGGTGCTTCTCTTTCGTGATGGGGAATGGACCAGCTATGCCGAATATAAGGTCGCAGCACATCCAGGACGGTGACGTGTGGGATCTGCAATGTCGCAGGCAAGACGGGCGATGCCGTCAATAGTGGTATGCGCTCTACATCGTCTGAGGAGTGCACAGTCGTGCAGTGTAGCAATAGATGGCGAACATCACCACACGCATCGACGGCAGCTGCAGCAATCCGAGCAAGGCCTTGACCTGTCCATTCGCCTGCTTGAGAGAGCATGACGTCGATGCCTAGCACGACGAGCACTGTCTCTTTATTTTCCCTTTCAGTGTTGATGAGAGACTCTGAGGATTCCTGTGAGTCAGGAACATGCAACCCAGTCTCGACTGCATCGCCTGTTGTTGACTGCGACCGCTTCTGAGATGACAAGACAAATAGGATGCCCAAGAGACTTGACAGTGTATCGACGTGAATCACGTCAATCTGCTGAGTCGTCTCCAAGAATCTCCCTGAATCCATCAGATCGCTCTTGAGAAAGCGCGAGAGCGGCTGTACCCGATCGCCGTCCATTGCAGCCACAAGTGCGTCTAATGAGCCATAGCAATTCAAGAGAAGCGTGTTTGCTGCTAGCGATGTCTGGGCCTCAGCAATAGGGACTTCAGTCAGGTCAGGTCCACCTGCCAACCGATCCTGGCGTATGGCTCGATCGCGTTCCTGTGCAAGCAAGAGAAACGGAATCACCAGACACGCTGCAGGTGAGGCAGATTGAACGAGCAACGAAGCTGGCAACAAGTCATTGTAGCGAGTGGCTTGTGGCAGGAGTAAACGTAGCGGCGGTATGGACATGCATCACCTGTTCAGTTCTAGTCTTGGAGATGCAGTCGAGGAGCGTTGCAAGTCTGCACAGCGGAACTTCAGATGGACTCGAGCAGCGTTTCTAACCTTTGGCTACAAAACTCCCTGCAGGATATTTCTTCCAGGCAGCTGTTGCTTCTTCTTCTTGCTGACAGTAGACATACCAGGTGCTGTCAAGCCTGTCTTCTGGTCTTTTTGCAAACCAGCGAGGATGCGCCGCACTTTGCTCATATCCACAAAATACACATCGCCCTCGGCGCGTGGCAGAGTTGGACGATTGTCCGCTCGACTACCAAGGTGCACGAAAATATCAAGACACGGAGTCTGCTTGAGAGCCTCAAGTCTGTTCTGCCAACCCTCAGCCGTGCTCAGGCACGCTCGCATCCACGAAGGCCAGGATGAGGTAGACTGACACGCAATCAACTGCAGTGCCGGGAATGCAGCCATGTCCAACACGACAGTCCACGGCATGGCTAGTGAGTCGAGATGTAGTAGCTGCAAATCTGCAAAATTCCCTACAGATTGTGCACGGCACCAGTGACGCACAGTCGCCACATCGACCGTCGTATTGCCTGCCATGAGGACCAACAAGTTCTTGATTGTACCGAATTGAAGTGCCATGTCGAGAGGTATTGGCAGGCCTGAGACATCCAAGAGAACATGCCATGGTGGCATGGCAGACGCTGACGAGGCTGTAGGATTCGCAAGGAAGCCCAGACATTGCGGTAATTCACGCACACCGACATGCGTGCGTCTCGCAACAAGTGGATGCAGCGTGCCCTTATCAGCCTCAGCATCCTCCAAGAGATGCAGTTCCTTGGGAAAGGCACTTGCGAACAACATCCATACTTTCAGATTAGATGGCATTAGCGCTTGCATGGCCTGCCATACTAGTCGTGCCTGATGAAGCGCTAGATATCCAAGCACCTCTGGCGTTAAAGCTGCGATATGCACAGCAAGTTGTATTGCGCACAATTCTTTCAATGACCGCAAGGGAATCACCTTTTGCCGCCATCGCTTCTGCTGTCGCTGTAGCGCCTGAGCAGCAACAAGCTGAAGTTGTCTTTCTTCCAAGAATGAGCCTGCAGCAGACCATCGTATGTTATCGTCGGGAGTCTGCGCTAGACCTTGGATTTGCAGCTCATCTTTTGCCAGGGCCGCTTCGAGACGCGCAATCGCCTCATTGTTGTGACGTCGAGGAGGTTGTGTGGGCAATGCCTGTGTAACGGTTCTTGCACGCTTCTTAGTCTTTCCATACATCTTCTGACCGGTCAATCACCTATCTTTCGCCTTGACAGACATGGTTAATCGGAACCTTTTCACTTCTTAGTGTGTTTTGAGCCGACATGGGCGCTGACTTTTAGGTTCAAGAAGCACCTTTGCTTTTGGCATGCACACATTGGCCTCTAGGCCTAGTTGGCGAGGCGCCTGTTTCGTAAGCGGGAGATGGCGGGTTCAATTCCCGTAGCGGCCATTTTATTCTTCTTTTCTCTTTTGTGCCTCATCTACACTCCTGACTACTACGCTCTTAAATGCATGGGCAAGCAGGATCATGCTAGACGCGGCAAGCACAAGAAGCAGATCCACAGCTATACGCCCGATGAGGCAGATATGGGTATGCGGCAATTGTCGCACCAGCTAGCTTCTCAATCTCTCTACATTAAAGACATTGCCGGTGATGGCAACTGTCTCTTTCGCTCGCTAGCAGATCAGTTGGGAGAGAGCGAAGTAACGCATGCTCAGATTCGGCATGAAGTTGTGGAATACCTTCGGAAGCATCCTGAGGCCTATGCTGCTTTCATTGAGGAAGACTTTGAAAGCTACCTTGACCGGATGGCAGAAGATGGTGTCTACGGCGACAACTTGGAGATTGTAGGTTTCGCCAATGTCTTCAAACGGCACGTCAAGATCTATCAGCCTGATCTGGCTTATGTAGTTTCGCCGGATGAGCATGCTGCTGGAGATGTGCTTCATATCGCCTATCACAGCTGGGAACATTACAGCAGTATTCGGAATAAAGATGGGCCCCATGATGGGCCGCCCTGCATCAAAGTCCAGGCTGTATCTATTCCACCATTGGAAACGCGGCCCGCGCATGCACCTGCCAGCGACCTCGAAAAGATTTGCCTGGCGAGTGTCCCAGGGGCTACGCTGGAGCGCGTTCGACAGGTAATGGAGGAGTGTAAAGGTAAAATCAACGAAGCTGTTGAAAAGCTCTTGGAGGAGGAAGCTCAAGCAGACGTGGATGACGCTATACAAAAGCAAGGACTAGAATTTCAGTGCGAAAGCGAGACTCAGGCCGACTATATGCCTGAGACGACTGAGAAGCAAGAGACAAGGCCAACATTGAAACGCTTAAGCGCAAGGGACCGAAGAGAGCAAGCAAAGAGAGCACAGAAGCAGGCGGCTCTCGACCGTAAGCGGCTCAAGAAGGCAACTCAACCGATCAAGTCAGATTCCGTGGTAGAAGGTATCAAGACCATGTACATTTAGGCATGCAAATCATTATTCATCCATCGCTTCGTCCTCGCTGTCCCATTCAGCCCCTTCAGCATCCTCCTCCTCTTCGTCGCCCTCGTCCACGGACGTCAGCGGGATGCCAGCCTCAGCAATGGTCGCAAGCAGCTCGCCAGCATGCTCTCTGATGCCTTCGTCTTCCCATTCGAGGCGCTTGTACAGCTGCTCACATTTCTGCAAGCAATGCCGCGCATCCTCCCAAGTCTCATTCCGCTTCTCCGTGTTGCCGCTTTGCGGGAGCAGTTGCCCGGCTAGGAAATAGGTCCAGCCAAAGAGGTACCACAAGTCGACACTCTCGTCGTCTTCGCGAGACAGCTGCTGCAAGACGTCGAGTGATTCATCCGTCATGTCACACTCAAGCAGCAATCGTACGAGAGCTATCCGAGAAGCATAGGCAGGCAATACTCCTGACGCGCCGTCTGCATCATGCCACAACGACAGACTATGCCGCAATGCCGTGCGTGCTTCCTCAACACGCTGCTGAGAGAGTCGCATACTTGCCATTGTCTGCAATGCTTCACTGCTCGACTCGTCCGCCAACAAGGCATTCGTCACATATTTCTCGCAATTTGCCTCTGCATCGGCTTCCATACACAAGTCCGTCATGTAGAGTTCGGCCATGGCCGAGTACGCACTTGCAAGTCTCGCACGAAGCGGCAATTGTTGCGCCTCAGGCAAGTTGGCGATATGTGCAATCAATCGCTTCACACCCATTTTGTAGTACTTGAGTGAGTCCATGCCGCCTTCTTCAGACAGCTGCCCAAGCCAGAGGTATTTGCCAAACCCTGAACGTGCATCTTCTTCCTTCTCAGCCACCTCAATGGCTTTCTGAAAGGCTATACGCGCCTGAGGGAGTGCATCTTGCTCAACAAAGATCTCGCCCAGAATCTCGTACGAGGGTGCATAGTTTGCGTTGAGCTCCAGAGCCGAAACGATGTATGCTTGTGCTTGGTCGAATTGTAGCTCATCAGACGCATCCTTGGCCTGCTTGAGGAGCGCCTTGATCTGCTCCATTTTGTCGAGCGTGATGGTTCGTGAACAAAAAAAAAGTTGACAGAATGCGACGATGCGACCGAACAGCCAGACTCATACCAAAAACGCCCACGGATGGAAGAACGGCCTGGAAAGAAGGCTAGAGTAGCTGGACCCAGTGATTGTTTTTCTAAAGGATTGTTGGATACAGCAGAAGAACAAAGTAAGGCCTACTCAACATCAGAGCCCTACCAGCATGCGTGCATCCCACAACTCTTTGACGACGACCTGTTGCACGCTGTCAAGGCTGAGATTCTGGAGAATCTTGTTTTTACGGAGAAGGAAACAGATATCTACAAAGTAAGACAGACAGGCGACTTGGCAAATCTCGATGGCTTGGATCAGTCTGAGAAGCAACAACTCACACACATTGCACAAGTCCGTGAAGCGCTCTACTCTGTGCCATTTCGCACATACCTCAGGAAAGTCACGGGGGTCGGTCCCTTATCCGGCAGCAAAATTGACATGAGCATCAATAATTACACTCAAGGCTGTCATTTGCTGAACCACGATGATGTGATTGGCACGCGAAGTGTCAGCTACATATTGTACTTGCCTGATGAAGGCTGGCAGCCAGCCGATGGCGGCGCATTGGAGCTGTATCCTGTCAAGATTAAAGGCATTCCCGTCGACGAACCGTCCCTGACGTTGCCGCCTTCCTGGAATCAGTTCATCTTTTTTGCAGTGCAACCGGGACACTCTTTCCATTCGGTTGAAGAGGTCGTCTCCAAGAAGAACAGGCTAAGCATCTCTGGTTGGTTCCATGTCGCTCAGCCAGGAGAAGAAGGGTATGATGCACGTGCCACAGACTTTGCAAACGAGGAAGAGGCCAAGGCGAAATCGACCCTTGAACAACTCCTTGCCTCTGACGATGCACAATTCGAGGCATACCCAGACCTGACTGAATCTCCGGATGTTCTAAGTGAGGCGGCACTTACTGAGCTCGCAGAAATCATGAATCCGCAGTACTTGAGCCCAGTGACATTGAAGCAAGTTAATGAGCAATTCTGCAACGACTCTTACATTCAGTTATCCAGTATCCTGCGCAAAGATCTTGCAGAGACGCTCAAAGGTGTCCTTGTAGAGGCTGATGCGCATGACGTTATTGATGGCTCAGCCATGACGCCGCATGGCACAGGGTCTGGAAATGGCTGGAAGGTAGAAGGTCCGCCGCATCGCCACAGATTTTTGAGACTAGCACCTTCTTCGGAGTCGCCTGGAAACGCTGCAGCTGAAGCGCTACGCCGGATTGAGAAAGTGGTCGCCTCAGACGCTTTCCGCACCTGGCTTGCACTTGTCACATCCCTGCAGCCAGAATCCCGGTTCACATGCGCGCGTCGCTTTCGACCTGGTCTGGACTACACTCTAGCAACGGCCAACAAGCGTCTCTTGCTAGATGTCAACTTGTGCTTGACACTAGCGAAGCCTGTTTGGGAAGAAGGCGAGGTAGGTGGGTATCTGTGCTTCATGGCACCGCACGACGACGAAGACGCAGCGGTGTACAAGACATCTGCTGACGATGAAGAAGACGGTGTTCTATTGACGGCACACGCAGCCTGGAATGAAATGACGATCGTCATGCGCGACACGGGCGTTCTTTCCTTCATGAAATATGTTGCTGTTGCCAGTGGCGCGAGCCGTTGGGACGTTGCAGGGCAGTTCCCTATTGCAGACTAGAAGCTCAGTGGATCTTCTCTCAGTTTCAGTTTCGCCTTGGTTTCCTCTATCCAGCTGTTGAGCTTGATAGGCCCATATGTGATGCGTTTTAGCGGCACAAGCGTTTGTCCGGCACTCACTTCGTCTGCTTGTATCCACGATGTCAGCTATTGTTAGCCCGGCTAGCACACAAGGGAACGTACTGTTTGAGGCATACTTTCGTTTCTCAAATCAATCGAAACGCCGAATGTACAGTTTGATGGCAAGGGTCCGAGCCGCGTCTCTGCCATGGATAGCTTGACAATCGCTGCTCGGAATTGAGCGTCCAACTGACCTGGCTCGTCCGATGTTCCTGCAAACGGTACATGCAAGTCTTCTGGCGCTACGACAGGCAGGTTGGCGACATCAAAGATGAAGCGCTCATAAGCCTGCTCTGTCTTCGAGAAGATGACGACATTGATGCGTGAGACTGTGCAACGGCGGAGTTCCTCTGCTATGCTTGCTACCAAATCATTGATGTAGTCTACAAGCACTGGATGTTTGCAGCGGGGGACAGCACAGCTGTAGACGCGAGCCTTGTCAAAGTAGCGCTTGTCATAGAGCGAGCGTGTGTAGCAAATTGTGTGCAGCGCAATCACGAGGAAGTCCGCGTACTGCTTGCACAAATTAAACATGGTCATGCCTGTGGTTGGCGGCATAGTCAAGCTTCTTTTAAAGCCTTAAAGTTTAGCGTACATGAAAGATGGTAGTGAGTCGTCTTTCGGATGTGAGTAGGTGTATATTGAGCAGAGCATATACTTGTGCACCTTGCTGTTCCTTTCCCAGTCCACGTGTGTGCTGTTCAGATGCCCCTGAGACGAGAGCCACTTCGACCATATGGAACAGGAGCTCCTGATCCTGCACCTATAATATTGCTACAGATAATGTGCCATGTCGGTGTATTTGTTGTGGACTGACTCCTGCTCGCAAGACTTCTATTTCTGGCTTGCATTTCGGACTCAGAGACGAGATTCTAGGAGTCAGGACAACCTGGACTTCTTTAAAGTGAGTAGTCAGCACCTCTGTTCTGAGGCCAGACCATAGTGACGATCAGGTGCGACAAAGTCAATCAACACTCACCATCCATCAGTAAGACTCTCTGCGTCAGCAAGGACAATACTAACCTTACCAGAATTCAGTGCACCCTACACTAATGTTGCCCAACACTATGAAAATTGCCTTCGTGGTTGCTTGCGGGATCTTCCTTGGAGTCCAGGCAGCAGTGATGTTGCCACAAGATCAAGTTGATCGTACATGCAACAGTGCAATAGCACGGAAGAACGGGGTTGACACGAAGGTGAAGTGTAGCCAGGGTAAATTGAAGTGGATTTACACAGCGGACGAAGGGTGCAACAAACAGTGTGTGCCAGCTTAAGACACCATAGCGTGAATCGTTTGGCCATGTGTAAGTGTGGAGTGCACATCAACTCTTTTCTTGCATGTTTAATCCTTAAGGAAACTCATTGAAGAAATATGCTCTTAGTCCAGCACCTTTAAACATTCGAATCCTTTCTATTCCCTGAGCGACATCCATCACAATGCGTATGCTGCGCTTGAAACATGTCCTGAGCTATCTCTCATAGACTGCAATTAGGTCCCGAACAGTTCGATCCGATGCAAAAGACACAAGGCTTAGCCTCTATTCACATCTGTAGCTTTGTTGCAGCGGTTGATTCGACAAGAAAAGGCTAGCTTAAAGGGAACCTGTAGTTATGCAGTCTCGAGCTTAGAGCGGCATCAATTGAAGAAATTATTATCCACAGCTCAGCTTCAGCTATGCTGAGAGCAAGGTTTTAGCCATTTTGCGTGCACCCTTGTGCAAAGTATCTCCTGAGCAAGGCAATGCATATGAGAGCCTCCAAGACGGCGCGTCTAAAGACAAGCTCATGTACTGAACAGGTGCCGTAGTGGCAGCATTGAGTTCTGTTTGCTTGTGAGGTTGCTTGCTGCCACCTGAATCTTCAAGACTTCGCAAAACAGCCACATACACAACAACCGCACCTTCAGCAGATGCACTTCTTCTGGAAGCGGCGGAAGAGCACGCGTGATACATTGCAACGCGCCGAGCCCAACGATCTCGCGAATGCTGCTCCAACTTATCAGCGGACGCGTTCTTTACCTGTGCAGGCACGTCATGACATCAGAGAGGAGGACGATGCACAGGCATCCGGGCAGCTAGTGCCGTACGGACAGCGCCAGAAACGCCATACGAGCTACACAGACACGACGATCAAGTCCATCGATGCAGACGCACGGACCATCAAGATTCGGCGTAGTGGGTTTATCTTTAGCCCAAAGCCAACGTTGCGCTACTCGCAAGATTTCAATTACCCAAAGACGCCAGAAGGACAGCTGCCAACACTGAGGCGGAAGATTGAAGCATCACCCTTTGTGGATGATATTGCGGATGAGCTGGATACGGGTGCCTTGAGACAAGTGCTAGAAACAGACTCTCGTCGACGTCAACGGCGGCAAAGTAAGTTGCTTGGGGGCAGTGCGACAAGTGGTGGCAGTCATTCTGCTACTGCAGTGACGAAGGTCTCGCCTGCAAGACCGCCGATTCCAGTGTTGTTTCAACAACAACGAGGGAATGCAGTGCAAACCGCCGCTTCACATGCGCAGGCGAATCCCATCACAGGTCTGCCCTCTGACTGGCATGAAACATCCTCAATCCCACCCACAGCCCACGCGCGTATCATGCAAGATGCACAAGTCGTACTTGCTGGAAATCGTGATTCCTACCCAGACTTTGCTGTGGTAGACAAGGCAACGCGTGTAGAGAGACCTTCTTCTCGCGGCAGTTCCATTGCGGGCGCATGGACATCCCTCTGGAAACGCGCAGGTTCAGCGCGTGCACGCAAAGAGCGCGATGTCGCAAGTCACTACAATAGTGCTACACAATCAAGCGGGAGACCATTTAGTGATACCAGCTCCGTGCTGTATAACGATGCACACGAGCTTGATCAGGAACCGCAACAAGCCACTATCATGGTCCTTCATCATCCTGCTCAACGTGCATCAGTGCAAGCAGCACAGGATGAAGAGGGCGAAGCGCTCGTCCAACGAGTCCCACGAGCAGAACACTTTGAGCCGAGAACGGCACAAGCCCAGATGTTGACTGTCAATCGCGAGGTCAAGACATTTTCGCCCTTATTAGATGGAGATGCCTTTCCACGCCCGCCTTCTAATATCGGCTTCGCTGGTATTGCGGTGAATACACCAGAAGATGCTCCGGCGCAGCCGCACGCACAAGCAGCCTCACAACTACAGCCAGTGTCAACGCCACTATGGCAGCGAGCCTATGCTTCACCTGCAGCAGCCGCTGGTATCTCCTCGCAGGCCATACCATCATCAGGGTCACGTGGAGCCATGGACATTCCTCCTGACGAGAGTGTCCTTGGCGACATCGAGACGCGTGCTAATGCCCGTCAATCTGTTCATTCGCTGCAGACGGTCGACAGTGAGGGCAGCTGGTTGGGAGAACGAACAAGTCATTTGGACATCATGGTGAAGCGTTCCTTTTCACGTAAATATGAGAACCGTCCTGGTTCTGCGGGAAGCAAGTTGAGGAACGGGCATGTTGAGGGAGAACAGGATCCAGCGGACGAGTATGATGATAATGACAGTCAGGCCTCCACAGATCAAGGCGAAGCGCTCATCAATGGAACCGGTACGGATGATGATGACGATGAATATGAACGCGGTGTTTGGAAGACTGGTATTGGCAAGCCGGTTAAGATTGTCAATGGTTCATCTATGGGTGGCCCACTTCCAATCTCGCCCAAAGCCGCAGCTGCCAGCGTTGAACCAGATTTTGCACCACCTCTGGTTAGTCCGATCACCACCACCGAGGAATTGTCGCCAAAGGCACCGAGTGCTGCCACTTTCTCGCCCACTTCTGCGCAGTACGTCCAGCCGGTTGCTCTAGCTTCTGTGGACGCCATCTCTCCAAGCACCCCTTCGACGGCCACCTTCTCACCACTGATGGCTCAACCTGCATATGTACAACCGGTGGTGAAAATGCCGATGCAATTCCCTGACGGCCGACCTGTGCATTCTCGCGCCACGACGCGAGATAGTTTTGTTTCTGCGGTATCCTTCGCCACAACGGCAACAACTAGTACCGTCAACCCTGAAGATTATGCTGTGTATGACCCGAACATCTCGAGAGCGTCCATGGTGACGTCCCAAGCGTCTTACTACTCTGCACTTCTTGCTCCTGAATCGCAGAGTTCAGAACGAGGTTGATGGGCTTTGAAGAACTTTTGTATGATGTACAGTACCATGTAATAATGTAGTGTCTAATTAGCGGATCCACAACCGATTCTCTTGCCACCTCGAAGGAGTGCTGCTCCTTCTGCGCCGTCTTCAAGATCTTTTGATGCTTGAGCGTCATCCACTAGGAGACCTTGTTGAGCAAGTGAGGTGCGTTCCCCAACGAGACTTGCAATTACTTTGGCCTTGGCAATGGCAGCTGCTAGGATAGCCTCGTAGTCTGCACCGGGTTCTGCTTCCACATTGGTGCGCGGCAGTGCTTCGAGCAGTGCTTCAAGCCGCGCTAAAGCCTTGTCTAGCTTTGGCTTGGGAGCCCCTTGAGTAGCATAGGCACGCCAGATATCCAGCTTTGCATAGAGCAAGCCTACTTGCAAAAAGCGCTCATAGGCAATCTGAGCACCATAGATGCGGCCTTCAATCAAGCCCTGCTGTGCACCGAGTGTGGCTCCTTCTGTGTAGCCTTCTGCGTAGTATGCTTCTTCTAAGTTGAGCGAGGCGTGGAAGAGATCTTCTTCTGCCATAGGTATTGTATCTACTCAACAGGCACAGGCTCTCGAGTGTTCTAGCATGCTTGAGACCTGGCAGGGTCCTTCTAGCAAGCGGTTCCGTCGCAGCTGTGGTGTGACTGTTGCATTTGTCAGAGTTGCGACACGTGCAATGAGATCAATCCGGAGGCGAAATCTGACAAAGCGACAAGAGACTATAAAGACGCGTTCAACGTCCCCCTTCCTACGTCTGCATCATAACTCAGATCACCATACTCTCCAGGACTCTCTTCAAGGCAGCAAAGCCAGCTACACGTCTCTTCACAACCACAAGAACAGCTATGGTGTACAACGTTGAGTCCACCGAGAAATTCAAGGAAGCCCTCCAAGCCGACAAGCTTGTTGTTGTAGAGTAAGCCAGTCCTTGATTCTCCTCCAATCTGACCATTCTAGTTTCTACGCGACATGGTGCGGCCCTTGCAAGGTGATTGCACCAAAGTTGGTTGAGTTTGAGAAGGAATTTACCAATGCAAGCTTCATCAAGGTCGATGTGGATGATCTCTGCGACGTCGCTGCCGAATACAGCATCCGCAACATGCCTACCTTTTTGCTCATCAAGAGCAATGAGATTTTGGAGACTGTCGTTGGAGCTAATCCTCAAAAGCTCAAGGAGGCCATTGCAAAGCACGCTTGATGTTCTGGTATGATGTTCTGGTATAATCAATTGTGTAAATTGACCTACGATGCAACTCATTGTCTTTTTACACTCTCTTTTCTCTCTTGTCTGTTGACATCTTGCTTGTCTGTCTGCCAACAATACTTCACTCTGCTTCATCATGTGCTCCGAATTTGTCCTTCATCTAAAGATGCGGTACGACTTGTCGACGATGGCCGACGGAGGCTATCTACCTAGTATGTGTCTTGTTGCTAGGACAAAGCAGCAGAACTCTAGCTTTGATGTACTGCACATTGAAATCATGCAAGCTCTGCTTCAAGCCTTGAGCAATATGATGCGCATTGGATCACCCTGGAAAGTCCTTGATCGGGTGACTGTGCAGCCTTCAATCTACGACTCATTTCCGCTCGTCTGAAAACGTAGCACAGGATCTCAATGAACCAGAACTTGGAGATGCTCCAAGTAGCTGTGGACAAAGATGGCCACGCTGCAAACAGTTCTGTTCAGATGGACAAAAGAGGTCATCGCACTTTACGCCCCGTTTATGAAAGACTATTGAGTCTATCCCAGCATTTGCCGTGTATACTCATAGCACAAGAAGGTAGCCGCGTTAGCGGGTGCAGCTCGCACAAGCACCGGTGAAAAGCCACGGAAGAACGCCCTTGCACCATCATGTGCGAGTGTCTGCCTGAAGCAATCCAGCGCATTGCGATAGACTTGCTTTGCACCGAAACCGTCCGTCTGCATGCGTGACTTGACGACATCGACGGGATAGACGGTCAGCCACATACTATACCCTGCTGCTGCGCCATAGGTACACAATTTCCATGCAGGGATCTGATCACGCGTCCGGCCAGAGTTGCCAAGCTCCCATTTGAGCAGAGACTCGTACGTCGTAAAGTAGATACCGGTGCCGTGTGATTCCCTAAAAATGGTAGGACCATAGCCGCGGAAGATACTGCGGATACCACGTTCTGCGTAAATTTTACGAGCTGCGTCCAACGGTCCATTGTAGAGCTTGTTGGTGTCGCTTTGTGCTTGTAGGCGAATACGAATGTGCTCAACAGGGCCGACAATGATGGAGTTGGCAGCGCCAGCAAGACCACCAGAGAGATAGAGTTGGCCTCCTGTCAGGCTTCCACCGGCATTCATTTCGGTGTAGTATCGCTTCAATGCACCAAAGACACCGAATTGGATCGACACGCACGCACCAACGCCAAGCAGTGGTGTCAACGTGCCTTTGTAGAATGCCCGCGCACCTTCATTCTTAAGCGTCTTTTGCGCACAATCAAGAGCACCACTGTATAGATTGGCCCCTTTGGGTTGCGTCTGCAACCGGACCTTGACACAATCAAACGGTTGACCGGCGAGCACCTGTCCAATACCCCCAGCGGTTCCAGCAAGACAATCCTTGAGTGTCTTGTAGGGATCTGTAGGCGAAGCGAGCTCAGCTGCTGGTCTCGCCTGAATTGGCATTTTTGCGGACATGGCTGCACCCGCTCCTCAATCCTCTGCAATCAGCTGCTGACTCGCGTCGATGCAAGGTCCTTGTCTCCGTCGCAGTCAAAAGTTCGCGCGAGACGATGGCGACATGCTGGACACACCTTCAGATGGACTACAACAGATACTGGCCTGGGAGAGTCTGCAGGAGCTATAGAGCGACAGAGAGGATAGCTAGCACTTGAGAGGATGAATGAGCAGCCATCACAAGATACTCCCCAGCAAATGGCCCTCGAATCCCTCCTTTGGTAAACACATGACCTGGCTGATGGCGTGAGAAATACGCAACTCGCCTGCTGTACTTTCACCCAGGACGCTCTACCCGTCGCCAACGTGCGCTGTCCATCGCAGATTCACTGGCGTACTGTGTATGAGCGTCATAGAAAGCGATACAACACCGTCGAATGACCCGCCGACTGTTTCTTGCCAGATCTGCGAAATCGCAGCAGGTCGCTACAAGTGCCCAGCATGCAACACCCTGACCTGCTCGCTAGCCTGCTCCAAGCGCCATAAGCAAGAGAAACCATGCTCTGGACAACGCTCACGGGTCGCCTTTATCCCGCGTTCTGGATTTAACGATGCGAGCATCAATAACGACTATAACTTCCTCACGGCTGTTGAACGTGATTTGGATAATGCCGCACGCGCATCGCTCGAAGACAAGAAGAATGGCCGTCCACCACACATCGTCAAGCAATTTGTACAGAAGGCGAGAGATGCCGGCGAAGTGGTGGTGGAGCTAGCGCCGCGCGGTATGAAACGCAATCGCATGAATCATTCGCATTGGCATGGTAAGCGGCAGTGTCTCATGTGGACCCTCGAATGGCAGATCGAGGGTGAGCCTCAGCGTTTGGTAAGCGATCGTGTGCCCGAGACTCAAACACTAGAAGAGATTCTGGAGAAACTACCACCGACCAAGGTTGACAAGGATGCCCTCAAATCGATGCATTTGCTATTTGAAACACCAGTCAAAGGCTCAGAAAGTGTATGGATGGTACTAGACAAGAAGGAGACTCTTGCACAAGTTTTGCGTCATCGTACTGTGCAAGAATTTCCCACCATTCATCTGTTCAAAGACATTCCCACCAGCTTGCAACTGGAACAATCTTTCTCCTCTTTGATCCAGTCAACAAAGGGTGATACAAGGCCGAGTCAAGCCGTAGCACAGGCCTCCAATGCACCAGCAGAAAAGGCAATTTCAAACGACTACATTGGCTTTGAGCTCGAAGAGGGTGAAATTGACGCATCTCTCGAAGACGACAAAGAGATTTCCGCTGCAAGCACAGTCTTTGGCTTGCCAAAGGTTGATCTGGATTCTCTGGATGCACTGGTGCCGTACTCCTAGCGCTGCATTTCTTTCCTGTAATCAGGCTATAATCCAAAGCATTCTATTTGCCACTCTCTTGTGGCATAGACAGTGGACTGAACCACCTTCAGCGTTTGTACCAGCAATCCGTGGATTTGGCAGGATGAATTCAATGCCAATAACTACCCCCACCGCTTACGCTGCTCGTGATGAGCACATGCAAGCAGACTACCGGTTCACGTAGCTCCAACGTATCCTTGGTCAGCGACCTGTATCTATCAGCACACTCATTTGTCTGAGGATTACTTTGCCAAGTCATCTTCGAAAATGCATAAGAAAATCACGACTACGACCACTATGTGATAATCACAACTGGTCAACAGCAGTGTTCTTTCACGACCCATTGTCGACCGTCATTCAAGTTTTGGAGCCGACTGACTTGACCCAACAGTGCCACCTTCACTACCCAATCGCGGCGATCGCAAAATCCGTACTGACAAGCGGCGGATGTCAAGCTTGTATTTCACAGAGGTGCGCCAGCTCAACCGCGATAGATTCGTCATGGACGAGGCGAATAATAAAAATCCTCTGTGCCTAGACACATCGGCGACGGCTGACCACAGCTGTCTCTGTATACAGCTCTGTGAGGCGGCCATCGTTGCCTTCTCGAGGAACTTGGACGGTTTTCTCCTCCTACTTTACGAATTTGGCAAGCCCTCAAATTGGTCTTTCAGGGGCCAGGTAGAGCCAGAACCAGGAATTTGAGCCGTTGGCCGTTGACTTCCCAGTCGTGTCTGTCATCGTAGGGCAGTAGCTCAAGGCCAGTCACCTGATTCTCTTTGTGAATAGCAGCCCCAGCGTTCTATACTCACTCGTATGTCATCTCGTCGTCGTTGATTGCCGCGTCGGCGCCCGGAGGTTTCGTGCGATCCAACCCCGCAACAGCACAGCGCCGACCACATACACCAAATCTACAGACCACTCACTTGTGTCTCAAGGTCCAGAAGCTACACATCTAGTCTCCGTAAACAAAGATGTCCTCCGCACAAGATAGACTCAAGCAAGTCACGGCACACCTTGAAAAGGCCCCTGCCACGACCCTCGAGGGCCAAGTCGCCATCATTACCGGCGCCAACTCGTTGATTGGTATTGGCGCAGCCACTGCAAAGCTCTTTGCAGCACGTGGTGCCAAGGCTGTCTACATTTGCGACTACGACGGTGGTAATCTCGAACAAATCAAGCAAGAGCTCGAAAAGGCATACCCGGGCACAGCTGTGATTCCCCGCGAGTTTGACGCTGCGGATGAAGAAGCACTCAAGGCTTGCGTCCAACACGCCGTTGACAATTACGGACGGTTGGACATCTTCTTTGCCAATGCCGGTATTGTTACCATGAATTTGGTTTCGAATGCCGATGCGGAAGACTTTATGAACACCATGCGCGTCAATGCGCTAAGTGTCTTCCTCGCCATTCGCTATGCTTCAGAAGCCATGCAAGTGACTTCGGCTGAGAAGCCCGTATCTGGTGGCAGTATTGTTGCAACGGCCTCTGTTGCGGGTGTACGTTCTGGTGCCGGATCCAGTGATTACTCTGCCTCCAAAGCAGCCGTCATCAACCTCTGCCAAACATCTGCTTGGCAGCTTGCAGGAACAGGTATTCGCGTCAATGCCGTCTGCCCTGGTCTCATCGAGTCCGGTATGACGGCACCTGTTTTCAGCTCAGCGCGTAGTCGTGGCACACAGGGCAAGATTGGCCAACTCAACCCAACCAGGCGTAATGGTGTCAGTGCAGAGATTGCCCATGGTGTCTTGTTCTTGAGCAGTTTGGAGTCGAGCTACGTCAACGGTCAGGCATTCATCATCGACGGCGGTTTGTCGAGTTCTCACCCAGTCGTCCCTGGCAAGGTGGCATAGATTCTGAATCAGCTCCTATTAGCCCAATTTTTCATACTAAAGTCTGTGCTATACGTGTAAATGAGAGCTAGCTACCCTTCAAGTTGTGAGGCATCTAGCCCAATAGCATTCAAGAACAAGTTGACATGCGCCCGCTTCACTTCTGCCATCTCACGCGGCAAAACCTTGGCACTCGCGACCTGCTCGAGCACCTTGTCCCGTGCTTCATTGACAAGCGCATGCTGCTGCTCAGGGGACGCGCTAACGGCACACGCAGCTAGGAACTGCCAGGGATAGCCTTCCTCGGAATGTGGCTGAATAGGTGGGAAGATCAAGCTGAAGCGCCCTTCCAGCTTGCTAAACATGGCATTGTAGTGTTGTTGCCAAGCACCTGCCTGTGCGCCATCCTCAGCCTTTGCAATCTCTGCGCGCGAGATGAGCATCGTGAGGAACGAGAGACCAACTTTGGTCATGCACAAGACATTGACGTTGTTGCTGTCGAGTAGCTGCGTCAAGAGCGAAACGACTAGTGGCAACGAGGCGGACGAAACAAAAGCCAATAGGGGTGGCAAAACGGTCTGCGAAAACAATTCAATTTCATCGCGTACATCCTTAGGAAGTGCACCGTTTTCGTAACGCGCCAGGCGAACCACAGCGAGCTTGTCGAGATTCTGCACAATGCATTGCATTAATGCCAGGCGACGGTCAGGGTTGAGGCCACGGAACAGTCGTGGAATCATCTTTTTGCCCTTGGCATAATTAAGATATTCAATCAAGATGGTGTCTGATTCGACTTGCAAGGATTGCCAGATACCATCTGCCATCTTGTCCAGTTTGGCTCGCCAGTTGTCAAATTCTTCCTGGGCGGCTCCTTCTGCAGGTGCCTGTCTACTAGTCTGCTCAAGGAGGAGAAGCTCATTGTAAACAGACTCGATTGCTTGCAACGCCTCGAGCTTGCTCTGCTTTGAGTTTGGCGCTGCGACATCTGGCAAGGACTGGATGTTGAGCACCTGCTTTGGCTGCCTGACACGGCTAAATGACAACTTGCCAAGCGATCCTTCCACCGTCAGCGATGTCGACTTTGGCCGGGCCTTGCTCGCGGCAATGACTTTTTGCACTTGCTGCTGCATCTTAAGCAGTGGATTCTTGTTGTCCCTGCCGCGTCTGTTTTGACCAGCACGACTCAAGTAAGTCTGCTCGAAATGGCCAAGTGATTGCTGCAAGCTGCTGCGACCACGTAAAGTCGAGTGCACAGTATAGTAAAAGTCGTCGGCCTCGGGATCTTCCGATACAAGCTGCGAGAGCTGTACTTTGAGCACGTAATTCTTGTCGCCGTTGGACATAAGGCCGTTGTAGCGTGCCACCTGACCAATCTTTTGTGCTCGCCGCAGATTCTTTTGCTGCTCTGCACGGCGTGCCTCTTCGTCATCTGCCATGACTTCCTTCATATTGCCTGCAACTGGCTGCTGTGATGTCGTCGGCTGGGTAACGGGTGGCATACCTGGTGGCAGGGGACGGCCTTGGTTGGGCATCGGTTGCTGCATGGGCATGGCATGCATCGGCATAGGCTGCATAGGCATCGGCATCTGTGGAGGCATCTGGTGAGGAGCAGGCATCATTTGTCCGTATCCTGGTGGGCGGCCCATGGGCATCGGTTGATGTGCAAACAACTGCGATGGCATCTGCTGCTGCTGCTGCTGCTGCTGTTGGGGAGGAGGAGCAGTCCTGGGAGCACTAGCTCTAGCCAACATCTCCGCCTCGATCTCCTCCAGCGTTTGCATTTTGCGAGCAGCCGGCTGAGTAGGTTGCACAACGGGAGGCAATGACGAAGACGAATGCTGACCCCATACAGCAGGCTGACCAGATCGCTGAGCCCAGGGATCCGTGCTTCTATCAATCATTGGCGTACGCTGCGCAGGATTTCGGCGCTCATACGCCAGCTGATCGTCCTCGAGTGCATCGGCCGCACCTGCCGTCTTGCCAGAAAAATCGAAATCTTTACCGATGGCACCAGAGTCTCCGAAGGTATCGTCGTTGAAGTCGTCGTTTGCTTCATCAAGCTGGTCACCGAGGCCATCGTAGGTCTCGTCAAAGTCGTAGCTGCAGGGAAAGCGTTAGTCTCTTTTGTGTGTTCTCGAAATTAGGTGTCTTGCGTACCTATCACCTGTAGCATCTTCGAGTCCTGCAAAGTCGTCTCTGCGATGAAACTTGCCAGACCTGTCTGTCAGAGCAGAGCCAAAGAACCCGCCGCCGCCGCTGCTCATGGTGGGTTGTTGTTACTGTAGGTGGAGGGTCGTCTTGGTCCTTCGCTGCGGTTTTGGAGACACCAAATACAAGACAGCACACGGAGCACAGGCGACAGCTACAGAGACCGCATGAAGCAGCGGCGGGCCCCGCTCGATGGCTGGGCCAGTGCTCGCAAGTACGCCATCATCATCGACGCAGGCTCTTCTGGCTCTCGGGTTCAGGTTTACTCCTGGAAGGACCATCCAGTCGCTGTACTCGCTGCATCCACTCTGGAACGCGCTTCACTGCCAAGGATAGAGAAGGGAGACGAGTCCGGAGAAGACTGGATGCTGAAGATCAAGCCAGGTATCTCTAGCTTTGCAGACAATGCAGGTCAAGTCGGCGACAAGCATCTCAAGAAACTATACAAGCATGCGCTAAAGCTCATACCACCGTCGCAGGTCAAGGAAACCCCAGTATACCTACTTGCAACGGCAGGCATGCGTCTTGTCTCGCCTGAAAAGCAGCGTAAGGTCATGGACGCTGCATGCAAGTATACTCAAAAGCATTTCGATTTTCTCGTCCCTGAATGCGCCTCACACTTCCAAGTCATCACGGGTGAGATGGAGGGTTTGTACGGCTGGGTCGCAGTCAACTACCTGCTCGGAGGCTTTGATGCACATGCTGACAATCGTCGCCATACATACGGCTTCTTGGACATGGGCGGTGCGAGTGCTCAGATCGCATTTGCACCGAACGAGACGGAAGCAGAGGCACATGCAAATGACTTGACTTTGCTAAGACTACGAACGCTTGCTGGTGACACGAAGGAGTGGCGAGTCTTTGTATCGACTTGGCTTGGCTTTGGAGCAAATGAAGCTAGAAGACGCCACATCGAGCGCATCATTGCAAGCGGTATGCTCACCAATGACAAGCATTACCCCGATCCATGCATGCCGCACGGCTTGACTGAAGACGTTCCAGAGCTTTTGCGAAAGCCGGGTGCACCGCACGAGCTGATCGGAACAGGTAGTCTGCAGCAGTGTCTGACAGATCTAGAGCCGTTGCTCAGCAAAGATGCACCTTGTCCGGATCCGCCCTGTTTGTTTGCTGGCGTTCATGTACCGGGTATTGATTTTGACATCAATCACTTTGTTGGCATTAGCGAATACTACTACTCCTCACAGGATGTCTTTGGTCTTGGCGGCGCATATGATTACCACACACTGTTGAACGCTGTCGAAACATTCTGCAGTCGCTCCTGGCATGACATTGAGAATGACTTGGATGGTGGCAAGTACCCAGAGGGAGTCAAGAAGGGCAAACTCGAGAGCACTTGTTTCAAAGCATCGTGGATGATGAATGTCTTGCATGACGGGATTGGCATACCACGCGTCACGAAGGAGATTGGAAAGACTACATCGCACAATGGAACAGAAGAGTTGCTCGAGGGTGCACGCGAGAAGGGTTTTGATGGCGCTTTTAACAGCGCAGAGTCACTCGCTGGTACGGAAGTCTCCTGGACCCTCGGCAAGATGGTTTTATATGCATCATCCTCTGTACCGACCCTGAAACCCAGTGAATCAGTCGGCTTTGGACCCAATCTTTCGCCAGCAGCATTCAAACCTGCTGGTGAGATGGCAGCGACGTCCGCACAGGCCAATCTCTCGCAACGCGTTGCGGCTCATAAATTCTCGGCTGTTGCATTCTTTGCGTTGCTCTTCCTCTTGCTTACTTATATGCTCAAAGGTCCGCGCAAGGCCTCTTTGATTGCAGGCATCAATCACCTCTGGTTCAAGCGGCGGAAAGTGATTGGCGCACGCGGCGACCATCTCTATGAAAGACTCGAAGCTGGGATCAATGATGGGGCAGCCGAGCTGGAGATGGGACGACTCGCAGATTCGAGACATGGTCGGATCGTGCGCAACACGTCGTTTGCCAATGATCATCCACTGTCGAGGACGGCATCACAAATGCGGCTGAATAGAATAGGTGCTTCCAGGGATGCCAGTGATGATGAAAGCAAATTGGCATGAGACAAGTGTAGATAAAGACACTACATTCATTGTAATTTGACAACATGGCTTTACAAGCAATACCTAAAAGACAGATTCTCGCGATCCGTCAAGTCCAGCTCGGCGGCATCTCTGTTATCTGCAAAATGTTCCTTTTCCCCCGATTCTGCCGCAGCAGCTGCAAGCTTGTCGCGTCTTGCATTTTCCCGAACGTTTAGGAAGCGAATGAGGAGGAATACGAGGAAGCAGATGAAGAAACAGATGACCATGACCACCTTGGCTGGGAAGTAGCCAGGTGCATCGGATGGCTTAAAGACGTTTGGGCCAACGGCATTGCCCACGCAATATGCAATCAGGTTGAGTGCATTGGTGGTCGTCTTTTTGGTGTAGCCGGCAGTATTGGACGAGATGAGTGAAAGAATGATGACGGTGGTACAGGGGTACACCCAAACGAAGTAGTAGCCACACAAACCAGCAACGCCATTCGTGCACGCCACGATGATGAGACCGATGATGGATACAAGGATGCATAGAGCAGCTGTGTACAGACGCTGGCCGGTCTTGTGCGCCATGTATGCAAAGCCAAGAATACCAACCACTTCGACAGCGCCTGTTGGCATGCCTAGAATAAGTGCCTGCCTGTTTGTGTAGCCTATGCGTTAGTCTTGCTTCTAGCAGTTTGGGCCAACTTACCAAAGCTCGTGATGAGAATGGAGCCAAAATTGGTGATGAATCCGTTTGGCACGTTGGCAGCAAAGGAGAAGAGAATATAGAGCCAAGTGTTGACGTCTCTGAACGCTTCCCTGACCTGGTACCACTTGATGGTTTTGTTTTCGACTGCTTGTTGGTTGGATCGGAGACGCTCGACGGCCATTAGTCTTTCACGGGCCGTGAGCATACGAGCCGTCATCGGATTATCTGGCAGCAAGAAGAAGAAGGCGATGCCGAGTAGCACTGTCAGTCCTCCGAAGAGAACAAAGAGGATCTGCCAGCCCTTGAGAGCAGCTGTTGGGTCGAGTCCAACATGACTTGCAATGCCATAGGCGATGCCGGAACCGACCATGATGGCAACACCATTGAAAGAGAACCAAACACCAATGCGGAGTGCTTGTTCCTCCTTGCGGTACCATTGACTGGTAATAAGCACAAAACCGGGTGTCACTGTACTTTCAAACATGCCGAGGAACCATCTATTAATCATGAGTCCTGTCCAATTCTTGCACGCTGCTGTAGTCATCAGGACGACACCCCAGATGACGATATTGACGGCCAGGTATCGTGCAAGAGGCAGCTTCTGCATGGCCACATTGGTCGGGTACTCAAAGACCAAGTATGCAATGTAGAAGATGGTTCCCAAAAGGGAATACTGGTTACCCTTGAGATTTGTGTCTGTTCGAAGTCCCATGACTGATGCGTACGACAAAGACGTCTTGTCCACGAATTGAATAGCATACACGGCGCACATGATAGGCCTGCTGGTCAGTCTTCTTTGTTCACATTTTCAACGATCGTACATCAATGTTTGGTCAATCTTTCTCAGTAGCCTCTTGTACTCGGCCTCTGTATACTCGGTGGTGATGGATCCTTCTTGGACGTCTGCTCCGCCAAGTTCAAGCTGTTGCTTGCTGGCTGAGCCTACTTGTGTAACTGGAGCCATGTCTATTGCCACGGCCGACATGCTGGTGAAGCAACTAAGAAGTGGAGGAAGCGTTGTGTCTGGGCGCAGAGCAGGACGTGCACAGGTTTATGTACACGTTGGTCATGCGTATCTCCAGGCTCCAACGTCCTCCAACTTGCAAGATCAAGGTCCGATGGTGTTTGGCCCAGGTGGGATATCTTATCGCAAATGAAAGATCAACCGGCACAGGCCGACCAGTACGATATCTTGCATGGTTCAACTTATGCGTATGTGCGATGCTGAAATGGAGCCAGTGCACCGGATAGTATGTAGCTAGCGTACTGCTGAAAAGGCTTCGTTTGCTTCTAAAAAGGACTCACTAGACAGGGGCGTGCTACTTGCGCTCTTGCTTGTGGTCAACGACGAGGGCTGCGGCAAATGTACGCGATACTGGAGGAAATAAAGGCGGCCATGCGGGAGACGCGGCACTCATCACGGTGGGGCAAGGCGCACTAACATAGCCAAGCAGGGACATTGACTCGCTAGCTCGGCAGATTGACGGCAGCAGCCCGATAGTGCCCGACCAGGACCGTTGCCATCAAAGACTATCACGACACCCTATGACAAGCGAGCCGGATAGCGATGCTCGTTGCAATTCCAATTCGTAGAACTAGTCATAAAAAACCCAAAATGAGTCTTGCATCAGCACTAACCAAACATATTGCCGTTGCCTCCAAATGCACCTCGCCCAGGACCACCCCCACCTCGACCACGTCCCATACCTCGACCAGGCCCCCCAAATGGATCACCTGGGAAGACGGGATCATAGCGCGCACCTGCAGGTGGAGCTGGTCCAGGTGCCCTTCCATCTGGTAGCTCTCCAAACGGACCTGTGTTGCCACCGCCAGGGAAGAAGTCATCGGGTGTTGGGTGCATGCCACGATGACCACCACCACCCAGACCAGGCTCCCTAGGGCCATCTCGTCCGAATGGGTTCATGGCATCGATTCCCGGCGGTCTCAAGTCATCGTCTCCTATGCGGCCAATGCCACGGCCTCCTATTGTTGACTGACTTCCCGCAGGCTGTAGCAGCTGATGTTCGTCTTCAAGCTCCGGTGGCCAATCACTCGGTCGGCCTTGCTGACGGCTCTGTGTTGGCAATTGTAAAGGCTCCTCTCGAGACGGCATGGGCATCCTTTCTTCACGTTGTTCTTGTACTTGAGCTCCAGGCTGCGCTTGAGTCTCGGCCGATTTGCCAGCCTGCTCATCCTGTTCTGAGAAGCCAGGATTTGCGATCAATTTATCTAATACTTGAGCCTTGAACAAACTGCTGAACGCCTTCACCTGAGCCAAACTGACGAAGCAATCCACAAGGGACTCTGCGCTTGATGGATTCTTTGTGAACTCATCCGTAGCCACCTCAAAAGAAGCAGTATTATCTGAATGATCCATTCCATAAATGATAAGTTTGCTTCGCAGTGCCGATACTTTCAGATCGAGTGTCGTGTCTTCCAATTGATAGATCAACTTGATGTCATCGTCCGGAATCTTGACGGGCTGCACGTTGTCTGATGAGCTAGGCGCAGCATCGCCCTCAACAGGTTTGAAACACTGGAAGCCAGCAACGAGCACGTTTGCGTGGCATAGGAGCGCAATCGCCTGTGCTGGGGTCAACTGCTTATGGTTTCCATCTAGCGACTGCTTGACGATACCAATGAGCTTTGCAGGACTCGGCGCATCCATACTGCAGGTTGTATTGCAGGAGGTTGAACTTGGCCGGGCATCTGACGTCGCTGGACCCCCGCAAATGGGAGCAGTCACAAAATCAGGAGCAGCAACTACACCTGAACAGAACCCTCAAGCTTCACTCTTTCGTCACTATAGCTTTCTGAACAAACATCTTCATGTGCACTAGCTGACATGTCTCTCGAGCTTCCTCAAATCCACAGTTTCCCGCCGCTCTTCACAAGGCAGCCGAATCAAGAGACCTTTATCTCTCAGCGCGCAAGCTGGATCGCCTTGATCCTCTTCTACTACAAAACCAAACGGCTGCATCAGCTACCCATTACTGAAGAAACGCTCGACAATGAGCTTTTCCACAACCAGGCGATTGGACGGCGCCTCAAGCTAGATACATTGCGAGAAGTCATTGAAGAAATGGTGCAGCAAGGTTCTGCCATTTATACGAGCAAAGCCAAGACAGAAGCCTACATCTACTGGCGGCGACCAGAGGAATGGGCTTCGCGGCTGCAAAAATATATTGAAGACACGGGCCAGACTGGCAGCGTCCTGACGGTGTATGAACTCACACAGGAAGATCGTGTTGCAGAACAAGACTTCTATCAGCTTGATCCAGCTATCTTGAGGAGTGCTATACAGGTGCTTGCTAAGAAGGGCAAAGCGCAGATGATGAAGGGCAGCGACGGCGAAGAGGTCGGCATCAAGTTCTTTTAAATGGTCACGAAGAGCGACCAGACGCCCTTGGCGTACTGCGTAATCTCATCACTGCCGAGCTTCGAGTCTCCATAGATCCGGTCCACAAAGGCGATAGGCACCTCTGCAATTTTGTAACCAGCTTCACGCGCACGCACAATCATTTCCATCTGGAAGACGTAACCTTTGCTCTTGGTCTCTGAGATGACCTGCTTCAAGACATCCTTCTTGTACAAACGGAATGACCCAGTCACGTCCGATACGTTGGGCTGCAAGATCACGCGTGACAACAAATTGGCCCCACGCGAAACCAGCTTACGCTTAAAGTCCCATCCGTAGACACCACCATCACCCGCATACCTTGTGCCAAGCACGATATCATAATCTCCCTCTTTTTGCTTTTCGATAAACTCAGGGATATGATGCGGATGATGCGAAAAGTCAGCATCCATAATCACAACGTAGTTGCCCGTCGCAAATTCCAGGCCGTGCATGTATGCCGTGCCGAGACCAAGCTTGCCAGCGCGCGGCTTGAGCAGGATATGCTGACTGCCATAGACTTTGATGAGCTGTTTGGCAATGTCTTGTGTGCCGTCTGGGCTTGCATCGTCGACAATGACAATCTCCCAGTCGAGCTCGGCATCCTTGAATGTTTTGGCAATCAGGTATACGATAATGGGTAGGTTGGATCGCTCGTTATAGGTGGGTAAGATGACAGAGTATCTATTGCCTGAGGCGCCCCCAGAACGCGTAGAGACCATAGCTGATGGTGTGGGATGTTTGTCTGTTGTGTGTGTAGTAGACATTCGCGACTTTGAAGCTTGCACCACCTCGAGGCAGCAGCTGGACCACCGTCTGGCTCTTCATGAAGCACACGGCCAAGTCAAACATCATCTCTATTCGCGCGCCGCCGCATGTAGAACTAGCTGTAGGCTTCAATGGTATCCGTGCTACAAGGCCCAGATTAACAGGCACCGTTGAAGTACGGTCACCAGCTGGGAATCCAATCCCTGTTGTTTTCGTCTCACTTGCTCTGTATGTACATGAGAATACAGTCTGCTCGCCGCCAGGCAAGTCGCTCGTCTCTCCAAGTCAGAAGCTCTCTACGACCACACTTGTCGGTAAGGAATTGCTCTTATGGGAAGCACAAGAAGCAAGTGGCTATCAAGCGCTCGACGTTCTCAGCATGGATATCCCTTTTTGCATGCCACTCCCAGAAGAGACACTTCCGGCAACACTAATACATCCGTCACGCAGCACGACCTATGAGCTGGTCGCAACACTGCATGCAAGTGGTATCAATTCTGAACGATTCGCGATTGAAGTCATTATGGAACGATTTGACCATTTGCCAATCTGGGGCATGTTTGAGGAGACACAAAAGCTTTTACCAGCAAGCGTTGATCACATTGTCGAGATGCAATGTCTGTTGCCCAGGACCGCCGTTGGACCCGGTGATCGACTCACGACGACGGTAACCCTCGCAGGTAACCCAGACTGGGAGGCAAAAGTCAAAAAAGTTCGCTGCAAGGAACTGCTCTTTACCATTGAACAGGTTGTTCGTTATCAAATAGATCAAGTCTTTGAGCCGTTTGTGGTAACAAAACGTCTTGCAGAGTCCAGGCGTGACCTAATGGGAGCTAAGCTTGCTGACTGCGAAGGTCCCCTCGAAGTGGGCATCACAATGCCCTTCACAGGCAGGCTCAATGACAAAGCTATCGTGCCTCATGCAATCTATACCTCGACAACTAGTGGGAAGCTTTACTCTGTCTCTTTTCAAGTGGTCATTCGCGCATCATTCAGGGGTGCCAAGGAAATAACAGCAACACATCCCATCATTGTATCACAATACACATTGGCAGCGGCTGAATCAATGCTAGAAAATATTGAAGCGAGTGTTTTGGTAGCGCATGAGCAAGAAATCCGGACAGGTGCCTTGTCTGGCGTTCAGATCGTGCGCAAAGAGGCAGGCTCACTTCGATCATCCGGTGGTATTACGCTAGACTGATGAGATGCCTATGATGAAATGCTAGCCAGCGCATGTTGTTCAGATGAATCGAGCGCCTGGGTGTCCGCGCGTACGCGGTCACCACTGCTACTCAGATGTCCAATGAAACTGGTAATGTACTCGCGCGTATTGATGGTGCTCAGCGGATCTTCAGAATCCTCATCAAGTCGTTGCAATTCAGCTTCATTCAGCTGTGCCTCCTCCAGCACCTTGTCCAGATCAGTGTCCCACTCATCATCCGATACCACCTCTTCATCTTCGCGCAGACCCTCGTTTTCATTGACGAGTTCGGCAAGCAAGAGTTTGAGGATTTTGACGGCAATAGGCACTTGGGTGTACTGGTCAGGATGTGTTTTAGCGCGAGACCGCGTCACAATCTTGCCAGAGTTATCCGAGATGAGGTCTCCCTTGACTAGAATCTCATCCAGGGGTGATGGTGCAGCAGCATGGACCTTGTACATCTCGCACAGGCCTACCACACTAGACCGAATCGCGCTGTAGCCATGGAAATCTGGGAAAACTTCGCACCATGTCGACATCACCAATTGTAGTGCCTGCATCTGCACCAGAAAGTCAATCAGCGATGCCGCTTGCGAGCACGCAATGACGGCAAAGACTGAGATAAGGTTCTGCTGATAAGCACTAGACAAACCTGGCACTTGCAACTTCTGCGAGATAATCTTGAGCAGCTCTGGTAGAATTTCGTTGAGGGATGCGCCAGCCTGTCTGATGAGCGAAATGACGAGTTGCGGCACATAGAATGATGTGCTCTCATCCCCTTCGAATGCAGAACCAATGACTGACAACAAGTCCTGCACATGGTTGCCAGCGACAATCTGTGGCCATGCCTTTTTGACCAAGTTTCGCAAAATCTCGTGCGCTGTTTGAAGCTCTTCCACTTCCAGGGAAATGGTAAAAACTGGCCAAATTGCAGTGACAAAGCCGTCCGGGAGTTGTTCTGAGCCTTCAATCATGCCACTGAGGATATCAAGCGCGATCGAGCGCAACGCAGGCTCACTGCTGATGGTATTGAACAAGATGGGCAAGACCACAGAGCACAATTGAGCGAAATCAACGGAGCTGGCAAGGGTCTCGAAGATGTCCACAACCTGAGCCACAAGCGATATGTCTCCAGGATTACCACCAAGCAAAGTGAAGAAACTTGGCAGGATGACTGTCTCACGCAGGACCACAGAAGGGTCCAACTGCACGACTGGTGCAACGGCTTCAGCAACCATAAGCAATGAGGAAGCTGGCAATGAGTCGAGCTTGGCAGTCATGCGCTTCAGGATGGCAGCTTGGTCCACCTTGACTTGGTCGTTTGAATCTGCAAACTTGCTCAGGGCCTTGATCGCGCATAGACGAGCCAGGACAGAGTCTGACTCGAGCATTGCCAAAACCAAGGGCAGGCATGATGCCACACCTATTTGCGCGGCGTAGATGGCACTGCGTGCCCGCAAAAAAGGATTCTCCGCTTGCAATGCCTTTTCGAGAAGCATGTTGGCATTGTCGCTGCGGTGCACCAGCGTAATTAGGCAAAAAATGAGCGCTTCTTGTTGGCGCCAGAGATGCTCGCTTGCCGGTGCTTCAAGGTAATGCCGAATAGCAGATTCGAGTGTCTGATTGAGCGACTCTGGATGTAGCTCTGATAGTTCTTCCAGTAGATCTGTGCACAATCTGCGTGTGCTGAATGACGTCTCATCCAGGTCTTCCACAAAACCGTCCAGGTCTGATTGCCATTCCTCTTCCATTGCCGGTGTGATTTGAGCAAATTTGAGGGCAAGCGCAATACACCCTTCAAAGATTGCTTGATTGGACAAGGTGTCTTCCTGTATGATGCGTGCCTGTACAGCTTTTCTCAGGAATTCAACTTGCTGTTGGATGAGTGTTGACTCTTCGAAAGGATCTGCTGCATTCAAAGAAGCGTAGATAGGCTCAAAGATTGCCGGCATGTACTGAGCGAGTGGTGCTGGGAATAGAATGCGCAGCTTGCTGATGGTCTCGATTGCAGCACTTTTGAGCTCTTCGTCACACTTGCTAGCGACAATATTGGCAATGAGCTCAAGCCATGGAGGCAGGGCATGCTGCACGAAGACACGAATTCCTTCGCGACGTGTTGATGAGAGCATTTCAAGCGCATCCAGGCATGAAATGAAGACATGAATCGCTTGTGCACGAACACCACTGGGGTAGTTGCTTTCTCCAGCGATTGCCAGGAGGTATTCCACCAGATTCTGAGCAATGGGGAGGAACTGTTCTTCGCTCATGCTATCCTCAACAAAATCCTTCATCACAACCAATGCACCATGCAGCCATGCCTCGGATGGAGGCTTCCGGAGAACTCCCAGCAAATCGTCCAAGACCGTAGCCCATTCGTCTGGGTAATCCGACGCCACTATTCTGCTGATGATATACCCAGCTTGAAGTCGAATGGACCGTTCTGAATCGCCAACGAGCTTGAAAACGAGATGCCGAATGGTAGGTCTGTCATGATCCGGACAAAGAGGCTCGCAGAACTCTGTGAAGGTAGGTGACCAGTGCTTGACGATGCCATTCTTCAGAAGGACTAATGCAGTTTGTCGAAGTGCCGCATCGCTTTCAGATTCGAGAAACTGTGCACATGTCAATAATGAAACGGCCTGTAGACTCTGCTCGGCAGCCTTTCTTTGCTGTTCATTTGGACTGAGAGAAGCGCCAAGGAGCTCTCTCAAAGATGCCATGAACGAGAAAAGCGACAGATGGATGGCCGCGTTTGCCGTCGTGAGGGAACCTTTTGGCGCGTCTTGTCCAGATTCAAAATTCGCGAATTTGGCAAACAAAGACAAGGGTGGCTATGTGTCTAAGACATGGAAGATTGTAAACTAATATAGGTTTTTTTGCAAAAAGGAGGAGAAGTTTTCTTAGATAGACTAGTTGCAGTCACTGACTTGTATGTTATCACTATGAAAACAAAAGGTAGAACAAGGCCTTTATAAAATTAAAAGGGAAAAAACAATGGGCGCCAACCAGGAATTGAACCTGGGACCTCACCCACCCTAAGGGTGAATCATACCACTAGACCATTGGCGCGATATTGGCAAGCAAACTTTGGTTAACAATGAATAAACAAAAAGGCCATTTCTGTCGCGAGAATCAACCACACCATAATACCTGGCTTCAAATTGCAAGTGATAGCATCTGCTACCGTAAACTTTGAAGAGGTTGTCATGCACCTTAGGGTTTTTTCCATATTTTTATCATCTCCTGCAACTCCTGGATGCGAATGCGCACTGGCATCATTTGAGCTCTCAGCTGGTCTTTTTCTGACGGCTGCAGCCTCCGGGTCTGCTTCAGGTGAGGCGCGTGCAATGAGAAAGAAACTAAGCAGTGGTCCGTAATTCATCAAAACCGAAAATTTCATCGTTCCGGCCAGTCAGAGAGATCCAAGTAGCTGTGAACAACTGTTACCTAGGCAGGTACGTACCAGCTCTTTGACGACTTGAGAGCTGTCCTCAAAGGACTCAGCCTCAGCGCAGATAGGTGGCTGCCAAACCACCGTATGTGTTGTCGAAGTCTTGCTAAGTAGCTGTATACTAGAAAATCAGCGAGGAGCAAGGTTGATGGGGTCGGATTGACCATTTAATGCTCTCACGGCACTATCTGAAAATATACCCTCTCCTGTACTGATAAACCCCTGGTAGTAACAATGCAGCATCCCTTCCCTGATTACGCCACTTCGCGCCAGCATGGACCCTACCTCGATGCTTTCAGGCTATGGAAAAGGAATACATAGAATTACGCCGACGTAACGTTGTTCTTTTTTCTTTCCCACAATGAAGATCATTTTCGTTTCAATCAAAAAGATTGTTTTATCTCAATTCACATGTAACCACGCGTGTACGCACCAAGTCCAGATGTGGCTTTTCCGACCTTCTTGGGCCATGTCAGCTAGCGGTAGCCAACCGGGTTACTACCAATACGGGTATGGCCAGACATACGGGACGTACTTGTGCGATACATTATGCTAGACGTCGCCAGTTTTGTGACTGACACGAGGCACTAGAGCCCCTGTGTCCAATTCTTACACAATTGACCCATTATTCATTATTGATTATGAATTCTGAAAATTATAACAGTAGAAAACAATTTAAACATTCATATTTAAATAGTGCTTATATTCACCATGGCCATGTACCTAGCTAAATATAATCAACCGCGTCATCTTGATCAGCTATTACTTTCGTGTCATCCCGACTAGCTGTTACTACCGCATCGTCTCACCCAGCTACAGCGGTGTCATCCCCAGCAGTCACCGCGTCATCTCAAGCAGTCGCAGCTGGCATCCATCACATGTCTCTACAAACATGTTGCTAGTCGAGCCTGTCCACTTCGATTCTATCCATCGCAGAGGCGGTCTTTGTAAGGACAGCCTCTCGCAGTTTAATTCTGCAGTTAACAATTTTGTCTTTACCTTTCCTTTCTTCTTCAACCCATCCCATCGCCTCTGTCCTCCATTCGCTTGTCTTCCGGCCCAAGCGGCTTCCTACGCCTCCTACGCCTGTCTTCAAATCACCCTAGGTCATCCCTTTACACTGCAAACCGCATTTATGCCCATCAACTTCGAACTTGTTTGAGTCGTAATTGAAAGAGATTGGTTCCAAATTTGGTTCGATACCGAGTCAGCGGGAAGCACTCGTAGACAATTTAGAAGCGCTTGCGCTTCGTGAAAAGAGTCTCCTATGCGTACACTTTGAGCACACCTGACCTATCTACGGAAACAAGCATTTGAAAAGGAAGCGTAAGAATAGCCAAGTCCAAAACCAAGTCCAGATGGCAATGCAAAAGGCCTGCATGTTCCTTGATGCTGCTCGCTGTCTGTGGACCTGCAGACCCAGTGGATGCATGACGAATGCCATTTGGCTTTGTCTTGGCGGACGACTCCTTCCCCGCCACTTGCTCTACCACTGTCAATGTTTGCCCGACCATCAGCTGCTGATAAACGCGTTGCGGTTCTGATGCAAGTTCAGGTGCCATGACAATACTGGAGTCGCTCGGCTTTGACAAGTCCCAGAAACGCATACGTTGATCCCTTGAGCACGTCACCATGAATGCTGCGCCAAGTTTGCCGTCCGCATTCAAAATGGATGTACCACATGTCAAGGCACGCGTTGCCATTGGTTCTGCTGGCTCTGTCTTTTTGCTCAAGTCGATCAGTTCTGCGGTCGACTTTTGCATGGCCACATCGGAGGTCGTTGTATCTGCATCCAAAGTAGCGAAAAGTGTTGCTGTCGGCATAGAATCCGTGTAGAATTCCCTGCAAATGAGCTTCTCTACGTCCCAAACAAGCACTCCGCCTTGAGATCCTGTGAGTGCAACGAGGACATAGCGTCCCCGACCACGGCAAGGATGAATCTCGAGATGGGCAATGTAGGGGGCGCTCGATAAAACTGTTGATTTGACGCACAGCTGGAAGCGTAGATCCCACAAGCTCAAGACGCCTTTGCTAGTGCCCAGTAGTAGCCATGTTCTCTTGCGGTCAAGCACCATGGCTGTGATACTTCCATGGTGGGCAACATTTTGCAAGGTAAACACGACTGACATGCTCTTAGGATCTACTGCCACGACTTTGCAACCGGACGTCGCCGCCAAGAGCAAACTTTGTGTATCATTTGCATAGTGCACGAGCTTGACTGGTATTTCGCCGTCCGGCAATTGAAATTTGCGCAAGCTGTGAGCTCTGCCATACTTGGTCGGCCCACTGACGCTGCAATCAATTTTGATGATTTGCAACAAACCGTCATTTGAGCCAATCGCCACGCAATAGCTATTCTCTAGGAAACACGCCGTCTTGATTTTGATACCAGCGGGACAACGGAATGTCAGTCGCGAGCGATTCGCTACCTGTCGTTCCAACTTGGCGCTATCCCAGACTTTGAGGCAGCCATCATCTGAACACGTCACAAAAAAGCGTGAATCGGGCGCAGAAAGGACACAGTTAATGGCAGCCGTGTGTTCGTGCATGTGCGCGACCAAGATACCCTCTGGCTGCCACGGACCCGTCAAGCGACCCTGACGACCCTGCGAAGGCTGCACAACTGGCATGATCGCCGGTCCGAAGTCAAGAGACCTGCTCTGCATATTCTCTTGAAAGACCTTGTCCAACAAATTGAGTACTGTTGGATCTCCGCCTGTATACGTATGGCTTGGTCGTACTGCTCGTTTGGATTTTGGTACTTCAACGGTAAGATGATCTACTTGCCCAACAGCATTTGTGGTAGACGTGCCAACTTCTGGTAGGGCCTTGGTTGCGAGTCCAGGGAGATGAATCGCACTTGGACGTTTTCCTATCTCTCCGTCGAGACTGCTTGGCTTTGAGCCCACCTCGAGCCTATCCATCTCTTCAGCGATGGTCTGCGAAGGGAGTCTCTTGACATTTTGGTAAGGCTTCGATACTCGACGGCGTGAAAGTGTACGAGAAGCCTCAGTCAGGGCACTCTGCACATCATGAGCTCCAAGTTGGATTCGTTCAGCAGGTTGCTGCACTTGATCAAAGAACACCGTTTGTGGCGACAAGTTGCCGCTCCTTGACGCCATCATGGCTGTGCTGGGTCGATCTGCGTCAGAGGAAGCCCGGCTAACGCGCCAGATAAACTCGCGCAATGTCATCAACTTCCACTCATCGTCAGACTTGAGTCCAAGGGCTCTCAAGCGTAAAAGGAAGGGCTCATCCTCTGATGAAGTCTTGGTGAGCATCGTTCGCGGTTGCGCTGTCTTTGCTTGACTTGGCAATCCGGCCCGGCTTGCACGATGGTCCGCCAAAGAATCTGTAGAAAAGGCACCACGTGCTGCACTTTGCCAGAAAGACGATTGTGAGACTGCTGAAGCCCATAGCATCGCTTGGTCCAGCACGAGGCGTGATAAGGGTTTTCGAAGGGCTCTTAATATGGCCACCGCAGACAATGTATCAATTTCCATGCGTAGGAATGGTTTTACTTGCCCATAGATGAGACAATAGCTTTCTGCGCGTGACAGGGGTTCATTGACAATTGCTACAAATGCTGCAGTCGCCTCGCGGATCCAGAGGTTGGGGTGAACAAGGAACCGAACGAGCATGCCTACCAAGTTGTATTGTGAGGGACGCCTGACGAAGCCTCGCTGGCACAGCTGTGTGAGTGCCGTTATTGCCTTTTCAATGATATGCTCTTCAGGATCTGTTGTTAGCACAATGTAAGGTCTTCGGTCAAGGTACCTGTCAATGCTGGCATCATCAGCGGCAGAATGTATTCCTCGACACTATCCGGATCCAGATGAGTCGAAAGTGCAACGACCTGATCGAAAAAGGCAGCCTTGAGTGTCCAAGTTCGATCATTGAGGTACGTGATGAGATGGCTTAGAATCACATCATTCGCTTGCTGTCTTCCAAAAAAAGCACACAGCGGCGCAACATGACCAAGAAGCGCTCGTTTGACACCCGTATCCTCATCCGTCAACAGCTGCACTGTCAGTTCTTGAATTGTAGCTTGTGTATCGCCCTTTGAGATATCGAACAACGTTGCAAAGGAATCTTGCTCAAGCGCTTGCCCATCCAATTGATCTCCTGCTTCCGTGAGTGACAGAAACCCTTCTTTCCTAAGAGCTTGTGCCATATCCAAGAAACGTGTGCTCGATTGAGCAAGTTCCGGTAGGCATTGTGCAAGTCTGATACGTACGAGTGTACTTGCATCTGATGCAAGGGGTCGTAGCCTAGGCAACAAGTATTCTGGAAAGACAAATGCATTCACCGGCGTCAACACGCGAACATCCATCAAGACTGCTGTAAGGCTCCATAGTGCCGCTGAGCGCACTTCAGGTGCCTCATCAACGAGAAGTGTGACGTAGAAGGGGATGACGCGGTCGAGTTTTGCTTCATCACTGACACGTTCGCTGAGTGCGAGAATTGCGTCGCAGGCACGAACGCGTGTGATGGGACGTGATGTGTTGCGCACACCAGAGAGGATGAGGCTGAGAAAGATAAGAGCGCCGTCTTCACCTGTTGATCGGACTGCATGAGACAGATGGACGGGTCGGTAGTGGGGAACACTGATGCCTGACTTGACGCGTCCAACTTGAACAGCAGCAGAATCGTCAAAGCCCAAGAAGAAGCTTATCTTATCGAATTCAAAAAAGATGCGATCCAAGGCATCATCCAAATCCGCGCTCGGCGTCATCGCATGATGCCGTACTGGATCGGTAATGAGTGCGATATAGCCGTGCAGGAAACTTGCAAAGTAGTCTGGGAACGCACGACGCTGCCATTTCTGAAGGTAACCATCAGCAGAGAGCCGTTTATCTGGGTCCAGATGGATCATGTGTGCCACAAGGCTGCGAATACCAATATCTTCAATCTTGTCAAGAAGTGGTGAGGGATCGTACTCGCCTTGCTTGTACTTGAAGAGCTGGGCCAGATCAAACAGCGGCTCTCCCTCAAGGAAGAGCTCTGCAATGACACACCCCAAACTGAAAATGTCCATGGCATCCGTCACAGAACCTGTTCTGGTCTCGCTTGGACCATGGAACCTCTCTGGAGCAAGGTAACAAGTTCTGCGGAACGAGGTATCAAAGTAATAGGAAAAATCCGCTGGATTGTTTTCCGGTAGAAAAGTTGGTTTGAAGAAGGCAAAGTCCGTCAAACTGACCCAATTCCAAGAAGTTACCAGGATATTCTCTGTCTTGATGTCGCCATGATGGATTCCTTGCGCATGACAGTCGCGCACACCTGTCAGCAGCTGAAAGACAATCCATCGCTTCTCAATGGTCTCTAAGAACGGGCGCGTGGAGATGCGGTCGTACAAGTTGCTCGCGATATGCTGGCGTACAAGGTACACCGCCCTATCTGTCTCCTTGAATCGTTGATAACTCAGCGCATTGGGTATTTGCAAGAGTAAGTCCTTCTCTCGCATCATTTGTACAATTGCTTTTCGTAGATCCATCGGTTCAGCTTTGATGAAGAGCTTGACCACCACGCGACCATCTTCGTGTTTTCCCCGGACGCATTTGAGGAAGCGCGCTGAGCCGAGTGTTTTCTCGTATTGGATATCGGTCAGCTCGGCGATGTAAGAGTCCAGCGTCGCAGCGCCTGAGTAGGACGAGCTGGAGTTACCCATCGAAATCAGCTGCGCATCATGCGGATTTTGTGGGCGAGAGGGTCAAGATGGTTATTGACGCCGAATGGTCAAATGTCGCAAAATGCAAAAAAAGAGCAACGACGACAAACAAAGAGGTATGGCAGGTTTAGAAGAGGTGCTTCATAGCTACGATACGTACAGATATTCCAGAAAATGATGGCACGCTCCAAGGAAGATAGTGAAAGACCGAGAAAGAGCGAAGATGGTAAGACAATTTGAGCGATAATAAACTTGATCTTTGGCGCTGCTTCCTTTCCTTTCATACATATGATAATGACAGTCGTTTGTTGTTGAGATGGTGAGGGTAAAGCAGATACCGTATTGGCGTGATGCGTATGCAAGCCAGGCTCGATGGGAATTGGCCGCTCGCTTTTCAGAAGGAAATTGGTTTCGTCGTCTTTTGAAGTTGTCTCTGTACAGGGTCATCAATTTACAATGTGGGAAGTGGCAGCAAATAATAATGGGGCATCGCAGGCAAACACATAGCGCCAACAGAGGTAAGTGCTTTGTGAGGCAATTTACCTCCATTGGTTAGCGTGGCCCTGCTGCTGCGATGCCTGCGGTTGCTGTTGTTGACCAGCATAGTTGCGCGGGTCCACAATTTGGATAGGATTACGCTTCCTGTGCCGTCCGCTAGCAGCGGCTTGGTTGGCGAATCCTTGATGCTGCTGATGCACAACCTGCGCCTGCTGCGCATAGGGATTCATCCCAATTACCGAGTGTGGGAGGGATTGTTGCTGCGGAGGTGAATTAGATTCACTGCGGTTGGAGCGCGTTGAAAGGGAAGATTCAGCGAAACAGGCGCTGTACTCTTCTGGACTTAGGCAAGGGTTGAATTCAAGATCATCGTCCACATCGAATGACCTGGCAGATTCGTACCGGGCTTGCGCACCTGCGGATCATGGTTAGCATACTGCCATTGGCACCCTGCTGATAGCGCCAACATTGCTGTACAGCGGCATGCCTGAGATCACATCAACAAAGGAGGAGCGGACATACTTTGAATAACGGTGTAGGCCGCTGCTCCGGGGATCCGGTCTTGCGGGTGCATTTGAGGCTGCATGGCCCATGCGTGCTGCTGATAGGCTCTTTCCATTGTGCAGATGTTTGTATGAAGTGAGATAGGGTGGAAGCTGGGTAGATGGGGAAGCCTAGCTGTTGGGTGGTGCTGCTGCTGTTCGTTGCCGTGTCCTGCTCTCTGTGTTTGTCTTCCAATTCCGGACGGGCGGCTGGAGGTGATGCGCCCTAACCCTGAAAGTGGAGTGGCGACTGGAGACGCGACACCACATACACACCACTCGCTCACAGTGTCTTCTGGGGACATCTGCGTGCTAGTACAAGCTCCACCATAGTACATAACTAGTGACACAGTCGCAAGACGCATGTCTCCCTCGATAACTCCTCGATAACCCGCTGCGTGCATGCCACACTGCTTGAGACATGGCCTTGACTCTATCTGCCTCTCAGCTACCTGACCTGCTGGGTGCAGATGATGTCACGGCCGCGTGCATCTCTGTCTCGCCCTTGTCTGCTCTGTACTTATCATAGTGGTAATGATACCTACATACGCTGTGTGCTGCTGTCCCCTGTCTTGGCCTTGTCTCACCTCTGCAAACACACCGTCAGTCATCACAGCCTTCTCCTGCTCTTCATTCCCAAAATGCAGACTTCCATTCACGATCGTAGCTTTGCCATGGACACCATCGACACCATCAACAGCCGTCTCGACTGGCGCCTGCCTTACCCGGATGTTACCTCATTCTGTGCAACGAGCGCTGCGGGTGATCAACAACCAATTGTGTCTCCTCTGCGCACACCTGGCAAGATCCATTCGCAACAGGCAGAGAGAGCGACGAACCCACGCACGCCCAGAAGACCCGCAGCAGGTGACACGGGACCCAGAGACTATAGACGACAAGACGGTCCTCCCAAGCACCGCCTCTATCGCCATCAATGCAAGCTCCCCTCGATCCTTGATGATCAACTGGACTGACACATGAACTAGACCCAAGCGACCATACGTTACGCCTTCCTGATGTTCTCAAGCGGCTGTTTGCGCCTCCCAACTGCTTCTTTCCAGCTGTTCATTCGCCCTGCCGACCTCCTCATCCATCCCTCCACCGTACGCATAATACAGCAACACCTGCAGAAGCAAATATTGGCAATGCCACAGTGGCTTCAGCTCAAGAACGCATGATTGACTCAGCTGTTCGTAAGACCTTACCACGCGCCGTTGCGCGACGTCGTAGACCTCATCCAAAGCGATCAGCTACAGGAGCACAACGGATCTTGCCATGGATGTCTGTGGACAGTTTCGGCTTCACCTCACGACAACCTTGCCTGTCACCGCCCTGTGAGCCACAGCGCTGGTCTGGACTGCAACAATGGCAAGCGCGGGGACCTATACATTCGCCTTCTTGTTCGACACTGAAGGGTTCGATTGCAAATCAGCCAGTCTTTGGACGAAGCATGTCATTGTACTCGTCAGTGCCGAGTACCTGCTGTTTGTCACTCACGGATGACTGCACCAGTGGCTTCACAAGCCCAGGGGTGCCGGCTCTCTCACTAGACCAGCAGCTGCACATTGCTAGTATGGAGGAGCTTCTGGTGAATCAGGATATTGAAGCATTCTTGCAAGGACGATGGAGACCTGACCCTGCTCGCTCGTAATCAACCATGACTGGCCCTTATCTTGGACATTGTAAATTCACACATCTGTACGTCTATTAGCAAATGAACTGCACATCGCGCAAAGAAAGCATGAGGAGGCCCAACAGAAACAGGCTTCCAACAAAGAGAGAGGATCATAAAAAGCAGAAAGTTTTCGTCAAGTTGCTTCGAGTCATGCTCGAGCAGTCAGGGGATTGACAGATTATATTCATTGTCTTAATCAAGTCCGTTTCTCTAGCTGAGCAGCTGTCTCTACCTGGGCTTCCCTGAGAGCTAGACATACCTCAATGAAGAGTGGAGATGTAGTTCGTGGAAGTCTTCTTCTCCCTGTCAATTTTGTCTCTTCCCGTTTCTCTCAACTCCACACGCTCAAGAGCACAAGCAAGCACGCACTGCCACTCCAGACCCCCACCTCTCACCGTACCTGCCCCGTGCTCTACACCTAAAGCGCATTCAGGCACAGCAGTCATGGTTTTCGATGCAGTCAGTCAGAATCTACCTACAGCTATACCATACTAACTCCACAAGGCTGCCCCGATCTCCAAGCGCAAAGGACGACCGAGCCAGACATATTCCCTCGAATCAGCCATGGCTGAAGAAGCGCGCGAGGTCGAAGCACTCATCAATGCGCGTGATGAACGAGAACGACAAGCCGCTCTGGCATCCGCCAATGTGGCGCGTGATCTAGCGCCTGAGAATTATGACTTTTCTGTTGGTGGAAGTGCGAGTGGGTCGAGCTCACATCGATTGAGTGCTGGATCAAGTTCACAACGCATGTTTATGAGTCGAAAGGGATCCCATAATGATCGTGCCTCTCGACCTAGTTTCTCAAGTTCACAGGGAAGAGCTGTGTCACCGAGTGGCTTATCGACACGCAGTTCACGCAAGTCTGCATCACCAACCCGTGCAGCGGATCCATTACACATGAAGGGGATGCATAGAAAACTGACAGACTCTGCTATGGCATCGTCAGGTGGTCTACTTGCAACACTAGCTCCATCTGCCAAGATGAGGGAGAATCAGGAGAAGGAGCGCGTGGAGAAGGATCATGACCCAGAAGCTGCGATTGAGTCAGATTCATCAGATGAACAGACTGACGATGACGATGAAGAAGAGAAAAACAACGCCGTCAAGTCCAGCTTTGTACCACACCGACCACCCATGTCGCTCGCTGCAGCAGCAGAAAATGAACGACTCGATATTATTCGAGATCACACACACAACACTCTCTCGAGGCAAAACTTTGGTGGCAGTGTCCCCACCATTGTCAAAGACAATTCGCTCGCTGCAACGAGGAAGAAGCAGATTCGACCTAACACCTCTTTCACAGACGATTCTCGCGCCGTCAGTGTACAAAATTCAGATGAAGATGCGGAAGAAGTCGCTTCAGGGAATCGTGACTTGACAATTCTCGAGTCTCGCAGGCAGGAAGCGGAAGGGAGATTATTTTGTACGTTACAGAGAGGGGACTACGAGGCTTGTTATCAAAGAGCGAAACGAACACGACAGTACTTGATTGCTGTAGACTTGTCGCCACAGGCAAAGTATGCAATCGAGTGGGCTATCGGTACCGTTGTGCGAGATGGCGATACGGTGCGCATTGTACATGTACTTGACGTGGAAGAAAAAGAAGACCGTCGCACTGAAGCGCAACATGCTGAAACGCGCGGGGCGTCAATGGATGATATTATGGTTGATCTCAAGCGGTTCCTCATGCGGACAAAACTCGAAGTACGCTGTGAGGTGGAGGTGATTCATCATGCAGCACCAAAACACCTGATTACTGAAATCATCGATACAATGGACCCCACCTTGGTGGTCATTGGCTCTAGAGGGCTCGGCAACATGACAGGAATCTTGCTTGGCTCCTTTTCCAATTACATTATCAATAAGTCCAGTGCGCCTGTCATGGTGGCAAGGAAACGACTGCGGCGTGGTGGCTCCAAGAAGCGGCAAATTGTACTTCCAACAACAGTCAGAATGGTCAATAATCGCTTCGAGACAGCGGTAGTGGATTAAAATGGTATCACCCTATCTGGTTGTAGTGGTTGTAGAACTAATTGACTTGCTGTCGCTTTGACTATGCTTTGCTCTGATGTTATGATGTTATGAGATCTTGAAAAAATGAGTCTCCAAAAGCTATAATTGAAGGCCAAGGGACACTGAATGCAGTACGAACACAGGGGGAACGCACCGGAACTTAAGGTCGCCAACCAAAAGCGCTTTCATGTGGGACATGGCGAGCTTGGGCATCGCTCATTGCACGACGCATTGAGGGATGTATCCAAGGGCGCAATACTGAACACGGTTCTGTGTTACGTCGTGGATGCTCAAATTCTTCCTCCTCTTGCTCAGGCTGGTGGGCAAACACAAAGTCACCGCCATCATCGGTCTGACCACATGTTTTGAGCTCGATCCCTACGGCATCCTCTTCGACTCGATCGAGGTGACCGGAACGTTGCAGATGACCTGGCATTTCTGGGATTTGAATCGCATGCGAGGTAGCATTAGGACTCGCCAATGTACTTATATCTCGCCACCCAGCGCAATGCTCTCTCTGCTGCTGTTGCTTTTGTAACTGAGTAGGGGATTTGAGGTGAGGCAGGGCGGAGATGCTTTCTGCCTGAGAAGCAGCTTTCGCAGTCATCACAGGTAGCTTGGGAGCTGCAGCTTGTTTTGACGGATTGGTAGAACGCCCATCGAACATCCAGCGCTGCAATGCTCGACTCACGGGTGAGCTAATCAAGTTATTCTCCGTCTCATCCTGTGCTGTTGACGATAAGGGCGACCATGTCTCTTCTGTGCCGGCCTCACTCACGAGATCGGGGCTCTTGCTAGCCGTGCTGCCACTATGCGATCGGTTGAAGAGATGTGGATCAGGCGCTACGATGGGGCTCAGGATGGGTGTCGTGCGTTTAACAGCCGGTGCAGTCGTCGTGGTACTGGTGATGGCGGCATGGAGGGATGTCCCTGTTGTGGCTACTTGATCGCCTGCACTCACCCTGCGCATCCAGTTCATAGCTTTTGATGCGTGGGCCGGACTGTGGATGAGAGGCCCTGCCTTTGCTTGAGGTGGTCGTCAGTAGGAAGAGGACCCTTTGGCCACAGCCTTGTATCGTGTGGATGGAGGGAGGATTTTGGTCAGTTGTTTGTTGCAGTGTAGATTTGCGATTTGAGTCGCCATCTGGTTTGATCTGATGCGAAGATGACGGGCCTCCCGAGCGAGGTAATCGATCAGCTGCAACTTTCAAAAGGCCATCAGCAGGCCAGCAAGGTGTTTCATCGAGAGGCTCCCTGCGCTGACGAAAAGTACATTTCAATTAAGGTCTGTCGTCATTGTTTCACCTCGACATCGAACCAATCACCAAACGAATACGCGGTAGATATTTTCATCTCTCAGAAAACTGCGCACCTGCTCCAAACTTGGTGAGTCGCAGGGTCCGTTTCTCCTCATTCAACGCATCCTCTAGCCGCATCGTCGCTTGTAGCTGATGTAAGCACTGTGAAGAGCAAACTGAAAAATGTAGCGGTAAGCGTCGTAGCGCAACAGTAGCAATACGGACCCGACTGGCTGGTAAATGACCTAGCATGTTGCACTCATAGCAGCGTGTCAGCTCGTGAAGGGGCGTGATGAGTGCTTGTTGGCGGAGATGGACATTGAGCCACTCGAGGTCGTCGACGTCACACTGTTGTAATATGCTCTTGCAACAAAGCGTTCCTAGGCGTGGAACAGTCTCGTCAAGTTCTATCCAAGGCAAGTGCCAGGTGGAAGGTGCCTCAAGCAAAGCAGGAGAGCAAACGAGACGTTGTAGCTTGGTACACTTCAGTAGCGAGGCAGGTAGAGCTAGATGCGGATTGCCACTAACATCAAGATGGTGCAACTGCTGCATCACGTCGAAATTGTACGGCAATCGCATCAATGCGCATCCCTTGAGATTCAGAATGCGAATGTGTGAGAAGTAAGAGCAGAATCCCAGTGGAAGCCATCGAATGCTTGAAATGCGCAAGTAATCAGCATTCGTTTGTGTCTTTTGCAAAGCAGCACATGAATGAGTGAGTGCAGTCGCTGGCATGCGCTGATTTGCCTTGTTGCGCTCGTCGGCAGCTCGGTCTGCGTGTCTGCGACGGCCCATGACGCGTTCGAGCCCTCATTGCATGCCTTGTCTGGTGTTGTAGTTGCAAATCTCAAATCTCAACCCGCAGCTGTCAAGGCATCAGATCTCAGGCACAGATTGAAAGCGTACTTTTAGCAAAACCAGTCAGCTTGGCATGAGAGCTGAAGAGAACGAGAGATGAGAAAAGAGAAAGCGCTATTAGTATTGCGCTATTTCACCTGGAGATCAACACCCTGCTTCATCGTCGCCACCATGGCACTCAATTGAATCTTCTCTGTGCCACCCATGCTCAAGCGATACTCAATCGTTGCTAATGCATCATACACAAGCATGCGCACTTTCCCCTTCAAATCAATCTCCTCGAGCTCACGAAACACGCCGCCCAAGATATCCTGGAGTGCAAGACCCTTTTCTGCCTTCATACGGGAAATCAGCGATAAAGACGTGGTTAAATCATCATTCATCATGCTCTCGACGATACGTCGTAGGTCGCGTGGATGTGGATTGCCAACGCAATTGTAGATACCCGCTTCGTCAATCTCGTCTTGCTCAAAGGCAGTCGAACACGCTTGTAGGACATTGACTGCTCTGCGCATATCTCCGCCAGAAAGTGACAGCAATGCTGTCTTGGCTTCCGGTGTGATTTTGACATGCTCAGCAGCAATGATTTGATCCACCTTCCTTTCAACGTGCACTTCAGGAAGCGGTTGGAACCTGAAGCGGGTACAACGCGATTGCAACGCTGGTGTGATTTTGTTGACGTAGTTGCAGATGATGCAGAAGCGAACATGCTTTGTATACTGCTCAATGACACGTCTTAGTGCATTTTGTGCAGCAATAGTCATAGCATCGGCTTCATCAAGAATGATGAGCTTGAAACTTGAACTAAAGATTTGCCTGGTCGATGCAAACGTCTTGATTTGCTCACGAACAACATCGATACCTCGATCATCAGACGCATTGAGCTCCATGATTTGCTGTTTGTACCGGTCGCCAAAGAGACGGCGCGCCATGGCGAGGATCAGCGAGGTCTTGCCTGTGCCGGGTGGTCCATAGAACAATAGATGCGGAAGCCTGTTGCTCTCAATGAACTTGCCTAGAGTAGCAATGATGTCTGTATGCGCCACGACATCCGTCATGTCCTTGGGTCGATACTTTTCGACCCAGGGCAGGTTATTGTCGTCGATGGCATCTTTTGTGCCTATATCTCTAGCCTTGCCCTTTCCCTTGTCAAGCACTGGCCCAGGAGCCTCTTCTGCCATATCGACGTCCATCTCTGCGCCCTCTCCCCTTCTCCGGTAGCGCGTCCCCGTCGCTTCTCTCGAGCTCTCTTGGTTTCTGTCGCGTCTCTGGTGCTTGCTGCCTAACCCCATTCTGCCTCTGCTGCCAATGAGCTTCGTCTTAACTAAGCTGAGCAACACACGAGAAAAGGACCTACCCATACAACCATGAATAGTCTGGTACGCTCACGGCTTACGCTCAAGCGCGGTCTTGCAACTGTCGCGGATGCACCCAGAAAGACATTTGGCAATCTACGGGACCAAGACCGTATCTTCACAAACCTTTACAGCCACCATGAACCTACCCTCAAAAATGCCATGAAGTACGGCGACTACTACAAGACGAAGGAACTCCTTCTCAAGGGCGATGACTGGATTATCTCTGAGATGAAGGCATCCGGTCTTCGTGGACGTGGTGGCGCTGGCTTCCCAAGTGGTTTGAAGTGGTCCTTCATGAACAAGCCTGGATGGCAAAAAGACCCGCGGCCTCGGTACCTCGTCATTAATGCAGATGAAGGCGAACCCGGTACCTGCAAGGATCGCGAGATAATGCGCAAAGACCCACACAAGCTTGTTGAGGGATGTTTGTTGGCTGGTCGTGCCATGAACGCCACGGACTGCTACATTTACATTCGTGGCGAGTTCTACAATGAGGCGAGTACGTTGCAGACTGCAATCAACGAGGCGTACGCAGCGGGTTACCTCGGCAAGGACATCTTGGGGACCGGCTACAACTTCAACATCTACCTCCATCGCGGTGCCGGCGCGTACATCTGTGGCGAAGAGACGAGTTTGATTGAGTCGATTGAAGGCAAAGCAGGCAAGCCCCGTCTCAAGCCTCCCTTCCCAGCAGACGTCGGTCTATTCGGCTGCCCAACCACCGTCACCAATGTCGAAACAGTCGCTGTTGCACCCACCATTTTGCGTCGTGGTGCTTCATGGTTCGCTGGTATGGGACGCGATCGCAACGCCGGCACGAAGCTGTTTGCCATCTCAGGACACGTCAATCATCCCTGTACTGTTGAAGAGGAGATGTCTATTCCTTTGCGCGAGCTCATTGACAAACACTGTGGCGGTGTCCGTGGTGGATGGGATAATCTCCTCGGTGTCATTCCTGGTGGCTCTAGTGTGCCTGTGCTCAACAAGGTTCAGTGTGAAGATGCGCTGATGGACTTTGACTCTCTGAAGGATTTGCAGAGTGGTTTGGGTACTGCTGCTGTGATTGTGATGGATAAGTCAACGGATATCGTTGCCGCTATTTCTCGATTGTCGGCATTCTACCAACACGAGTGAGTCTACCCTTTCAATCGATATGGAAAACTAACCAATTAGATCTTGTGGACAGTGCACACCCTGCCGAGAAGGCACCACCTGGCTCGCCAACATGATGGCGCGTTTCGAGCGTGGAGAAGCGCGAGAGCGTGAAATTGATCAAATTTGGGAACTCTCAAAGCAGATTGAGGGACGGACGATTTGTGCCTTGGGTGATGCTGCAGCATGGCCAGTTCAAGGACTCATCCGCAACTTTAGACCGGAGATGGAGGCGCGTATCCAGCAGGCGAGGGCGAAGAGTGGTAATGATTTCCTTGCTGGTGGACACTTGGCTGGGCAGGCGAGGCCTGGTGCTGAGATTGCACCTGGACAGCAACTCTGATGACCTCTTCTAGCTCTGTTCTTGTGTAGTCTATGCCTCATCACTTCCTTTCCGGTGTTGCTTCCTGTCTCCGCCATCTCGTCGCATTCTCTCGCTGACGTACAAACGAGAGCGGAGGGCGACCACTCCCAAGAGACGACTACCTTCCTCTCTCATCATGTTCAAGACTTCTCTCAAAGCCGTTACCGCTCCAGTCAGGATGTCCATCCGCAGCAAGCACTCCCTTCCTCAGCTTCGTAAGACTCTACCCTTATTTTATGCGTTTGCTAATAAGCCAGCATATGCATATGACGCACTTGAGCCTCACATCTCGAAGCAGATCATGGAGCTTCATCACCAGAAGCATCATCAAACCTATGTCACCAACCTCAATGCTGCCGAGGAGAAATTGGCATCGGCTGTGAATGGCGGGGATGTGAAGGCTGCCATTGCACTTCAGGCTGCTATTCGTTTTAACGGCGGTGGTCACATCAACCGTACGGCCTAGTCCATGCATAAGCTTGAAAAGAAGGCTAACCTGTAGATTCCTTGTTCTGGGAGAACTTGGCTCCCGCCAATAAGCAGGGCGGCAAGTTGCCCGACGGTGCACTCGCAGATGCTATCAAGAAGCAGTATGGGGGTGTGGATGGTCTCAAGACGGCCTTTAATGCTGCACTTGCCTCGATTCAAGGATCTGGCTGGGGCTGGCTCGTACAGGATGCATCCACGAAGCAGCTCAAGATCACCACAACCCCGAATCAAGACCCTATTACAGGCGACACGGTGGTGTTGGGTGTCGATGCATGGGAGCATGCGTACTACCTGCAGTATGAGAATGCAAAAGTCAAGTACTTTGACGCAATCTGGAATGTCATCAACTGGGAGACTGCATCGAAGCGGTTCTCGTCGTAGGTATCTGGCACCCTAGGTACATAATCAGACGAAAGATGTGACTGCCACTTCTCGTTGCCATTTGTTGATTTTGAGCAAAACAGAAAACCCGACAACGGCGACGCACTCCATCTCTCCCTCCAGCGACCCTGCTCAATGCCGGCCCTGGCTTCCGTCTCAGCCAATGTACCTGCAAGGGTACCGCTCGGCAAGGAAGACGGTGGTGTTGTTGCATCGACAGCAGCAGCAACGGCAGCAGCAGCGGCGGCAGCTGCAGCAGGTGCGAAACGGAAACAAAAAGCGAGTGCGTTATGTTATACCCCACCGGCAATGATCAATGATCGGAAACGAGATCGCTCCTACTTTCGCAGAGGACTCTTGGGAGAGGTATGCTTGTTTTGTTATTGGAAGTTTATGGTTGCTGACTTGGATAGGGCGGATTTGCTCGGTGCTTCGAGGTGACGGACTTTCAAGGCACGCGACTCGCCGCCAAGTGTATTGCCAAAAAGTCCATCACGAGTGAAAAGGTCAAGATGAAGCTGCTGGGTGAGATTAAGGTGCACAAGTCAATGGAGCACCCGAATATCGTCAAACAACGAGACTGTTTCGAGGATGATGTCAATGTCTACATGATTTTGGATATTTGCACACAGGGTACCTTGATGGAGATGCTGAAGCAAAGGAAGCGCTTCTCTGAGCCCGAGGTACGTTTCTTTGGCCTACAAATTCTCGGCGCGGCCAAGTATATGCACTCGAGACGCGTCATTCATCGCGACTTGAAGCTCGGCAACTTGTTTCTCGATGAAGCCATGAATATCAAAGTCGGTGATTTCGGTCTCGCTGCATTGTTGGTGGACGATGATGATCGTAAAAAGACAATCTGCGGAACGCCCAACTATATTGCGCCCGAAGTGCTCTTTGGCTCTGCTGAGGGACACTCGTATGAAGTCGATCTGTGGTCTATTGGCGTCATCTTCTATGCTATGCTGGTAGGGAAACCACCCTTCCAAAGTAAAGAGGTCAAGGCCATTTATGCAAAGATCAAAGTCAATGAGTATGATTTCCCAGAAGAGGCAAAGGTCTCATCAGTCGCCCAAGGACTCATTCGCTCCCTCCTCGCAACCGATCCAGAAAACCGCCCGTCAATTGATGATATTGCAAACCATGCCTTTTTCAATACTGGTGTCATGCCACGACAGATCCCTCCCTCTGCGACGCACGAAGCGCCAAGTTGGCCAGCTGGACAGAGCTCGAGTGTCTTTCGACGAAATCTGAATCACGTCTGCTTTAATGCCGGCATCGGTAAAGAGAATATCGCAGGCAAGGAGTATGGTCAACTTGCCGATAGCGTCGTTGAGAGACCCGAACAAGGCCGTTACCTCCCAGTCAGTCTGAGTCCGCATACAGGACCCGCTGCCAAGATGGTCCATGGACATGCACGCCTCCCTGGTACAACAAGCCAGGGACAAGTTTCAGGTAAGCTAGCAGATCGTTTACAGGCAGTCAAGATGGGTGATGTTGCTCGACCACCACCTGTGCCGCCAAAGTCAAAGGAAGAGATGGCTGCGCATCAAGCACAAATCGATCAATTGAGGGAGAGGAGACAATCGACTATGCTGACCGGTGCTGTACGTCCTGCCATTGTTCGTGGACCTGTGTCAGCGCCTGTTGTGGAACAAGTTCCAGAACTATCTAGATTGCGAGGTGCAGTAAGGGCAGTGGAGGGACCAGTACCGATCACTCGATCATCACGCTTTGCATCGCTTCAAGCGACCTCACAACCTTCAGCACCGTTACAGCTAGCACAAGATGTCTCACAAGAACCTTTGAGATTACGGACTCGTGCTGCTCGGCGCGCATTGACTCAGCCTGCGAGTCAGGCAGTTGCTACAGTACCCTCGTCATCTTCATCCCGACAAGCATCGCGAGAAGCGTCGCCCAGACCGGTGGCTACGCTTTCCCGTCAAGCAAGTACGCGAACCTATTCAACCACGAGTTCTTCATCACTCGCTGCACCCACTACTGTCAAGGCAAAGACATTGGCTCAGTCACTTCTGACGCTCGCCCGACAGCTTCTAGAGACTGCCGCCTCATCTGGCACCGCTCGGCCTGGCTTGCAAACTAGCATGGAAGAGGATAGTCGTTTACTCTATGTCTCCAAGTGGGTTGATTACTCTCATCGCTATGGACTTGGCTACCAGCTATCGAACGGCACGACGGGCGTTTCGTTTAATGATGGCACGACAATGATTCAACATGACACGCAACAGTCCACCTCCTTTGAGTTTTGGCCAGCAAGTGAAAGTGGTACATCTGACCAAGCAGCTGTAGAAGCGCACACAATGAGTCAAGTACCTGAGCATTTACGCAAGAAAGTATCGCTACTCAAGCATTTCAGGGGGTATATGACGGCACACCTCAATAGTGCATCAAGTTGCACACCTCCCACTGGCACACAAAAAACAGTGTACAAAGATCTATGCACCATGACGCATTATCTGCGTTGCAAAGCAGGCATCTTATTTCGTTTGAGTGATGGCACGATTCAAATCAATTTTCAAGATCATGCAAAACTCATCCTCTCACCCCATGCAGGCTATGAAGACGCGCATGTCCGGCATTTAGATTGTGATAAGCGTATGTTTCTGTATCATTCGCTCGCAGAAGCTGGACGATCTGGTGGCGATGCGTGTCGTGCAAAGCTTGCCTCGTTTGGCAAGATCTTACAAGAAAGTGCTAAAGACCTGCACTGAAATCACGAGAGCTTATCTTTGTTGCAGCGATGAGGTTTGTATTGTTACCCGTATTGTTATCATTATAGCATTGGACAAGTCTAGTCTACAGTCATCTGCATCAGTCCTCAATATCCATCGTTGCAGGGATGAAGTGTATGAAATGAGGGGATTGCTTCAATTGTTGTTCAACGAGCAAGTCACTACCAGAGCCTGATTCATCCCTTTCAGGACCTTGCCTCTCCGCATGCGCGATGGAATTCTGTGACGTTGCAGGGGAACTTGCCTCAGCCGTACGATTCCCTGTCTGCTCGCTTAATGACGGCCGGATGGTCGTCGACTTTTCACTGGCACCAAGCTTCACATTCTTCGACATGAGTGAGGCGAGTCGGTCGCGAATGGCAGAAGCTGCAGAAATTGTCAGATTTTGCTTGATAGGGACGTTGGTGGTCCTTGGATAGTTCCTTGCAAGTGGCTTTTGTCGAGTCATCGGTACGAGCGGAGATGACTTTGCCATCGCTTGCGTTGAGTTGACGGAGGCTTGTTTTCTTCGAGTGGTGTTCGATTGACTGCTCGACACTGAGATCTCCTCGCAATCCAGAACTTTACCGGATACATGATTTCGTTGGATGATGGCTGCAGATAGTGGCGGTATGCTCTTTACCGCACTCGCTTTCCAAGAACCCTGCGAACTGTTTGGGAGACTGCTCAAGACTGTACTCTCCTCAGAATCTGGCACTTCCAGTAATTCCGTCGCGACCCTGGGAGCCGGCTGCTCGACTTGATTGTGTGTGGGTGAGCTCAAGTATTGAACGACCAAATTTAAATCATCCTCCTCATCTGTTGAACTCTCAAGCAAAACGTCTACAGCCACCTGATCCGCCATAACAGATCGTGCTGCTTGTTGTAATGAAGCAGGAGACGCTTGAGCGGCAGGTGTTGAGCATAATCCCGAAATCTCATCTTCCTCGTCTTCCAAGTCAAAAGGGTTATAATCCAATGGTTCCGTCTTTGCCATACTTGTCTGCAAAGTGCTTCGTTTACCACGATATGGGGTAGACGTAAGTGCATGGATAGGACTGGATACAGCAATATCATCCACTTCATCCAGATCAATAAACAAAGGCGCCACGGTTTCAAGTGATGCAGACTGAACAAAATCGGCAGACTCTGAAGAGGTAGACGAAGACAGTCGTGCCATGGCTGCATCGTTATATGAGACGGTTACACGCCTTGGCCTCAATAAACGTTCTTCTGAACCTGCCTTTGGTAAGTCTCGCATGAATAAATCGTCTGTATCATGTAGACGCGCCATTTCGTTGCGTAGATCAGAATTACGCGAGTGACGTGCGGAGCCTGCTTTGGCCTTGACGATTGGTGAAACATGCGTGGTTCGCCGAGCTGTTCGTATTTGTGCATCTAGCTTACCGACAGTTGCTGTCCTTGAGATGATAGAAACAACTGGACTCGCTGCTTGTTGCTGTTGTTGATATGTCAACACTTGCTTGCGTAGTGTATCCGGCGCTGAACTCTGACTTCTGCCAGTCCGCGCCAAGGGTGAAGAGAGAATGCCAGAATGCGGCTTTTGAAGAGGAGGGCATTTGAAGGGATTGTGGGCTGCGTATCTTCCAAGAGGGGACGAATTTGAAGGCGCACCATGCCTTGCTGGTACAATTTTGTGCGTCGATCCATCTCGAGAGAACTGTTGCAGTGCAGCGACTGCTGGTTGAGGTATAGCGGATCGAAGACTCTCCGGTTCTTCTTCGTCAGACGCATCGCTGTCTTCTACTTCGATCGCCTGACGAGAATTGAGGGTTGAGAGCAGAGAACGTCGAACGACCATCGGCGATGAGCGCATTTGATGCGCAGGCGAATCCAATAATGCACTCAGTTCATCGTCTTCCTCTTCCTCTGCATTGCCTAGGGCCCATGGACCCATCACTGGCTCTGATGCTGCCCGGCTTACGACGGGTGATTCGGGCATAGCCGGGGCTGCTGCCAGTGCGAGACGTTCAGCTTCAGCTTGACGTTTCAACAAGTCCAAGACTGCTGGCCCCGCTGTACCGAATTGTTGTAAGACAACATCGTCTGGAGGGAGTTGTAATGACTTTGACATCGGTTCTACTGGGTGTTTTCGGGTGGTGGTTTGATTAGTGTTTGAGAAGAGGCCAGATCCTGACAAGGGCGCTGGCGAGGAGCGATTTCCCTTGAGCCATGCTGGTGTGTCTCGGGAGATAGGAGCGATGAGGAAATCTAGAATATCCTCATCATGATCATCCAAAATACCATCTTCATCACTTGAAAAATCGCTCTCCTCGCCTGTCTCTGAGTCATGCACGTCTGGTAATGACAGCCAGTGTCCGCGATCCAGTACAATATGTCCAGTCCGGATATCAATCTCATCAGCCGTGTCGGCAAAGTCCTGCGCGTATCGTTCAAAGATATCCTCCATGCGATGCCTGAAGCGCGATTGGTTTCGGAATTGTTCCTCTTCCAATTCCTCGAGTGTTGGTTCTAGGACATCCTGACTACTGCTGCTACTGCAAGACGCGTACTCGTCACTGTGCTGCTCGTGGTGGCTTGTGTCTCTGTTGTTGGGAACATCGATACAGACACGTTTCCGTGGCCTGTCGCTCTCGTCGAACATAGTCCCGCCGTTGCCTGCCACTCCCTGGGCCTCTTCCTTGCTATGGCGCCTGCATCCAGTGTTGTTTGTTGCGCTTGCACGGTCGCGTCTCTTGTCTGCGTGTGGATGGCTGCCTGTCAAGTCTTGTGCGCAAATCCAGAGGCAGCGAGGGCGAGGACGAGGAGGAAGAGGAGGCCTGTAGACAGGTACAGTACTGGAGATACTGGAGACGGGTAGAGAGATAGAGAGAGAGTGTCAGTGAGCAAGAGACGTGCAAGACCGACAGCAACAGCAGCAGCATCCATCACGTACCACAGCAGCAACAGATCCAAGACCTACACCTGTACACACACACACGCGCATTCAACCACCCTCCAACACACACAGACACACAGCATACCATGGAGGACGGTGCGTGCTCCCTTTCCCCGTGTACAAGCCAAATGGAACGCTAACAGGCCCCCCAGTCAGCATGATTGACGAGAGCGTGGCCACGCAGACTTCCCACGACGACGTGGATACCTGGATAGAGATGCTCATGGGTTGCAAACAGCTCTCCGAAGTAGATGTCAAGAAGCTATGTGACAAGGTAAGGCATCTTCATCAACGCATTCAGCAGGACGAAAAAGCTGACAAGAACAAAAGGCGCGCGAGATTCTCAAGGATGAGAGTAATGTCCAAGCAGTGCACTCGCCCGTCACGGTCTGCGGTGATATCCATGGCCAGTTTCACGATCTCCAGGAACTCTTCAAGATTGGCGGCAAGTCACCCGATACCAACTACCTCTTCATGGGTGATTACGTCGATCGTGGCTATTATTCCGTTGAAACGGTCACCCTGCTCGTTGCCCTCAAGGTCCGCTACCGAGAACGCATCACCATCCTGCGCGGAAACCACGAGTCTCGACAAATCACACAAGTCTATGGGTTTTACGATGAGTGTTTGCGCAAGTATGGCAATGCGGGTGTGTGGAAGCATTTCACGGATTTATTTGATTTCTTACCCTTGACGGCGCTCATTGATGATCAAATCTTTTGTCTGCACGGTGGATTGAGTCCATCGATTGATACACTCGATCATATTCGGTCCTTGGACCGCATCCAGGAAGTCCCTCACGAAGGTCCTATGTGCGACTTGCTCTGGTCTGACCCCGATGATCGATGCGGTTGGGGTATATCGCCGCGCGGAGCAGGATACACCTTTGGCCAAGACATCTCAGAGGCCTTCAACCACAACAACGGTTTGACTCTGGTTGCGCGAGCCCATCAACTCGTCATGGAAGGCTACAATTGGTCGCAGGAGCAAAATGTCGTGACCATCTTTTCTGCACCGAATTATTGTTACCGGTGTGGCAACCAAGCAGCGATTATGGAGATTGATGAGCATATGAAGTACACGTTCCTGCAGTTTGATCCGGCGCCGAGGAACGGAGAGCCGATGGTGACACGGCGTACACCTGATTACTTTTTGTAAAGAGACCACGAGTAGCAGAAACAAGATACAGAACTCATTGAATGGCTGTTGAGCAGTTGTACAGATTGAGCATTGAAGGAATAGATTGATTCTAGTGGAAATGGATGAGCACGCTAGCCTTATCCAATAACGGCCTATTCAATAACGACCTATTCACGGCCTATTCAATAACAGCCTATCCAATAACAAGCTTTCCATCCTCTGAAAAGTCATACGCCGGAATCTCGAGGTTCAATGGAGCAGGTCCCTTCCTGATCCTGCCAGAGATATCGTAATGCGATCCATGGCACGGACAGAACCACCCACCGAAATCCCCAGCCTCACCAATCGGTACACAACCCAAGTGCGTGCACACTCCAATCATGACGAGCCAGTCGGGCTTTGTCACGCGATCAGCATCCTTTTGAGGGTCCCGTAGTGCCTTCATATCCACTTCATTGGCTTCGTTGATCTCCGACTCTGTCCTGTGACGGATAAAGACCGGCTTACCACGCCACTTGACAATAACATTCTTGCCTTCGGGAATGGCGGAAATGTCTACTTCCACTTTAGCCATGGCAAGGACATCGGCACTGGCTGACATGTTGACGAGCCAGTCTGTGACGGTGGCTTGTGCCGCAATGGCAAAGAGGGCGCCGTAGGTACCAGTCATGAAGTAGCTGAATGCCCTGGATGAGTCGATATTGGCACTCTTCTTGCTAGTCCCTGTTAGCCTGTCTGTAGGATAGCACACGGAAGAGAGCATACCGGTAAGCAGAGAAGTTTGGGACGGAGGTCGTGGACTGGTCTCGCTTGAGGGACGCAGCATTGTAGGCTGCGACGTTGACTGCGGGTCTCGTGGACACCTTTGCGAGTGCCTTGAGGGATGTGCGGGCGACGGACATGGCTGCTCTCTCTCTCGCTCTCTCGTAGGACGTGCTCTCTCTCGCCCTGTGCTCTTCCTCGTCTCTCCGGGTCAGCACACACTGGCGCAGGGTTAGGCAGCCAGCCAACTTAGGGCAGCGGCGTCTTGTGTTGCAGCGACGGATGATGCTGCTACGGCGTCGACAACAACAGCGATGCCCGCAGCAAAGGCACTCAGAAGGCACCTGCCACAGTCACGCAATGCCCTCATGCATCTGCATGGTGAGCCGCACGTCCTCGCTTCAAAGTGCCGCGTACAGGACGTCAAGTTCGATGTCCGCGACGGAGCAGGCGTCGTCAAGACCTTTGTCCGCATCAAGACGGCCCTCCCAAACTCCTCCCTCCCTCAGTTCATTATGCGTCAGGCACAGGATGACTATATCTCTGCCACGAGCATGTTTCGTGCAATCTTTCCAGATGCATCGATGGAGGAGGAAGAACACGAAATGGCGATTGTCAAGCGCGACTTGAATGCACGATCGGATGAACATGCGTCGGGCGTTTGGATCCCCGGTACACCAGACGCGCTGCAGCTTGCCAAGGTTTATGGCATTGAACCATGGGTCGAGGCTTTGCTACAGGTCGATACAACAGCTCCACCGCACACCTCGCCTGCGCGCCGATCGTCAGCTGCTAAATCGGTGCCGTCTGCTTCGAGCAGTTTCTCAGCAGAGGTGCAACCGCAAGCATCAGAATCGGCGCTCGCTCCAGCGCTCGCACCACCAGAAACGCCACGTCCCATTGCACAAGCCAAATCAGTTGCGAAATCAACCAAAAAGGCAAACGAACCACTAACAGAAAAAAAGCAAGCGAGTAGTAGTACCATGGCAAGTCTATCAGAGAGTTTTGTGGATGCAGTGGACGGTGCACTTGCACGAACAAGAGAAGCCCTACAACCTGAATCACTACCGCCGTCGAGCAGCAAGAAGCACAGCAACAACAACAATAACAATGGCAACGGTAAAGTCAAGGTTGTCCCAAACAGTAACGACAAGAATAAAAAGAAAGCGGCACAAGGCAATGGCAGTACAGGCGGACTTCTCGCTCAACTCAAGCAAGATGCCTCGGAAGTGCTGACCGCGACGGGTGCGCGACACGCCCCGCAATCCGTTGCTGAGATGCTGGCAGAAGCGAAACAGCAAGTTGCTGAATCGCGAAGATTGGATGCACAAGCACTCAGTCACCTTTCGCCTGCTTCAACAAAACAGGCGCGTTCAAAGAAGCGTTCGTTCGAGGTAGAGGATGGAACTGCTGTGGGATCTGAAGCACCATACTTGCACGGAAAGATGGAAGATGTTGCATTGCATGGCAAGATGGAAGCGGTACCAAGGAGCAAACGTACAAAAGTGGAGGAACTCGAGGTGCAGGTGGCTGCTGAACGGCGTAAAGTCAGAGCCCTTGTTGGGTTGGTGTTGGGTTTGGGAGCAACAGCTGTGTTGCCGTATGTGCTGTAAAGCAATTGCAGCCGTCGTCCACTGTCTTCTTCCACTACCCTTCTTCTTGGATGGATTTTTACTTCTACCCCATGTACTTCTTATTCTGTTCTCGTCTGATCTCGTCTTAGCCGTACCCAGATCCTGTATCTTTACTTGATTTGCTCGGACATGCCCCATCTGAATGGAACTTCAACAGCATGTTGGCTGTACAACGCACGACTCGCTCTTGATCCTCTTCTACGTGCTCTAGCTCTGAAACAGTATCATGGTAAGCTCTGGTGCTCTTATGAAGGATTCATCTCACACGACTCAATAGGCTTCTGAATCACGCTTATTCTCACTCTCACAAGACACTGAACAGCTCATTCGCAAATTCAGGCTAAGTGGTGCGAAACTTGGCAATGCCTACATCTCCTGTACCGTCGCTCTCTCCTCTCTCGCCTACTTTGGCAACACAATGCTAATATACACAAGTCAGCATTAACAAGCAAACCCATGCGATTGCTGCATCTGCCGGTATTGAACAAATTGAATCTGTCGATGATCTTGTCGACGACTTGCCTGATAATACACCGCGTTATGTACTCTTGACTTATGCCTTGCAGTATAAGAATGATAGTGGAAGGAAAGCTGACAAGTTGGCGTTGATTTATTGGATTCCTCGGACTTCTTCAACTGAAATGGCAACACTCTACGTATGTGGCCATGTTGCGTTTTTGGGTATCAGGGTGAGGCTGACAGTATAGGCGTCTGCAAAAGTCTGGTTTCAAGAGAAGTGCGACGTGGCCAAGGTTCTTGAGATTCGTGAAGCGGATGATTTGACTGAAGAATTTCTCGAGGAGCGTCTACACTAAAGGTATAGAGCGCCACTTGGTCGGTCGAGAAGCTATGCGATAAACTGAACGCTCAATCTGTAGATGAGAAACATCGTCAAAGTCAAACACTGCGTATTGTATAATGATTTTCACATTCTTTGAGTACTGTTTATCAGGTGACACAAGCAGGAAGATTGGCAAATCGGTTGTACGGCATTATAGAATGGTGATGAAGGGATTAGAAGAGAAGCAAACAAGCTCAGAGATGAGCAAGATTTTGTGAATGCTTCTTGTCAAAAGGAGAAATGACGAGGATGTATGTCCGAATCAGAACATTTCTTTGGTGGGTGTTTCTCGAAGCAAACTTCAGAAAACATGCAGCATGTGAGCCCGCCTCCCTTCCAAAGCTTCCAAAAAGAGATGAAAACATACATCACTGAATGACACAATGACAACCTTGTGACTTGGAGTCATCCAACTCCATTTGCTGCCGACCGAGTCCATTCAGCGCTGCCTTGTTTGCACCAGATTGTTCCTTGTTGTATCTGCGAATCTCCCGAACAAGGTTGTAGAAGGCCTCATCGACATTGACGCGTTGCTTTGCACTCGCCTCAACGAACCTGCATCCAAATTGTTTAGCAAGATCGCGTCCTTCTAATAACTATTAGCATCGAGCTGGCAACAGCATCGAGAACACAAACCTTGCTGCGACACTTGTCGTTCGCCCTCGAGATCACTCTTATTGGCAACAACAATCACGGGAAAGTAATCCTTATCCTTGACGCGGAGAATTTGCTGTTGAAACGTAACAATTTCCTCGAAGGAAGAACGCGAGGTGATGCTGTAGACGAGAAGGAAACCTTCACCCGTTCGCATGTATTGCTCCCGCATGGCAGAATACTCTTCTTGTCCTGCCGTGTCGAGCACATCGAGCAGTGCTACTTCATCGTCAATCACACATTGCTTCCTGTAAGAATCTGGTGGGGTTGTCAGCAAGGGCTAGGTGCTGGGTCAGGCGTACCTTCTATTGTCGGATCGTACTCGTCGACGAAGTGTGACTGTATCAGTTGAATTGTAAGCGCTGATTTACCAACACCACCACCGCCTAGGAAGAGAAATGCGTTAGCTCACCCTGACAATATCGCAAGGACAGATGAAGGCGCTTCATCCACCTTGCAAGAAACAACCTACCGACAACGACGAGTTTGTATTCCCTGAGAAAAGCAGATTGTGATTTAGACATGGTGACTAGGATTGTATTGTCAAAAGTCAACCTTGGCTGATTGGCTTGTTGAAATCGAAGAGCTCAAAAGGAAAGCGAAGTTTGAAAGCCGCGTAAAAGGAAGAAATTAGAGCTTCGTCGCAGCACAGAGAAAGGCGGGTGAGGCCGTTGGAGTGTTTTGATTTAAAAAGGTGAGAAGCGCTAAGGGGTCGCTTCCTGTCCTGAAATAGACCTCTTGTCCAAAAGCCCTGTGACGGAAGGGTTCTGACCTTTGCAGATTAATAGAGCCTGCGGCGCGAGGCTAACGAAAAAAGGCGCGCTTGGGGGTGGGTGTGGGTGGAGGGTCTTGTTTTATTGTTGATTGGCGACAAAGACTAGAGAATGCTGTTCAAGGAAACAAGCTTCTGTTGGACGTTGATGGGTTTTGGGGCCCGAGAGACAGAAGGGCAGGACGCGGGTGCCTGGGGCGAGAGAGTGTTTGTTGTGTGGGCACGGCGGAAGGGGCAGGGTGGTGAAGCGGAAGAGCAGCCACAGCGAGCGACGCAGCAGACACAGCGCAAATGTCATCTTGGGCCAGGCGCACGTGCCAGACTGCCCCTTGCACGCACATTCATCTCGCACACCTGCAGGACTCGACCATCTCCATACTCTCCATACACAGCTGGGCCAAGGTGCCAGTCGACTAGGGCCAATCTACTGACAGAGGGCGTTTCACTGTATTCCCTGACTGGCTGATCTTCCCCAGCTTGTCTCACTGCACTGCCAGCTAGCTAGCTCATGCCTGCTCCGAAAGTAATGTGCTCCTATCCTCTGCGCATCCCTGACGGTAGATAAGCTCAGACCTTGCTGTTGAGCGGCTAGAGCGAGGCCAAGAATACAGGTTCGAAGTAGACTTTGATGCTCGGATAGATATCAGCGTATGCAGCTCTCTACTTCTCTTCTCAGCTTACGCCTATCTTTAGCTACGTTCCGGCCATGCAGAGATCTTTGGTACCGAAATTACAGTAGGCCCAACATACAGCTTCACCGGGGCAAAAGGCGCCGTTTACTCGTGGCAAGGTTGTGAGCTTGAAATCAAGGGTTCGCCCTCTGCCAGCTACGTCTCTGATGAGTCGCCTATGATGGCCTACTTGAACTGTCATTTCGCGCTGGCACGTCTCCGTGACGAGGCGGGCCAGAGTGAGGCAGGTGGACCTCGCGTGCTCATCATTGGTCCAGACGACGCAGGTAAGACATCGCTCATCAAGATCTTGGCTAGTTATGCCATTAAGCAGGGACATCAACCCCTTCTCATCAACCTGGACCCACGTGAAGGCATGTCCACTGTGCCAGGCACCCTGTCTGCCATGCCGCTAACCAGTGTGCTTGATGTCGTTGATGGATTTGGCAATGCAACAACCACAGGCATGACCGAGTTGGCACCGAGAATACCGCTTTCTTACTGTTTCGGATCAGATAGCCCAACGAACAACGTCAAGTACTACAAGTTGCTCATGTCACGATTGGCCTTGGCTGCGGCTTCTCGAGCGACGAAGGATGCTGCACAGAGACAAGGTGGTATGTTGATTGACAGCAGCGGCCTCATTGATCAAGCGAAAGGCTATGATTTGATTCAAGCAGCCGTGTCGGATTTCAACGTCAATGTCATCATCACCCTTGACAGTGAACGTCTTTACTCAGACATGTCGCGCAAATACGACGGCAAAAATGGCCTCTCAGTCTTGAAGCTGCCGAAATCCGGCGGCGTTGTTGGTCGGGATTCAGCCTTTGTGAGGGGTCAACAGCAAGCTGCCTTCCGCAAGTACTTTAATGGCGACGCCCGGCAAGCGTTGTCGCCGTTCTCCTTGTCTGTACAATTCTCGGATCTCAAGTTAAAGCAGGTTGAGGAAGCTGGCGTTGGTGTGAATCACTCTTTACTACCAATTGGTGCGGAACAGCAAACCTCTTCAAATGCACATGTTGCAACCTGTGAGCCGAGTTCTCTCTTGCTTCATTCAATGATCACGATGGTCCAGGCGGAGTCTCATGAATCCGCAGAGGTTGTATCACAAAGCAGTGTGCTGTGCCACCTCGTTGTGTAAGGACTGCAAAGGGCGAATCGCAAAGCTAACTTCAGGACGGATGTGGATGATGCAAAGCAAAAGATGACACTTCTGTGTCCCTTCCAAGGTCGACTGCCAAACAAGGCTCTCATCGCAACGAGTTTCAAGTTTCTCGACTAAACTTATGCATTATATAGAAAGACATGAAATCTACAGTTGGCCATCGCTTTTTGAATGCTGGAAATGCACTTTCACCCATTGCAAGTTTACAAGAAATAGTCCACTTCCTTCTTCGGCGCCTGACTCTGGAGTTGGTGCTGTGTTGGGCCATCATGTTCGTTTTCCGGTGCTTCTGAAAAGACATTGAAGAAGCGTCCACCAGCTTCATCAATCTCTAGGATGGATGCCATATTTGCGCATCGATAGCAGTAATTGGGTGCCGACCAAACAGTTGATAGCCGATCATCAAACAAGACTTGATAGCCTTCATTGCAGAGCTGGTGCGCGCGCAGGATATGATTCATGCCATTGAGGTGCAGAAATTGCTTGACAACTGCTGCACCAAATGTATACCCGGCGCCGCGCGGACTAATTGCAAAGTCATCCTTGTCGGCATCTGGATCTGACCAGACGAGATCAGCCATGGGCCCTTCATGTGGGATTTCTCTGAAGCGATCGATGACTTTGATTTGATCGAGTGTGTGTATTGACGGACTCAGGCCGCCATGCACACCAAAGATTTGATTGTCAATAACGGCCGTCAAGGTCAGAAAGTCAAACATGGATGTGAAATAGTGCCACACATGCGCACTCCCGTCATATTTCCGGACGCATTCTTGATAAAAGCCATAAGATTGTGTAACAGCGCGCGACTCGTGATTGCCTCTGATGAGCGTGACTCGGTTGGGGTAGCGCAGTTTGAGGCAGGTAAGGAGAGAGATGGTCTCGACGCTGAAGAGACCACGATCCACATAGTCACCGAGAAATAAGTAGTTGGTATGCGGAGAGTATCCACCAATCTTGAAAATCTCAAGGAGATCATAGAATTGCCTTGAGTCAGTGGTTGTTGAGCAGAATCAAGGGAGCCCATACCCATGAATATCGCCAACGACAGTCACCGGCGCCTGTAATTGGACCACATTAGACTCCAACATGAGGAGTTCTTTGGTCTTTGTGCAGAGCAACTCTACTAGAGGCTCTGCCAGTAGCTGCTTCTTATAGAGCTGTTCAATCATGACATCCAAATCGAGCACATTAGACTTGGTCATGATAGCTAATTATACGCGTTGCGCGCACCAGTGATCGCTGTCACTCCTCGAGAGACTTCCGTACAGCTCGAGATCCCACTCTGTATGGTGATTGCTGGGCCGGCCTGGTCAGTACCGCTTGTCGCCTTTGCTGTGTCCGTGGACGCGCCTCGTTGCTGTCGCTGCCGCAAAAAACAACGAGATGGGAAGATCGTGGTCTCTGCATCTGCTCATCTGTCGGTGCAGAAGGTGGGCCGGGCAGATTGCTACTCATGGCCCTGAAGGTCAAAGCCAGGGCAAACAACGCCCACACATCCTGCTACACCCCTTGAATGATAGACAAATACACATGGTGCGATGATTAGATGTTTGACCATGGGCCATGCGCAAGATACGTTATTCGGGTCAGTCTCTGCTACAAAGCGCAGGTCTTTTGGTCTGCCGAGCATAACATAGCCTCCATCAAGGGTCTACCTACTACATGCATGGAATCAACACGGCCCGGCACAGGTCTACTAGCTGTCGATGCCGTGCGACGGATGCCAGTCCCCCACACCTTTCGCTCGGCCCCACGCAACTGCTCGCGACAAGCACGCCATCCAGCCTCATCTCTGCCCCGGCACTGACACTAAAAGCAGCAGCCGTCCTCCCATCACTCATCAAAAGCACTCTCACTAAGATGTCTGCAGAGAACCTCCGATTCGAGACCCTCCAGCTGCATGCCGGCCAGGAAGTCGACGAGACAGGCTCTCGTGCTCCGGGCCTCTTCCAGACTTCTTCCTACGTCTTCAAGAGTGCAGAGCACGGAGCCAACCTCTTCGCTCTGAAGGAATTCGGCAACATCTACACTCGTATCAACAACCCAACCACTGATGTGTTTGAGAAGCGGATTGCCGCTTTAGAAGGCGGTGCAGCTGCCTTGGCGGTGTCCTCGGGCCAGGCCGCTCAGTTCATCGCCCTCAACAATATCTTGACTACTGGTGACAACTTTGTCTCGACGACTCATTTGTATGGTGGTACATACAACCAGTTCAAAGTAGCCTTCAAACGTCTAGGCGTAGAAGTGCGATTCGTGAATGCAGACGAACCTGAGCTCTTTGAAAAGGCAATTGATGAAAACACCAAGGCCCTATACCTTGAGACCATTGGCAACCCAAGTTTCTCTGTGCCAGACTTTGAGAAGATTGCAGCCATTGCAGAGAAGCACGACTTGCCACTCATTGTAGACAACACGTTCGGTGCCGGTGGCTACCTCTTCCGGCCGCTCGAGCACGGTGCTCACATTGTCGTTGAGTCTGCTACTAAGTGGATCGGTGGTCACGGTACTTCCATTGGCGGAGTCATTGTCGACGGCGGCAAGTACGACTTTGGCAATGGCAAATTCAAGCAGTTCACGGAACCCTCTGAAGGTTACCATGGCCTTGTATTTAACGATGTCTTTGGCAAAGCCGGTCCATTCGGCAACATCGCATTTATCATTCGTGCACGCGTGGAAGGTCTTCGTGACTTTGGCCCGTCGCAGAGTCCCTTCAACTCCTGGCAATTGTTGCAAGGTCTCGAGACCCTGAGTCTGCGTCTCGAGCGTACCATTCAAAACACACAAGCAATTGCAGAATGGCTTGAAAAGAGACCTGATGTGGAGGCTGTGAGCTACCCGGGCCTCAAAAGCAGCCCATACTACAACTTGGCGCAAAAGTATCTGAAGAAGGGAGCTGGTGGAGTCTTGACATTCAGCATTAAGGGTGCCAAGGAGAATGCATCTGGGCTGATTGGCAACCTGAAGCTCATTTCGCATGTGGCCAATGTTGGCGATGCCAAGACGCTCATCATTCAACCTTCGGCAACGACGCACCAGCAGCTTTCGGAGGAAGAACAGAGAGCAGCTGGAATTACGCCAACATTGCTCAGATTGTCTGTGGGCATCGAGCACATTGACGATATCAAGGCAGATCTTGACCAAGCATTCAAGAAGGCTGGCGCAGTGAACGGCAAGGAGCACAAGGACCCTTTGCCTGCACAATCAACAGACCATGAGGCTGTCCTGACTGTGTAAGGGATAATGGCATCAAGATGTGTGTACTCAGCTAGTTAGAGTCCTGTAGTTTCAACTTTCACATAGACCAACGACTTTCCCACGATGCATTGCCACGTGTATTTCAATTTGGCTGTAACTGCTCATGTGAACGAACGGCAACAGAGACTGAACTCAACTCACACTATCTATTCTTAAAGTAATGAGTGCTGACGGACAAGAACCTCTCAAGGAGGACCTCCCCTCCCCAGAAATCGCATCCGCTTCTGCAGTCGTTGAAAATGCTTTGCCTACAGAACAGCTCGAGGCTGCTCATGAAGCTCCTGCTCCTACCGAAGAAGCTCTTGTAGAGACCACAGGCGCTACTGAGGAACACCGGCAAGATGAGCGTCAGCTCGATGAAGATCCCTCAGAACCGCTTCCTCCGCAAGGGGAGCTCAGCGCAGAAGAACCGAAAAAATCATACGACGATTTTGAGGATGCGGGACCTCCCGCTCGGTATGCTCAGCTTATACGTCTTGCTGCTTGACTAACGCTTGTAGTCCTTTTGACGATGAAGGCCGCCCGCTCAAGATATATATCGGCAACCTCTCGAGCGTGTGTAAGATGTTCCACTTGAGAGAAAAGTTTTCACAGTATGGCACCATTACCAATGTCGAGCTCAAAACCAATATTGGCTGCGGCTTTGTACAATTTACGACTGCTGAGGCAGCTGATGCAGCTTGTCGAGGTATGGACGGACAAGATTTGCTTGACCAAAAGATCCGCGTTGAGCCCCAGCGAGCTGGCGGTGCCCGCGGTCCAAAGACTGATGGGGCCAAACCCTCGGATGGCTGCTTCAACTGTGGCTCTCGTGGTCACTGGTCCAAGCACTGTCCAAATCCACCTACAGGCAACTTCCGAGGCCGCGGCCGCGGTCGCGGTCGAGGTGGCTATCAGTCCTACGACAACCGACAGCACCACGGCGCCGGCGGCTACGATGCTTATGCTCCACGCCGCCAGGAATACCACGATCCATATGCTCGCGACCCTTACGCCGCTCCACCTCCACGAGACCCATATGGCCATGTTGGACGGGATCCTTACTACCAGGATCCATACGCTCGAGACCCTTACGGCGCTCCCCCGCCACCTCCACGGGATCCGTATGCTCGAGCAGATCCCTATGCGCGCGACCCATATGCGCGCGACAGCTACCCACCACCCCGTCCCCAAGCTGACCCTTACTATCGCGATGCTCCGCCCGCCGGTGGTCCTGCTCGAGATTACTATGAACCTCGAGATGATGGCCGGCAGCAATATCGACGTGGTGGCACTCCTCCGCAAGATGCTACTTACGGTCGAGACGTTTACGCTCAGCCTGACCCAATGCGTCGTCGCTCACGTTCACCTCTGCGTCGGGGACCGCCTGCTCAGCATGATGACTACGATTATCGCTATGCACCTCCCCAAGGTGGTGCTGCTGATCCTTATGCTGCTCCTGATGCTTATCATGCCCAACCTGGCCCTCCTGCTGGCGGCTATGCTGACTATGACCGCACCCGTGGCCGGTCTCGAAGTCCTCAAGGAGGCGCCTCTGGTGGTGGCAGCTATGGTTATGCCTAGGTTTTCTTAACCATTCATTAGCTCGACTTCTTGTGTGTTGCTTCGCTTGGTGTTGAACCGCCCATCATGAAAGCTCTTAACTGTTCCTAGTTTTCAAATGGTAGCTGACTTGGCGTCCATGTTGCTCTATTAGATGTGCATCATGCTAGAAACTTTCAGTTCTCATCGCTTCAACCCAGAGCTCCTCCTTTTCGCTTCCATACCGCTGTCTCACTTTCGCTGTTTTGGCTTTGTCTTCTTCTTCCGCTTCAATTGACCCATCTTTCAGAGCTGCCATGTGCAACACAGCTACCTACAATAGTTATGTGCTCATGCTAATCTTAGATTAATTGCCTGAGAGTCTCAGTCCTTTAACGAGCCTTTCTTGACAAGAGCTGATTCCCGCAGTACAATTTGAGCACAGGATCTGCCGATGGCGCTGAACCCGTCTCAGCAGAGTGCACAAGGCGCACTGTGACCTCACTGCCTATGATTCTGGCTGCAGCAACGTTCCAAATGGCCTGCTTGAGTTCTCCCAGCGCTTCTCGCTCTTCCTGCTCAACCGTCTCTTTTGCTTGGCTGCGAGGTGATTTTGCTGCCTTTGCTGGATCATTGCTGATACTCGCGGGCGCGCAAATGAGACAGAGTAGGATTGGAGACGCTGAAGTCATCATAGCTTGCACTGCCTTTTCCGTGAACGGAGATGAGGATGCGAGTATACGAAGTGTCTCGCATGGTTCCTCTTCTGTGTGCATTGTCGTAGCCAGTGTCCGTATGCCACCTACCTCACGCACGACTCGAGGGCCCATCTTTTTGATCTCATGCTTGCATTGTATTACAACAGGCAGATCCCTGACTTGTCGTCCTTTCGCTATCCTCTCGGTAGAATCATTCACGCTAGCTTTGATTCGCGTTACCGAGCTCGGGAAAGGTAACCGCCAGTGCCCTCGCAAGTCAATACCCTTGTCATCCGCACCGCCTGTACGATACACATCGAAAGCGTGGTTTCTCAGGCATTCAAGAACGGCATATTCATACAAGGTCCCCCGAAAGACAGTCGATGCACGATCAAGTGGCAAGTCTTGTGCATAGCGTAAAAAGCCTGCAAGCGAAGTATGAGCGGGAGGACGGCCAGCAAGAGCTTGAATGGTCGTAGATGCATGTCTACAGTGCCGACAGAGAGCAGATGAGGTAGGTCGACTCAGCATTTAGACGTAGTCAGACTGCAAAGCTGGCTTCAAGAGCAAACTGGTTGAAACTGGAGAAACTGACTTGAAGAATGCAATGAGGACTATAAATTCTATAGCTGAAGTATAGAGACTGCGAACATGTACGTGCTCAGTCATATTTCTGTATAATTTGATCTCAGTACGTATACGCAACCTCAAGGAGGGCGTTGTCGTTCAACAAGATAACGCATAAAATGTTTCTTCATGGCACATACGACAAACACGGCCGAGCAGATGCAAGGGATACAACAGAGACGAGAAGATGCGTATCCTCAGAAAGTGAAGAAAAATTGGATCTCATGAGGATTCTTTTCAGGGAATCGTTCGATTTGTTGAGCTTGATATGTCGTTTGTTCCTCACCGGATCCAGCATCTTTGACTCTCTGTTGAACCCTTGCATGCAGAACTCTGTGACCTTGTCTGAGACTGATTGGGCACCATTCCACCAAAGTGTCTATGCAGGGCAAGTTGTATGTCCTATCCGGTGCAAGTTCAGCGACGCGTTCAGCACTTTTCCCACTTCTCGCACGGTCAAGCGTATTTCAGATGGGAAGCGGGAGTTGCCGAAATCGGAACATATGAGGCGCGGGGTCAACCTCGTTTACCATTTCAGAGTATTTACACTGTCTGAAGCTGCACTGGTCTAGTCCGACCTCTGATCCTACGCTGGCAAGACCTGTCAAGCAAGGAACATAAAACTGTCGAAATGGCCAGCAAACAAGCAATGTCAACCACGCAGACTATCAATGACCTCGAGGAAGCCCGTAGCAAAGCCAGTTTCCCCCTCGATGAGATGTCTATCGTATACGCAAGAAATCAAGGCGTCCGAGATGAGCGGCGCTGGCTAGTCTCATTGCTGAAGGAAGATCCCGCGTTTGACCGTCGCAAGCGTCACTTCATGTCAAGAACGGAACGCTTCAGAAGCGCATACGATGAAGCATTTGCCTATATGCGTATCACTAGGGTTGAGAATGAAATGGAGAAACAGTCGAGGGATATGCTGAGAATTTACATTGACTCGTACATTCCTGTCTGGCTGAATGACTCAATGTGCATTCCCACGGTCATGGCACAAAGTTCGAAATACCAACTTGAAACCATGGGTTGGGAGGCCAATTTCAAGGCAGGCCGGTGGCTGGGATGTTACTGCCAGACAGAAATGCGGCATGGCTCCAACCTGTCTGGTTTGCAAACAACAGCGACTTTTGACCAGACTACGGATGAATTCGTAATTCACACGCCAGACCCTGCCGATGCCAAGTATTGGTGCGGAGGGCTTGGCAAGACAGCCACACATGCCATCGTGCAGACGAAGCTCATCATTCATGGTAAGGATCATGGTCTTCACCCATTTTTGATCCAAATTAGGGACTTAAAGACACACAAAGTTCTGCCAAACCTTGAAATTCACGACATCGGGCCAAAATTGGGCTCAGAATCGATGGACAACGGCTATATGCGCTTCTATCACTTCCGGACATCGCGCATGACGCTGCTCATGAAGAATGTTGAAGTATCCCGCGACGGAGTATACACGTATCTTAACCCATCGGCAAAAGTGTTGGCTCGGGGCACTATGTCGCTTGTGCGTGTCTTCCTTGTTGACCTGGCCATTCACAACATGTCAAGAGCTTTGACATTGGCAATCCGCTACTCGAATCTCAGACGGCAAGGCTCGACTAAGATTGGCGCCGGCGTCGAGCCACGCATTGCAGAATACAAGTCCATCCAGCTACGAACTCTGCCGTACTTGTCCCAAGTGTTTCCGCTCCTGTTTGCTTCGTTTTATTTGAGAGACTTGTACAATCACCAGCAAGAGCAGCTCAAGGCAGATCCATTCAGCAAGGACACTGGTGATCGTCTCGCTGAACTACATGCCTGGAGTTCTGGCCTCAAAGCATACGCTACGCAAACTTCACTCGAGGCATGCAATCATTGTAAGGAGTCTACTGGTGGTATTGGCTATCACAAGTTTGCCGGGTTTGGCTTCATCAGCTCACACCCATCCGCAGGAGTTATTATTGAAGGTGAGAATTGGGTCCTTTATGGGGAGACCTGCAAGTATCTGGTCCGATCGTTGAAGCAGTCCAAGTCCAAAGCGACAGCCTATTTGCAAAATACGTCAACAGCAGTATCAGCTTCTTGGGCTGTCAAGACTGCCCAAGATATTCGTGATGAACGACTTCAGATTGTACTGCTCGAGATGCGCGCCAAGCACCTCGTTGAGATGGCATTCAAGCGTTCACAAAAGCCAGGCCCCCAGCAAGGCTCAATTGACCACGAGGATGCCTACAACGCCTCTCGAGCGCATATGCAGCTCTTCCTCCTTGCAAATTTCTCAGAGAGGATGTCTGGGACAGAGCTAAAAGGTTTATCGGATTCTACTCGCAAAGTTCTTTTCCTCTTGCGTGACCTGTTCTTCACTACCTGTATCTTGACAAATTTGGGTGAGCTCTATCCATTCATGTCGAGCGAGCAGGTCGAATGGGTGAGGGAGCTCCGAGATGACCTTCTGCCACGCGTCGGCCAGGAAGCTGTTCGTTTGGTGGATGCCTTTGACTTTGATGACTGGTATCTCGACTCCGCCATTGGCAATAGTAAGGGCAATGTGTACGAGCAAATGTACAACATGATGCGCTTCGACGAGCCACTAAACGTTGAGGGTAAAGGAATGCAAGAAGGAGTAGTCAAAGGCTGGCATGAGACTCTGCAGAAGGTTGTTGATGGCAAGCTTGGGTCATTCACTGATCGTAAGAGTAAACTGTAGATAGCCTAGCGTGTAGGGAATGGAAGTCGTCTATGAAGCCGTTCCAATAGCTCTATATAGTCGGGCTCGTCCTCTTCGGTGAGAATGCCACGACGAATCATAAAGTCAATCAAGACCAAAGCACAGTTTGGCTTGAATTTGCCTTGCTTAATGATGGCAAGAATTTCGTTACAATCCAGTAATTCGAATGCCTCGGACTCGCCATCATTAGGCCGTGGTATGACGGCCCCAGCTTCGCAAGGATCCGCCACCTCAATATCGAAGCAATACTGCACTTCGGGTTGTATATAGCCTTCGTGCTCTTCTACCTCCCCATCCGCGTACAGATAGCTAATAACACCAACGGGAAGAATCTGAGCCAGTGCAGTAGCTTCTGGAATCGAGGCTTCCTCATCTGCCTCCTTGACAATTGTCTCAAATGGAGACAGACCGTTCGATATACCACCAGCCACAGTGTTGTCCAACATACCAGGATATGTGGCCTTGTTCATCGCACGACGGGGACACCAGACTCGTGTTCGTAGACGATGAGCGTTGATAGCTTCTAAAGTAGGGTTCCGCGGTAGTAGGCTTGAGTCTGGCAAAACATAAGCATTGAGATGCGCACCATAAGTTACTACTCCGAATAGGCCACATGCAGCACGCTCAAGCATCAGAGCTGGCGTCCCTCGCGCTGCAAATACCGTGTACATCTCGTCTCGCCAGCCACGAAGAGGGCCAAACTCGTCGAGTCTGTCGCGGCGCCAGGTTGCTGTGATGGCAGCAATCAATATTGTTGCTTCTTTGGCTTCAACGGACAGGCCATGGAAGGCGTCTCGCGAACACACTGGTATATCATCTAAATTCAGAGACCGGATCTTCTCAACAATTTCAATGGGCCATGCCTGATCAGGTTTTGACTGGCTCAAATTGGATCGTATCTGAATACATTTTCGTGATCCATTATGTTTGAAGGCCAAGAAGCCGTCGAGAAGTCCTCGCTCTGCTAGCTCATTCATCCGTAGCCAAGCTAGCTTATGAATCCAACCGATTGTTTCGCCAGAAGATGTTTTGAAGTCCGCAGTATCAACGTAGAAAGCATCAGAGGCGAGCGACTCACCATAGGCGAGCCTGTCGCAGCGTTTTACCACCTCGAGCAGCGAGGGAGCGATGGTAGTCATCTACAGGTGAGGTTCCTCACAGATAAGATGCTCGCAGGCGTTCTCAAACGCGACAGCTGAAACGTTGCAATTTTCGAACTTGCAGAAGACTACCGCACGGATTTCGCTATAAACATAGATCTAGCTCATAGTTGACGTACGTAGCTAAGATGGCTTACGCGACCTAAGAATAACTCAGTTGCATACACAAGAGAAGCCCCTAAAGAGCTCCTGCATCTGGGCCGTCAATACGCCAGGGTTCGTGATTGGGGTCAACTTAGGCTGTTCCTTGGTGAACTCTTCATCAAAGTTGGAAGTGTCAGTTGCATTGCGCAAAGTAGGCACGTAGGTCGGCTTGACACGCTTGTGATAAACGGCATCCCAGTCGATATCGGCAAAGAATGGATGACTCATGACTTCTAGAGCATCAGTCGGTCCACAGCCAAGACGCTTCTCTGGCTCGCGAATGAGAAGCTTGCGAAGAATGTCTACCGAGTCCTTTGGCATGTGAATAGGATAGAGCGGCTCGTCAGAGAGAATGGCATCGAAGATCTCATCCTCGTCCTCGCCCCTGAAGGGAGACTGGCCGAGTAGCATCTGGTAGATGAGCACACCGAAGGCCCACCAGTCGACTGCGCGACCATAGCGTTGCTCAGCTAGAATCTCCGGTGCCATGAATTCAGGCGTACCACAAAAGGTCGTGGTGGTCTGGCCAGCCCACATCTCTTCCTTGCAGAGACCATAGTCAGCTACCTTGATATGGCCATCCGTTCCAAGCAAGATGTTATCGAGCTTCAAATCACGGTAGATGATACCATTTTCGTGGAAATATTTGAGAGCAAGACACACCTCAGCAGCATAGAAGCGAGCACGCTGGCGTCCAAACTGCTCCTTTTGGATGTGCAGCATGAGATCTCCTCCGGACACATAGTCCATAACAAAGTAGACACGCGTCTCCGTCTGGAAACTAGAGTGGAGGTTGATGAGGAAGGGATGTCGCTCCTTGTTGGCGACCAAGAAAACTCTTTTCTCTGAACGCGTACTTTCCACTTCATCATTCTCGATGATGAAATCCTTCTTGAGCACTTTGATAGCATACAGCTTCGAAGTCGCCTTGTACTCTGCGAGCATAACTTTACCAAAGTTGCCCTTGCCAAGCACGGCAATGAAGTTGAAGTCAGCTAGGCCCACACGACGTGGCCTTTGCGAAGAGGTCTGCCCCTGCTGCGGCAGAGCGACCTGCTGCTGTGGTCCAGCCTCTTCATGGTTACCAGGTTGTGCCGCGGTCTGCGACTGTTGTGCAATTGGATCCCTGCGATTATTGCTGGAAAGAATGGGCGAGACAAGCGGCACGTTGGGCAACAGAAGGTTGCTTTCGCTTGCAGTTGATTGTGAAGGCCGCTGCTGACGGAGATCCTGATAGCTTGTGCGCTGCGAAGGTGAAGGTGGGTATCGCTGCGACTGTTGATTACTCGTTGCGCCAGAAAGAGCTCTGGATGCAGCTGCTGCTGCAGCTGCAGCGGCACTTGTTGTCCGAGGTCCTGCAGAGGGTCGACTTTGTGGCGATGGTCGCTCGGTGATTGGCGAACTACCAGGAGATTGCCGCGAGGACGAAGCGTAGGATCCTGTGCGGTTGATGGCTGCTGCTGCAGCTGCATTCGAATCAAGCCGCAATTGCTGTGGTCGCCCAGCGCTTTGTGGACGTCCAAAGTCAGATTCTTGTACGCCACCCGTGTAGGATTGCTCGCTCACAACTTGCTTGCGAACAGGCCGTTGTTGAGACTGTGGTGCGCGACCACTCAACCCGCCATTCATGTTATCTGTCATTGAGAACTTCTCCTTTGGTGGCCTCGAAAGGATCGCGTTGGTAGATTGCTTGATCGTGGCAAGGATCTGATTTGCCATTTCCATTGACATGCCACAAAAGTCTGGCACGAGATGCGAGCATTGCGTATGACAAGTGAGGTTACACTCACTACACTTGCGTGCATTCTTCTTGCCCAATGGAAGTAGGTAGCCGCAGTGACAACACCAGTTGGCAGAAATGTTGGTGAGTGGTTCAAAGCGATGCGGGATTCGGTGATTGAGCTTAGCCTCGTCTGGGTCGGTCTCTGCATTACTTTTTGAAATGCACTTGGTGACGACACGAGGATAACATTTCTTGTGACAGGTGTATTTGCAGTCCGCACATTGGTAGCCCGTTGCATTCTTCAGAAATTCGGCACATAGAGCACACCGCATTATTTGGTAGAACTGCTGCTGCACAAACTTGTGGCCGTACATCTCATGCACTTCTTCTTTGCGCTGACGGATAGCAGCTTGTCGACGGAGACCACCACGGCCGCCGAGAGCAGGCGACTTGCCGGTTGTATCCTTGATGAAGTCCAAGCTCAGTTGGATTTGGCCAGCTGGCTCGAGAGCGAACCATGCTTCGGTGCCGGACGCCGAAGGAATCGACGGGTGAGAACCGAGCGGAGTGATGCGATTTGCTGTGTTAGTGCGACCAGGCATAGACGGCGCAGGTGACCCAGGATACTGGTAAGAGCCTTGTTGCAGGCCATCGGCAGAAACCCATTCGCCGCCACTCGCTTGGATCTCCTGCTCAATTCTCTTCCTTCGCAGCTCATCTACGATATCCGACAGCCGGATCCAAAGCAGTCCAATCGGCAACGGGGTGTCGCCAGCCTTGTCGTAGACGGTAATTTCCACTTCATTGGCCTTGTCAACCTGCAGATTGAACTCTTCACTCCACTTGTCTGTTCGGACCTTTGCAGTCTTGGCAAGTACAATATCCTCAACCTTCACAACCACAAAAGTCTCCGGGCTGCGACCAAAACGTGTGGCGGTGGCATGGTCGGCCTCGCGAACAGCCTTGATGCCAATCTTGAGCTGACCTGAGAGAGGTTTTCGCTGATTTGGTGCACTCATCGAATCATCATCGCCAGTGGGTTCTTCGTCAATGTCGACATGTAAAGCCTCGTATCTCTTCAGCGCCGTTTTGAGCAATTGCAACTTTTGTTGTGATTCAACCTGCTTCGCCTTGGCGTCAGACTTGGCCCTGCGCTCACCTTCAATTTCGTAGAGCTGAAGCATCTTTTCAATACCTTCTTTGTATTGACGCTCCACAGTCAACTTGAATTCCAACTGCTGCAGCATCAAAGAAATCTTGGCTGGCGTGTGCGGCGTATCTGCCTTGATGAGATCTATATATTAGTCATTGTCCGACGTTAACAGTAATGAACATACCGAGCTTTGTGTAGTTGCGCGTCTTGGGAATACCTGGCCCAGGCTGTTGAGAATACGGAGCCCTCGGCACAGGTAAAGTTGACAAGCGTGTCATATCGTGTGCACTGCTTGAGTCGTTCTTTGGCGGCGGCGGAGGCGCACTCGATTGAGACATCTGCAGCTTGCTCAGCGACTCTTGCAAATAGCTGATATTCTTTTGTCCCTCTCGGATCTTAGTATCGAGCGCCTGTTGAACCGACGGATTGGACGTCCCTTGTCGCATGCGGATCGAACCTTCAATCAACGTATTTTCCCGCTGAATTTTCCCTGCAAGTTAGCCTTGTTCGATGAACACATGCTCTGCGTCACATACGATAAACATCTTGTATTTTCTTCTCCATGTCCTGTATGATCAGCTCGCTTCCATTGCCACTCTTCAATCGACCTACGTCCATGATAGGCACCGCTTTTGGATATCAACGCTTTAAACTTCTTTCTAATGATGCAGAAGTGGATGTGTGCGTCGTGCTCAACAGGAAGTGTTGTACAAAAGATGAGCTGAGCACTTTAAAAGCCTTGGCAAGCAAAAAATATTCCGGCCGATGTGCCGAGCTGTTCCGAGTTGATGGCGAGCTGTGGACTCCTTCAAAAAAGCTTGACGCGTCGTCTGGAGCCTTTTCGATGCCTGGGCCTGTCCTGCTATCGTGCGAAGTGGTGTAGCCCTGTGTGTGCGGGTGTGGTGTTGTGGTTGCAAGGGCTGCTGAGTTCGGGATGTGTGTTGTTGAAGGTGCCGCGTGCTGTTTGCACAGTTCAGATGACGGCGACTGAGTGACGACAACCACCCTCAACTCACAAGGACTCACTCCTGCTCAGAGATAGTCAGGTCCCGAAGCTGCCCTCGCATACTAAATTGATCGAGGTCACAGCCGTATTTTGGATTGTTTAATGCTAAGATATACCGGTGGCTCAAGCTCAACTTGATAGACCCTCATTCTTCTGCTTGGCTCTTCGTGCTCAAATCATGGCTTACGTAGTCACTGCCTCTAAGGCCACCTCCGTGAAGATTGCTTGCTCGGCAAAGCTCACCGATGAGAATACGCCGCTCCTCGTCACGGCTTCCTCAAATATCATCAGCATTCATCAGCCGCATACGCTGAAACCGCTCTTTGAGCTGACCTGCTTCGGCCGCATTGCCACACTGACGGCTTTCCGTCCAGGCTCAGATGTACATGAACACTTGTTTGTGACAACAGACGACGAGCACTATTTTACGCTGTCTGTCTCTGGTGATGCAGTCATTACAGGTGCCGCGGGCGACCTCGAAGCTCCAGGTATGATCAAGCCCGATGGCGGCCCTCGAGTCGTTGCAAACGAAGACTATGTTCTTGTTTATCAGTATCTGGGTGTCATCAACGTCTTTCCGATTCAGAAAGCGACCAATCCAAGGAAGCGTTCAGCCGATGGAGCCCGACTTTTTGGAACGCCTGTCACCTGTCGCTTCAATGAAGTCAAGGCACATGATCTCATTCTACTTCAATCAGTAGACCAATTGACTTGCTTCGGGATTTTGTACACCGATCTGCAGAAGAAGACGCACTTTAAGAGCTATGAGTTGCACCCTAGAAAGGGTGATTTTGATCTCCTTCCTGGCAAGCTGGCATCAGGGCCATTTCAACCAGGGACAGACATGGCACTGGCTATTGGTTGGGGTACTGTAATTTGTCTGGGCGAGAAAGAGATGTACTGCATTTCACCCGATAAGCCATTCGAAACTGAGGCGCTTTCTACCGCTACGCTATACAACTGCCGTACCCAAGTGAGCGAATCGAAGTGGCTGCTTGGCGATGACTACGGCCTGCTATATACGCTTGACGTCGAAGGCGATGCAATGCCAAAGTTGAACCAATTGAGCAAAACAGCAGATGCCGAGAAAGAAACGACGTCATTCAGTATGCCTACTGTCCTTGTTGCACTCAAGGATGAACTTTTCCTTGGTAGTCACTATGGCGATTCTCAACTATTTAGTTGGCCAGATCTGCGTATCCTAGGCAAGCGCACCAATTTGAGTCCTGTATTGGATTTGTTGATCGAGAAGCCAAGTCATGCAGCAGGCGCAGCCACGTTGATTGCCGCGTCTGGCGCCTATAAAGATGGCTGTCTCAGAGTCATCAAATATGGCGTTGGTCTGACTGAGCGTTATGAAGTGGGTATCTCTGGAGTTCGTGGACTATGGGCACTGGAGCAGAGCGCCTTGATTGTCGTTGCTTTTGTGAGTGGATATATTGTGCTCAAAGTCGGTACAGACGGGGATTTGGAGCAGATCAGCGCAGGAGACGACAACATTATCCTGGCCGGCGAAGTGGACGACAAGATGCTTCTCGTGACAAAAGAAGAGATCAAGCTTCTAAGTGACAGCGTTGTTGTTGATTTCAAGGCACTAGAAAACATTACAACAGCCAAGCAAGTTGATCAAGGTCTTTGCGTCCTTGCAAACAACAGTCTCTACAGCTTCGCAATTCTCTCGTCCTCCATCAAGCAAAGAGCCAAGCATGCTTTTGAAGGCAGAGAAACTGGGGCTTTAGCTACAGCCAAGGACAAAACGTTTGTCACTTTTTGGAACAAACCTGTTTTGTGGATCGGAAATACAGGTCTCGATGAACTTGCAGAAATTCCGCTTGAAACCGATCTCGTCGTTCATTCAATCGTGCTGCAGCAGTTAAACGGCATCGAATCTCCCGTGCTTTTGCTTGGCATGAACGATGGTTCCCTATTGTCATATGTGTTTGACATTGAGGGCGCCACCGTCTCTGGTCGAAAGCAAGCTTCCCTCGGCACTGCACCTGTCAGTCTCCACTCATTCAATACTGCACAAGGTCCCAATGTATTTGCCATCAGCGACAGACCTACAGTCATCTACAGTGCAAGGTCGAAGTTGGCCTTTTCTGCAGTTGATTTGGCCTCTTGCAACTATTTCACTGCTTTTGCCAACAATGCCCTTGGCTCTAGTGTCATTGTTGCAACAGACGATGCTTTGCGCTTTGGTGGGATTGATGATGTGCAGAAGCTACAATTCCGTACAATCAAGATCGGTGAGCTTGTTCGTCGACTGGTTGAGACGGACGATGTTGTCGCTACCATCACTCTTCGCATGGAGGTCGACGCCCTTACTGGCAATGAGACGCAAACCAGCTTTGTGCGTATTTACGACAAGATCACCTTTGAGGAACGAGACTCGTACGAACTTGAAGCGCAAGAGATGTGCCAGTCACTTTGCCTCCATACAACAAACGAGGGCGAGCAACGCATTGTTGTTGGAACATCCTACCAAGATCAGGAATCAAGCGATGATCAGCGTGGCAGGATCATCTCTTTTGGTATAAATGATGCAGACAAGTCCCTTTGGCTTGATTCCCAAGATGAGGTCTCTGGTGCAGTGTACAGCCTTGCCAGCGTTCCAGGAGACGGTATCGTCGCAGGCATCAGTTCCTATGTGCGACTTTATCGTTGTGAGAACAATACACTGAAAGAGGTTGGCCAATTTAGGAGCAGTACATTTGCCATCACTCTGGCTGCACGCGGATATGATGTCGTTGTCGGCGATATGATGAGGTCCGTCACAATTCTCAAAGTCCGGGCACAGACCGGGGACGCCAGCACTGGTCGGGTCGTCGATGGACTCTGCGAAGAAGCCCGAGACTTTGCTCCAGCATGGATGTCTGCCGTCAACTACTTTGGAGAAAGGACCATTCTGGCTGGTGAAATTGAGGGCAATCTCATTCTCTATGCTCCGAGCGATTCGCCATTAGCAGAGAATGATGGGCGCCTTGACAGGGTAGGAACGTTCAGATATGGCGAGTTCATCAATAGGATTGTGCCTGGACAGATCATGCAGCAAGATGACGATGCAATTGTGAAGGCACACTGCGTTTTTGCTACGGTGGATGGGTCAATTGGTATTGTTGGCGAGATTCAGGGTGACCAAGTCAACTTCCTTTTGGCATTGCAGAGTGCAATTGGCGAAACAATCAGTTCGGTTGGAGGGCTCTCCCACGCACGATTCAGAGGCTTCAAGTCTGCCAGTATCAGAGAGGTGGAGCCGAAGCGCTTTGTCGATGGCGATTTGCTTGAGCATTACCTCGAAATGTCGCTAGCTGAGCAAGAACAGGTCGCCAAGAAGGTGGAAAAGACGACTGAAGAGATTGAGCAGGTCGTGGAGAACCTCGTCAGACTTCATTAGGCCAATTTGAATCACTAAGTACCAGTAGCATAAGGATTATCTTCGAGACAATAGATTCGGCTAAAATGCGTGGGAGATGTGTGTGGCAAGAGACGCGACGAGATCCATTGCAAGACGTCACGACTCAGTCACTCGTGCCGTCGCATATCTTACTCGGAGTCTGTGTTGACACCAATTGAACGTCGACCTTTCCTTTGCGCACTCTACTTCTTCTTCTTAAACTTGCGTCTGTTCGTATAGGCCAAGTCTCAACTTTCTTCCACTCCCACAGCCTCGTGCAATGAACAACGATACAGGAGCTGAACATCCTACCACAGAAGAGGCGTCTAAACGATTTCAAGGGACAGCTCGCAAGAATAGGCGGACGCGCAGGTCGGACATACCAGATTCACGCGCAGCCTTGCAGCACCAAGGAGGCAAGGCCCTTTTTGATACTGGCACGCAGGCGCCCAACGGCAATACTTCGCTTTCGGCTGCTTCAAATGAACAGGCAAAGCACCAGGCTTCGTCTGGGTCTGCAAAAGCTCTCAATTTTGCCCCTCAACCCATTGCGTCAACGGCAAGGTCGCGCGCCCATGTCAAGCGAGGACCGACAGCTCCCAATCCAGTCGTCTTGACGACAGATGATTTGGCTGAGATGACGCCCGAAGAGCTCATGCTCTTGCGACAAGAAGCTGTTCGTAAGAAGCTCGAGCAAGAGGCAAGCGTTGGCGGCTCAATCAAGACGGTGACCAGTGGCAAAGCAGAAACGACAGACACGGCTTCAGGTGAACCAGGGATGCTCGATGAGGCAAAAAATAAAAAGAAACTCAAGGAGTTGAAACGTCAGGAAAACCGCAAGGCGAGAAGCAATGCTCGTAAAACAGAGGGCAGCATGCCGGAATTGACTGCCAATCCTGTGTCTACTACTTCAAACCTTTCAATAGGTGCGCCAAAATCACCAAAGTTTAAGCTTGTCCAGCCTACCATTGCGGCAGTCCCACTACCCAAATTTCAAACCACTACAGATGCATTCCCAGACATGCCTGCCGAGCCTGTCGAATCAATCTCGTACGAAGCCATTATCGCCAGTGCTCAACCTGTACGAGTGCCAGCTACAAGTCCATCAGTCGCGCAAGTTGCACCGCATCCGCGGGCTACGGCTTCAGTGGCACATCCAGCCCTGACAAACGGCCATGCAGAACAGGCAGCTCGACCAAGTGAGTCCAGAGCCCGCAATGGACGACTTGAGCAGAGAGCATTACATGGCTCACCCAGGAGCGGTGGCAATTCACAGGTGCCTTCTTTTGCTTATGGTGCTCGCCGTGGTCTTCATGGTCGCTTCGAACTGCAAGACGCGGGACCCAGTAAGCTTTCAGCTGCGACGACGCAAGAGAGCTCAAGCACATATTGTGAGGACTCTCGGCACAACCTTACTCATGCAGGCTCTGCGTCGCCAGCTAGTGACAATGATGGCGCCAGGGCCGTTCCTTTGCACAAAGATCGCAATAAAAACGCTCAAGGTTGTGATAAGCCCAGAGTCAACGGAGCGCCAAGCAACAGTAATAGGCAATATTTTGATGCCTACATCAGCAGAGATACAGCACTGGAAGGAGTCGACGTATGTAAAGTCCCGCTTAGCGCAAAACTAACCAAAGTCTGGCAAGTTCTACAAAGGCACTCTGCGTATCAGTCCTAAAGCTCGTAAAGATGCGTGGGTTTCCATTACGACAAAGTCAGTCAATGACGACTTTCTCATCGAAGGCGAACGAGCCCGTAACCGTGCATTGAACGGTGATGAAGTCATCATCGAGGTTGTCCAAGCAGGGGGTACTGGCTCGACGACAAATGCAAATACAGCCAATTATGAAGGACGGATGCGCGCCAAGGTGGTGCATATCATTGCGTCGCGTCCATTGGCACGTATTGCAGGCATCATTCGTCCGCCGGGCTGGGATATCAGCAGCAAGGAAATAGATGAGCGAGCCATCATTGCCAACCAGGACCATGCTCGCACCTTTTTTTTCCAGCCGCAGGATACTCGTGTTCCCTTCATTGTGCTCCACCAGCAAGATCTGCCTCAGGAGTTGCAAGGCAGGAACTGGGTCCACAACATCTTGCAGAAGCAAAAAGTACTCTATGCTGCACGCATCACCGGCTGGAGCGAGTTTTCTCGATTTCCACGCGGACGGATTGTTAGCGAGCTTGGTACGGTTGGCAACATTGAGGCTGAGACAGCTGCCATCCTTGCTGATTGTGACGTCGATACGCGAGACCATCCACCATCTGCCTTGGCTTGCTTGCCAGCCACGCCCTGGTCCATTTCTGTCGAAGAAATTGCTCGCAGACGTGACTTCAGGAAAGACCGCGTCTGTACAATCGACCCAGAGACTGCTCGTGACCTGGACGATGCACTCTCTGTTCGAGAGCTTGGTAATGGAATCTACGAGATTGGTGTTCACATTGCAGATGTTTCTCATTTCATTGAGCAAGATTCAGCACTCGACATGGTTGCTAGAGAGCGTGCAACTACAGTCTACATGGTGCAGCGAGCTATTCCGATGTTGCCGCGTCTCCTCTGTGAAGAGTTGTGCTCTCTTAATCCAGCTGTGGACAGACTCGCCTTTTCAGTGACTTGGACGATGGATGCGGACGGCAATGAGGTCGGCCCTCGCTGGTATGGACGATCTGTCATTCGCAGTGCTGTGCGATTTGCTTATGGCGAGGCACAGAATCTGCTGGACGGCCAATCTTGGGCAAAAGGTGTTGGCAAGGTCATTGACGGTGGTCACACGGAAGCTCAAATCACACAGGACGTTCAGACGCTGCTTCGAATGTCCAAGGCGATGCGTGCAAAGCGATTTGAAAACGGCGCTTTGACCATCAATGCCTTCAAGCTCAACTTTAAGCTCAATAAAGATGGCATTCCAGGTGTGGCGGAGGTGTATGAGCTGAAAGATGCCAATCGCCTTATTGAGGAATTCATGCTCAAGGCAAATATTAGTGTTGCTGAGAAGATTGTGGATGCATTCCCGGAGCATGCTTTGCTTCGTATGCACCCGCCACCCAAAGACAGACCATTGCAAGAGTTTGTTAATTACGCTGCAAGGCTTGGCATTGACATTGATGCCTCGTCGTCTTCAACCCTCCAAGAGGGCTTCGTCAAGCTTGGTGCTCTTGCCAAGACCAATCCAGTGGTGGCTGTCTTGCAAAACACGGCTGTTCGCAGTATGCGACGAGCAGAGTATATCTGTACCGGCCTGCATGAAGACAGTGAAACTTGGTCCCACTACGCCTTGGCTGTGCCACTGTACACGCACTTCACGTCACCCATTCGTCGATACGCGGATGTTGTCGTTCACCGTTTGCTTGATCGTGCCTTGCGCTACGATAACGCAGACAAGTCTGATCCCCAGGCGCTAAGCAGCCTCGACGCAGGCTTTCTATCAGAAGAATGCGAGGCTTGGGCCAAGAATTGCAACGTCCGCAAGGATAATGCACGAACAGCTCAGGAACGTTCTTCTATGCTGTACTTGTGCGCCTTTATCGAGGAAGAGTGTAAACGCCGGGGCAAACAAGGTGCAGATGAAGGGTATGAAGTTGAAGCGATCATCGTTAGTATCAAGGACAGATCTCTCGATATCATTGTGCCTAGCATGGCATTGGAAAAGCGAATCTACTATGACAAGGCACTTGCCATTGGCGGTTTTGTGCATGACGAGAATGCAGAGACAACGACAGTCACTTGGCGCACGCCTGCCGAACGTCTCGCTGTTCTCAAAGCACGACAGGATGAAGCCGATGCACCAGCCATGGCGAAAATAGCAGCCGATGCAGGGCAACCAGGTTCCTCTAGGCGACGAGGTCCGAAGCGTGCTGATGGCGAGCGTGCAGCACTCATTGCACCTCTTGTTGGGGGTGCCCAAGAAGATCAGGAGGCGGAAACGAGCAATCTGCAGCAAGGCATTGCAAATCTCGCCATTGCAGCTCACGAGAGTGAAGACGCGGCCGCGGTTGACGTTGGGCGTGGTCATGTGACGACGACGATGAAAGCTATGAGCAAGGTGACTGTTTGGCTGCGCGGCAACTTTGACAATTCCCCTTGCGAGATTGATGCTGGTCTTGTGCTGCCAGTACATGGACACGCTTGAAGCGAATATATCCCTACTTTCATTGTGAGCAGTGTATAGCTTACCCAATGGTCTCTTCCTTTGTATTGAGCCTCTTGTGGTTCTCCATGAGCACTTCCAATTCTTTTAATGTGCGGCGTGCATTGACAGCGGCAATACCGCGCTCAACGACTCTCATGAATGATTGTTGAGCTTCACGAATAGCAGAAGACGGCATTGCGCCGAATACATGGAGTGGATCTGTCTGTGCGCGTCGATTAGACTTGGCTTTTCTCATCACGCTTGCAGGCTCGTTCGTGTTCGAAATCTGATGGCTTCGCGGTTCGCTCGAAGTGATCAGGTGCAGGTGACCCAGCTGATCTAGGGTTTTGTCTACTGATTGTTCAGCTTCAGTCTCGGCTGGAGCAGGTGGACTGGGATTTTCGTTGGAGGATGATAATTTATCCTGTGATTCCATCTCCTCGCTTGTGCCATGCTTCTGTACTGTGGCTTTGTCCGAGCCATGTCTGTGGTCGTCCGGCTTTACGTCCCGTCCTGCTGAGCTAAGATTATCAGCCATACAAACAGCAATATTTCTCGGAGCAGTCATGTCATCGGTCACAATTTTCGAGCTTTTGGATTAGCTTGGGTTCACAGACAGACAGACTGACGTGGTCAAATGAGGTTCGTAAGTCTGCTTGAAGCTACTCGCATCCACTTGTGTTCCTAGATAACGCGCTCGAGCAAGCTTGACAAATGCCTCGCGAGAATTAGCCGTTGCAAAGAATTGCGGAGTCGACAGCTTACTTGAGCAAGGTCTTCAGAGAGCGCTGTCTGACACGAGCTGTATCTGTCCACGGAGTCCAAATAGTGCAGAACAAGCTTATCTAGTTCAGCTTTCTCCATGACGGCGGCCGAGCCTTTTGGAAATCCAAAGAAGCAGTTCTTGCCAAGGATAGCAGGTGGTCAATGAAGACCAGCAATCGGAGCACGGTGCTTATTCAAGTTTGGTATAGCTATGGTTGCAATCGATTCTGAGCAGGTTTGGTGGTGTTGCGCACCAGCCTCATGTCACATGCTCCTGTTCAGTGGCGCTCACCTGTCAAATTGGATCTGCAGATTGAGCTGCGATGAGCTGCGTCGGTTGGGAAGCAGCCACCTGGAGAAGGAGCTATAGATTTCTCTGGGACCAGACTAAGTCGTCGTATGATCTCTTTACTATAGACTCATGCGAGCCGTATGATCAGACTCGTTTTGTTAGAATATCTACCGCCAGGCGAGGACATGAGCTCCAGGTCATAGCCCAAATTCAGAGATGTAGAAGCCTTGACTTGTGGTGTGCGCCTTGAGGAAGTGCGCCTTAGGAAATGACGGCTTTGCGGTGCTACGCCTGGATCGGTGTCTGTCCAGCCCAAGTCGAGCAGATCAAGGCGTCATTGTGTGTGATGGTGTGCTTTTGTGTCGAGATGGCGCCAGTTCTGCAACTTCTGTCGCCTTCTCCCCCGGTGACTGCCTTTCCCCATACATGACCCCTACGTAGCCTATTTGTCATGTCCATCCAAGACCAATCCTTCTGACTGACGCTCCGTCCTCCTTGACCTCTGCCTATATCATCTAGCATTTCGCAGAGACTGCCCGCGGCAATCCAGCATCAGGCAAACACACTCTTGCTCTTCACCCACAACCGGAATCTCCAGGAACCGCCAACAAAAACATCGGCCTACTCCTTCACTAAAATCTACCTCACGCGACACTTAGTCTCCCTTCCACTACCACAATCGTCATGGTCGGACGCACAGGCAGCAACTCAGGACAAGCAAGGCCACCCGCACCAGCACCCAATGGAAACGGCGCAGGCGGCAAGCGCCCAAACATCCTCTTCATCATGGCCGACCAGATGGCGGCGCCTATTCTCCCCATGTACAATAAGGAGTCTGTCATCAAGATGCCAAATCTCATGAGCATGGCAGAGGATGCCGTTGTTTTTGACAACGCGTATTGCAATGCGCCATTGTGCGCCCCGTCGCGCTTTGCTATGGTGACAGGCCAGCTACCACATCGCATTGGTGCATTCGATAACGCGTCGCAGCTCTCTTCTGAGGACCCGACGTTTGCGCACTATTTGCGCTCTATTGGCTACCATACGTCCCTTGCCGGCAAGATGCACTTTATTGGCGCAGACCAGCTGCACGGCTACGAAGAGCGGCTGACGGCGGATATCTACCCTGGTGATTTCGGGTGGTCTGTCAACTGGGATTCTTCAGACATGCGACTCGACTATTACCACAACATGGCGTCAGTGACGGATGCAGGCGTGTGTGTACGCTCCAACCAGATCGACTATGACGAGGAAGTCATGTACCGCGCGAAAAACTACCTCTACAACCACGCTCGGCGAAATGTAGAACAGCCCTTCTTCCTGACAGTGGCATTGACACACCCGCACGACCCCTACACCACGCGAAAAGAGTGGTGGGACTTGTACGAGGATGTAGAAATTCCATTGCCGGAGCACGAGCCGTCTTATGAAGAGCTCGAACCTCATGCACGGCGATTGCAGCATGTGATTGACCTGAAGGACAAACCTCTGACGGATGAGCAAAAGAAGCGCGCACGACGAGCATACTTTGGCAATTGCTCCTACGTGGATGACAATATTGGGCAGCTTCGCAAGGTTTTGGATGAGTGTCAGCTTACAGACGACACTATTATCATCTTTTCCGGTGATCACGGTGACCACCTGGGAGAACGCTCGCTTTGGTACAAGATGACCTTTTATGAAATGTCGGCACGGATTCCACTCATGGTGTACGCGCCAAAGCACTTCTCTCCACGACGTGTCAAGGAGAGTGTTAGCTCACTCGATTACCTCCCTACTTTCGTGGATCTCGCTACTGGCGGACAAGCACATCGCGTCATTGACCCGACAATCCCCCTCGACGGTCACTCGCTCTTCCCGTACCTGCAAGGCGGCACGGGGGCCGATCTAGTCAGGGGTGAGTACATGGGCGAAGGAACCGTTTCGCCACTCTTCATGATTCGCACATCGCAGTATAAATTCATCTACTGCCCAACCGATCCAATCGAGTTGTATGATCTCGAGCGAGACCCACTTGAACGCGACAACCTTGCCACGTCGACAGAGTACAGCGATCTTGCTGCGAAATTCCTGCATGACATCAAATCACGTGTGGAGATTACAACCCTGACGCAACAAGTTCTCAAGTCACAGCGATCTCGTCGTGTCGTGCACGATGCGTTGAGTAAAGGTAAAGTCACACACTGGGATTTCCAGCCATTCTTTGATACTCGGCAACAGTACATTCGCAACAATGTCGAAGGTATCTTGGATGACTTTGAGGCAGTGGCACGATTCCCACGTGTTGTGCAGACTGATGCCGGTCAACAACAACTGGCAGAAGAAGCAGTTGGTGTGGCGAAAGACGTACGTGCAGCGGTTATTGCAGATATTGCAACAGGACCTGCTGCAGAAGTAGCGATTGCTCCCGTTGCCATTGAGCAGCATCACAAACATGCCGGCAAGGAATGTATACATGGCTTGCATGGCAACATCACGCCACCTTATGCATAATGTTTTTCCAGTATCTCCAAAGCGTATGTAGCAACAGTTTAATGTGTTTAGCATTCTGAATTTTCAGCCTTGTGCCATCTCGTTATTTGTCAGCGTGAGCCCCGCTTGATGAAGACCGCCCCATAGCCAGGTGACCCCTAGACGACCTGAGCTAGCGCTTATGCGAGAACCGCTCAAGTTACCAGATCAGAAAGGCTCGGACGGTGCATCTCTGATCAATCTTGTGGTTGGATGCACGGGCTCCATCGCTGCGATCAAGGTGCCTGAGCTCGTACGTAAGCTACATGCTACTCGCAAGTTCAATATCATCCTGCTGCCTTCCAATGACTCACTTCATTTCTTCAATTTGCAGTCCACAGACTCTTCAAATGCTTTGATTGATACGCTTGATAGTGATTTACCAGGGGTCACTGTGTTCAAGGATGAAGACGAATATCGCTTCTGGCACAGCAGAGACGATCCTGTTCTGCACATTGAGATACGACGATGGGCCGATATCCTGCTCATTGCACCCCTGAGTGCCGATACACTCGCAAAGATCAATAGTGGGCGATGTGATACATTGCTGCTCGAAGTACTGCGTGCATGGGACTACACGAATCTCTCAGAACCTACTCCTGCTACGCATCACACAAAGACACATGCGACGCATACTTTCAAACAAAGCAACATGATACCCGAAAGGAGACTCATTGCTTGTCCTGCTATGAATACGCATATGTACACACACCCACTCACTGCCGGCCACCTGCACTTTCTCCAGGAGACGCTGCATTTCGAGCTCCTTGGACCTATTGAGAAGAGACTGGCCTGTGGCGATCTCGGTACGGGAGGTATGAGTGAAGTGAGCACTATTGTGGAACACTTGTCACTACAAGCAGAGGAAACGCAAGCAATCAAGTCCACCAAGCCTCTAGAGACATCAATGCAAGACAAAGTTTTGGCTGGCCTTGACGAGGATGCTGTGGAGGCTCATCCTACAAAGCCAGACACGGACAAGCGCCTTGGCTGGGGCAAGGAAGAGCAGGTATGGGCGCAGAAGCAGCGTGCCTTTGACGAGGCTGCCAAAGAGGAAAAGGAATCTGCACCACTCAGTGATTATGACCAGCGCATTCGTGATCAACTGGACGAATGAAAAAGTCAAATGGTCGTGTATGTAGCGTAAATATCTGTATTCAACGTCTCACAAATGATTCACATCATTCTGATCAGGCTGTGCAGCCTGACCAGCAAGATTCGCCGCTCGGATCCACTTGATGTCCAGCTTGAACTTACCTGGCATGCGATCCAGTATACTGACACCGATCGTTTTCAGGCGATACTTGTCCATGGCAACCTGATGATCCTGTATTTGACCATTATTGGTGAGAGTAAAATCATCAAAGGGCAAGACGACATGCTCCCACTCGCCTGGCGTCCTTAGAAACAAACGATGCTGGTAGAGATCTGTCGCGAGGTAGCTGTCTGTCTGCAGATTGACAAAGTACTTCCTACTATCTCCACGCACTAGTAAAGAGAGATTCGCATAGGGCCCGATATCCCAAGTCTCTGTGCCGTAAAAGGAGGCCCCGGCTACTTTGGATCGCAATGCGGCGTACCCATCTTGCGCCGTCTTGCCTTCGAATGTCAAGTAGCTGTCAGGATCGTTTGGGTTTGCTGTAGCCACAGCAGCAGATGCCATCCTTCTGTGCCTTTCCTCTTCTTTTGAGGCACGAACGCTAGCAACAGAGGTGGAAGTCTGATAATCGGCATCGGATCCAGTGATCATGCGGTCTGCATCGGCGGGGAAGTCGAAAAGAAGCATCGGCCGCGCAGTCGATGGCGTCGGATCAGCACGCAGTACATCGACAGCCTGCCGCTGTAGTCTTTGAGCTGAGCGCTTAAGGAAGTTCATGGCTGTTGTGGTGTCGCTCGAAGCTCTGTCGCTCTTCACGTCATTTATGCCTACATTTTCAGATGCCACAAATCGTGTCTCTGCACGCGCACTCTGCTCGACTCCTGCCAAGTCATACAGCTCCGTATATTTATAGGTCTGGTGGGCCAAGTATCATGCAGGACCTACGCCTCAGAACTTGTCCAAGATGGTCTATTGTCCTGTTGAATCTGCCTGGCACGCCAGCAGTGTTCAAGTGGGTCTCCGGCACTCTAGCTGGACGTGTCGAACAAGTAATTGCCAAACAATCGGTCGACCAAGCTTTCATATCTGTGCTTAAGGTTTTACACAGCTGAAGCTAGTTGCAAAGCTCCGACTTCGCTGACTTCTTCCCAGGTGCATCGAGCCTCGTGTTCATACGGAACGTCCGCCGCGCGGCAGCCAATGTTCATATCTACAGACATCAAGTAGTCTGCTCTTCTCGGAACTCTGTGCATCTCAGTCACACGCACTGGCTGCAGAAGCCGTGCACTCGCCGGCGATTCACCTGCACGCTACAGTGAAGAGCTGTCGAGATCGCGGAGGCTGGCGCAACGCCGAAATAAACTACCTAAGACACTCTGGCCAGCCATTTCTTGTTTGACAGACCACTTGTCGGGCTCCAGGCACTGCTTCGCGTCAGACATGCTTCCCCGGAAACAGCATATAGAGAGGCCTTCCCGCTTCAACCTGGATGCATCCTCAACACTCTTTGCATCATGCTTCGTCGTGCAAGCAACTTTTTCGCCCCTGCTGATGCAGATGATGTAGAAGCAAAGGAGGTTCGTGAACGACACAAGCGGGCTCAGCGCCTTCAACAGCGTCGCAGTCAAACTGTGCAAGGTGCTGCAAGACTTTTGCCGCGAAGCCCACAATCTACCAGCTTCAGCGTCTTTGACAATGCTCCTCCTGTTGCTTCAGGTGCCACTGAATTCGACAGAGAATACGAGACGAAGGGAAAAGGTCGTCGACAGATGAACCCAATGGCTGAAGCAAAACAGCGAGAGGCCGAGGCTGAAGATGACAGGATTGATCGTTTGGCTGAGATTCGGGGCATCAACCGTGCTCAGGCGAAAGTATTGCTGGCTCAGAATCCTGGTATCAAGCTCACTCCCAAGACTGCTCTGGAAGCTCCTCGTCCCAAGTCATTTACGAGCACACAGAGTTATGCTGGGCAGCCTATGTATGCTCCACAGCCGCGCTATGCAACTGCTTCTTCGACTCGCCCATCATATGTTGCAAGTCCTCCATTGCAGGCTACTTCGCAAGCCGCTTCGCCTCAGTCTTTCCACGATGCGGCAACCTCGCCTGTGCAGCGATCGCATGCTGGGACATCATCTCCACACTCGGTCAATCGTGGCAGTCCTGCTCAACAACTTGTCCGTTCTGCAAGCGAGGAAAGCATCACCGTTGCACCAGCTGCTCCTGTCACACCGCCGGCAAGAATTGTCTCTACTGCCAGTCCATCGCTTCCAGCTTTAGACTTTAGCAGCCCGCGCACTGCACCGACGCCGCCTAGCCTACTACGTAAGGAAGTGTCTGATTCCCCAGCTCTATCCCTCTCTGCCTTTGGCATGAACAAGTCGGCATCCTCGTCCATTAACGAGGCTTCATCTGCCAATTACTCGTTCTCTAGCCCTAGTGGGCCTAGCAGTCGATATGGTCTCGGTGGGACACTTCCACCTGCGCAAGTGGTCACAGTCGGCGGCTTGCCTGACGAACATGTGCAGACATACAGCGAGTCGATGATCTACGACGCTATCGCGCGGGCGCGCTAAGCACAGATCATCTGTCTGGGCGTTGAATTCTAGCGGTGCACCAAGTTATCGTTCTTGTAGTCATTTCTATATTCGTATTCCATTCCATTCCATCCATTCCATTCTATGATCTTTCCTCTACTCGCAAAATTGATGCTCACGCCACGACTGGCTCTCTCGTGCGACTGCTCTCTGGAGTCGGCTGGCCCGTACTGGGTTCAGAGCGCTCAGCCGTCACGCCTAAACCAGTTGTAGCAGCTTCCTCACTTGTCAGCCCCTTTCGAATGGCAAGGACAGAGTCAACAATGACTGCATCGACACCGGCTTTGACTTGCGCATTCACATGCTGTGGATTGTTATTCATCGTACCATAAGAGACACAAACCAAGCCAGACTCCTTCACCACGCGAACGAGTCGCGGACAAAGGACAAAGGGCTCACATGCAGAGACCAGTCCGAGTAAGTTCCATCGAGAGGCAAATCGAATCGCCTCTTGCAGGCTGGAAGAGCGGACGTCGCACATGTAGGTTGTGCCGCTTTCAGTCAGGAAGAGACAAGGCATGGTCGGTTGCTTGAGTGCCAGTAAAAGACAGATATCAGGGTGAAAGCTTGAGAAGATGATGTCGCGTCCCTTGGCATGATCAAACACGCATTGCAGTACAGTGTCGACCCACTGGTTGATCTCAATGGCCGTATTGTCCATCTCTTCAGCTTCAGCCTCACTCAGCATCGGATACTTGCATTCAATGTTGAAACCGACATTTGTGGGCACCTTCTTGAAGACTTGTTCGAGTGTCGAAAAGTCGTCTTGAACAGAGTGCCCACGTTGATTGCCTTTAAATCCTTTGAGCTTGAAGTCTCGCGTATGCTTCATACGCTCAATATTGGAGAAAATCTCCTGTGTGCTCAAACTCCGAGAACGGCCTCGTTCTTTCAGAGATCTTGGCTCATTTGCATCGGGCGAATGTACGCGTGAGCGATTCCTGGAGTCGGACGTTTGGCGTTCAGCTTGTGAGGTGGACATGAATTGCTCCAACGTGAGCGAGTGGACCGGCGCATCAATTCCTGTCTGAGAAACTAGAAAATCGTGATAGATGACGGGCACAAGATCTTTGGTCAACTGTACATCAAATTCGACATAGCTAGCACCGAGATTGGCAGCTGCAACAAAGGACTGCACAGTATTCTCCCCAAGCTGCAGAGACTTGCGATCTGGCTGGTTCTTGCCTAGTCCACGATGTCCAATGACACGCGTCGTCATCAACGATTTCCAATACGTCGACTCCTTCTCGATCGACATTTGTGGATGCGAAAAGGGTGTGACAATACTGAATTCAAACTCGAGAGTACCAATGACGCTGAGGGACTCCGACTCGACAATAGGGACCGTAACAGCGCCCCAGAGCGAGGCCTTCTTGGAGCCTACTTTCGTCTTGATGGAACTGAGCAAAGCAACAGCTCGTCCAAGCTTGGCACCTCCGGTAGAATACGTCGGAACAATGTCAAACAAGAGCTGAACCGTGTCTGGGTTCGTAGCTGTGAAGAGCATAGGTTCAGTTGTTGGCGCATCGCTCATGGGCAAATCAAAAAAGATGGCGTCTCCCTCTGCGTTTTTGGCGGAGACTATCAGCGTGAGGGCCGTATCGAGTCTGGTGCTACTCGCTTCGGCGATGGGCACTTTGTCAAGCTGTATTGGACTGCGTACACGACGTGAATCGGTCGAGCCAAGAGTGACGATAATCATGCACTTGTCCTTAAGATAGCGATGACCAAAAGACTTGACTGGTTCAACCTTTCCCGTCAGCCCGTCCCGAGTTTCATTGCTACTGTGACGCGGTGTCATGTGAGGTCGCACGCCCTCGAAGATACTTGTTGGGCCTGGTGGACTCATGGGCACAAGCGCTTTGCCACATTCAATATGGCCACGAAAGACGGCGTGTTCCATTGCCGTCCACCCAGAAAAGTCGACCTGATCGAGGGCTTTTGTTGCGTGTGCTAGAATGCGCACAGCTTCAAGATGGCCCTCCACAGCTGCCACGAATACCGGAGTCCAGCCATACGTCTTTTCAGCCAAAGAGAGATTGACAGTTTGCAGATCATTGGGTTTCAAAAGCTCTCGGATCGAGTCGACATCGCCGAGCCTAGCTGCAGCGTGCATTGCCGTTTCGCCCTCGTAATTTTGCTTGTTGACATCAACACCAGCATCCAAGAGAACGCGAATGATATTTGGTGCCCCAATGCCTAGTGTAATTGGATTGACGGCTGTTGATCCTTGGTACTTGCGGAGCTCGTAAGTCTGTCTGTTATCGTGATTGTTGGCTCGCAGCATAACTCCCAGCGTAATAGGATACTTGTGTTTGACACACAGGTGAATAGGAGTATACCCATCAGCATCCTCAAAACGTGGCGCTTCGAGCAAATCAGATGCACTCAGTTGATTCCATGCAAGCATGTAGCTGATGACAACTTGTGCACATTTTTCTAGGCCATACTCGGCGACATAGTGCAGTGGCGACCTTTTGTGCGCATCGAGGTGGACGAGCGTGCTGCGCATACTTGTTTTCATATTACTCAACAAGAATTTGAGTGCCGCAGGGCTGTCTTCGCTGTAGTTGTCTCGTGTACGACTACCAAAATCAAGGGCCGCGTTGCCCAAGCTTAGATTGCCAGAAGGCGCAATGGCCGGTGTGATGAACATTTCCTGAGCAAGCGGACTTCCGCCCAGTTGACCGTCCTTTGTCTTGCAGATGCGTCTGCCTTGAACAATAATGAGCTTATGGATGACATTGCGCTCGTTGATGTCGCCCTCAATGATGAGCGACGTCATTCGGTCAAGGAACAGACGAGCGACACCAAACGAATGCGCCAAAAGAGCTTGTTGAAGCAGATTTGCAAGAACTTTGTCTGAGAGTGCAGGCACAGTGGTTTCCAGTAATTCTCTGAGTGCAAGACTATCATTGTTTCTGATGATGGTCTCAAACGCCTTGGCTCGCTCTTCTTCGAGACCCATGTGCACAACGGAGCGCACGCGGCGAATGCTATCATCCGTCTTGGAAGCGGCTAGCAGCACTTCTTTGCCATCTGGAACAAGCTTGCTTAGCCAGCGGTTGATTTCATGGAGCTGATCTTGCGTCGCTGTTGGGCTCGCAAATGGCAACATGTTGACTTTTGTTTCCAAGTAGGATTCGCGCACAACAGCACCCGTCTTCTTCTCTACCTTTTTCAGAATTTTGACCATACCTTGCTTGTTGACTTCAGCATAAAAGAGCAATTTCTGGAGTGCTGAACGCAAGTCTATCACGGCCGCAACAAGCTCCTCCCAATCCTCAGAAGGCATATCGAGTCGCTTGAGATCAGATGCATCTTGGATGGCGTAACGATTGCGAAGCAAACCGATCCGGCGAAAGATGTCACCGTTGCGCCGATTGAAGAACTCGTTGATGTCCTCCAAATTGCGGTCGAGCTCATACAAGAAAGTGGTCAAGTCTACTTCCTTACGACCATCTTCCTCAGAGGACTTGATGATCTTCTTGAGGCCCTTGTAGTTGATGTAATGCGCTGCGAACTCTGGTACCTTGTTACCCGGCAAGCTTCAGTTAGCGTGTGATACAGTATGGTTCTATCGCACTTTTTGCCGAACTTCATTGCCGCCTGTGTCTGAGATGCTGGTGCGACACTTGCTGCAGAATCAACGAGGCCGCATTGTGAGTGTGCGGTGTATGTGAGGACAGTGCTTCAGCGCTTGGCAATCAACAGGGGAGTGAGGCTCAAGTAGCGCGCGGTCCATTTGAAGCGAGATGTAGCCGAGGGGCCCGCTGCAGGCGACAACCAATCAGGCGCGCACACATCCACAACGTGAACACCGGAGCAGGAGAGCAGCATGCCTGTGCTACTCCAAGGTGTCTTGTTATTGAATTGCAGTGAGGCTGATGAGATGTTCTACTGTCGTGACTACTGCGTAGAAGCTGTTTGGTATGCTATGTGACTGTTACTCTTCAGCAGGGGTTTCACGTGGCTGCAACCTGTGCCCCTGACTCGACAAACCGCATCAACGCACTACAACCACTGACCCGACCTGCCTTCCATCTTCTGACTGGCCCAACAGCCATCAAAATGAGATTCTGGCTTCAGATGCTCAATAAAAACCCCGCTGACGCGTCCGTACAAACATGATGCAAAAAAGGTACAATGTGGCTGGCGTACTGTCCAGATGGGCAATACCACGGAAATTCTCTTGTCTCTCATGACAGATTGGGCTTGCTCATTGACTGTTCCGCGGGGCTATCAGGCGCTCATATGAAGGCTCTAGCTCTCCTTCTTGCTCTTCAAATATTTACACTCTTTTCAAAATGCGACACTCTACCACAGCGCTTTCTGCTGCGGCGTTCATTGCTACAGCAAGCGCATTCTCACAGTCAAGCACCAATAATCTCGTTGTATACTGGGGCCAAAACTCAGCAGGCTCACAGCAACGATTATCTAGCTACTGCCAAGATTCTACCGTTGATGTCATTCCCATCTCATTCCTGACGGCATTCGGTGTTGGTGCGTACGAGCTAAACTTTGCCAATGCGTGCGGAGGATCCTCCATTCCAGGCTCCAGTCTGATTGCCTGCGATCAGATTGCAGCCGACATCAAGACGTGTCAAGCATCAGGCAAGAAAATTCTGCTCTCGATGGGCGGTGCTTCTGGCGCTTACGGCTTTTCCAGTGCTGCGCAGGCGCAGCAAGTCGCAGACGATTTGTGGAACTACTTTGGCGGAGGAAGCAGCGGTATTCGACCCTTTGGCGATGCTCGTGTCGATGGCTTTGACCTAGACATTGAAAACAACAATCCTGCTTTTTACCCAGAGTTCATTACGCGGATGCGGACTCACTACGCCAGTCAATCGGCGCAGCAGTACTACATTGCCGGTGCACCTCAGTGTGTTTATCCTGATGCAAGTCTTGCGACTGCACTAGCTGGTTCCTGGTTTGACATGCTCTTCATTCAATTCTATAACAATTACTGCGGCCTCTACCAGTACGGTAACAACAATTTCAACTACGACGTCTGGGACAAATGGTCGAGGGAGGTGTCTGTCAACAAAGATGTCAAACTCTACCTCGGTGTCGCTGCGGCTGTTTCTGCCGCCAATGCGGGGACAGGCTATGTTGCTCCTGAAATCATGGTCAAGGCCGCCAAGGACTTGCAAGCTGCTTACCCAAAATCCTTCGGTGGTGTTATGATGTGGGACGCTTCTCAGGCTTATGCCAACACACCTGCTGGCTACAGCAATAACTATGCTCAGATTGCCAAACAGGCTCTTGGCGGCGGCGGTGCCCCTGTCGTTGTGCCGGAAGCGACCAAACCAGCTGTGGTCGTGCCTGAAACGCCAAAGGCAACTGCCGTCACCGGTAGTCCCACCAATGTCGTTGTCACATCCACCGGTACTGTAATTGTGGAGACACCTAGCGCCCAGGCCACACCTGATGCAGCGGCGCCGGCCATCAAGCAGCCCGTTCAGGTGACTCAAGCTGTACCCCTGGGTCCATCTACGCCAGCTGCTACCAACTGCTACCTCGACTTCTACCCGACAGGCCGTGCCCTCAACAAGGCAACCCTGATTGCAGACAACATGACAGGCGCCATCTGTTCGGCTTTCTGCGCATCCAAGGGCTATGCATACTCTGGTACTGAGTATTACAACGAATGCTACTGTGGCGATGTCAAGCCAACACAAACAGCAAGTAATTGTAACTTCCCCTGCAAAGGCGATGCTAGCCAGATGTGTGGTGGAGACAATGCGTTGTCTCTGATGTACACCGAGAATGTTCAGCAGCCTGCTGTAGCGCCAGCTGTACCTGTTGTGCCAGAAAGTCAGGCTGCTCCTGTTGTTCCTATCGCTACGACTCCAGTTGCCCAGGCACCTGCTCAGAATGGCAACACATCTCCTGCTCCTGCGCCTACACCAGCACCAGCACCCGCACCTGCGCCAGCACCCGCACCCGCACCCGCACCAGAACCAGCACCAGTACCTGTAGCTATTGACAACACTTGCCCAGTCGCTGGTGGTGCTTGCGTTGAAGGGTCCTACCAATGCAATGGCTATGGCTACGCGCAATGTCTCTTTGGACAATGGATCCTCCGAGACTGTGGCGCAACACTAGCCTGTGCTGGGTCAGGCAGCAACATCTACTGCGACTTCATCAATGGCGCTGAAGTCAAGTGCAGTGGTATCGTCGGCAAAACACACATGAAGCGCGATGCTTCAATGGATGTAAGTGAAGTGGAGCCTGAAGTCAAGACAGTGATTACGTCGCACAAGTTGAGTGGTGATCGTGTGGGGATAACTTTACGTGCGCATGCTGTTGGCATTGCACCGATTCGTGAAGGCTGGTTCTTCACATTCAAGAGCGACAAGCGTATTACCTCAAGCGATATCGGTGTGTTGGAGTATGATGCCCGTCAGCAGGTCTACACGGTGTCGAGTGATCCGGAAGTGGAAATGCGTCCAACAAGAGAGATTGTCATCAACCTGGAGGGCGAGTACGAGAGCGACACGAAGAGGTGGACAGGCAGCTGGTGGTGAAGCGCTTTCACAATAAGTTACAGTGTCATCTGAATAGTTGTAGCGAGATTTTGATTCCTCCGCAAGATTCGTGCTGCAAGATCTTGAGCAACACGCGCGCGACTCAGGCCATCTGTAGTCTGTGGATGCAGCCTTGATTTCACGCTCATGTCACTCGTTCGTGACCTATCTAATGCGTCTTCCTACTCTATCCCAGCGTACCAGGAAGCTGCAGACCTCAAGAAGGCGGGCTTGTCCGCACAGAACCACTACCAACAACGGCTGAGCAGTCTGCGATACAGTCTACGCGCGAGGCTTCTCCCCATCATTCGTGCAGAGACGCCTGTACTTGCACGGCTGCAGCAGAAGTATCGAACGAACTTGCTCGATATCTACTTCGTCTATACCGCGAATGCAGGCACACACACAGCCTTTCTCGTCTTTCTGCCAATGATATTTTGGTTTGGCAATGTCAGCTTTGCGAATGCCATGGTGGACACACTCGCGGCGGGTATCTTCTTTAGTGGATTTATCAAGGACTTCTTTTGTTTACCTCGACCGCTCTCGCCGCCATTGCACCGCATCAACATGTCTGGGTCAGCGGCGCTAGAGTACGGCTTTCCGAGCTCACACTCAACCAATGCGTGTTCAGTCGCCTTTTATGCATTCGCAATGCTCTCCCAATATGAAGGCAGTTCATCCTCCAAACTTGCGCTACAATGCTTTACGGCGCTCTATACAGCAACGATTGTCTTTGGCCGCCTCTACTGCGGTATGCATGGATTTTCCGATGTCGTTGCAGGGTCTGTCCTTGGCTTCAGCATTGGCTGGGCGCGATGGGCTGCTACACCCATCATTGAACGCTGGATTTCAGTGCCAGGCACTTTAGGTGTCTTTATTCTTCTCATCTCCATCATCATTCTCGTCAGACTGCATCCAGAACCGGCAGACGCTTGTCCGTGTTTTGACGATGGTGTTGCTTTTGCAGGGGTGGTGATTGGTCAGTACTTCGGGTTCTGGCGGTATTCTGCTGATCCGTATGTCAATGCAACAGGGTCGTATCCCGGCCACTTGTACATGTCGTCACCTGGCTTGTCTGTTGCTGGAGGACTACTACGCGTGTTAGTCGGTGTCCTCTTCATTCTCGCTTGGCGCGCGACAATGAAGCCAATTCTCTTTACGATCCTTCCACCATTCTATCGTTATCTCAGCAAAGTTGGCTTTCTCTATCCACGGCGAGACTTTGCCTCTGCAACAAAATACAAGAGTGTCCCTGAAGGAGTCCCAGATGAAGTCTTGCCTAGCATGAAGGAATTGCCTACACTTGTACGCAATTTCCGACGTCCACGAACGGATAGTGTGGGACCGCAATCTGCAGCAGACCTGTTTGAAGCGGTGGATGTTCGGGACAAGCAGCGTCGTTTGAGCAATGATGCGACAATGGATTATGAAGGTGCAAAACGGGAGGATATGCGACAGATGCACGGGACGATTGAGAAACCGCGTGTTCGATATGATGTTGAGGTTGTGACCAAGTTGGTGGTTTATACGGGGGTTGGCTGGATTGCCATTGACTTGGCACCGAGACTGACGAGGCTCGTTTTTGGCATATAGAGAGAGAGCCTTTATTGCTCGTCGCGTTGTACAATTTACCAAATTCGCATAAAACTAAACAAATACAAAGACACAACAAGGAATAGGACGCGCATGGATGGAGCCTGATGATGCCTCTGATTGTCCCAGACTCTGATCAGAGCGAAAGCGAGCATGAAGCGCGCTCCGAGCAGGTCATGTCCGCGCCAGCGAAACGAGTGGTGCCTATAAAAAAGGCAACAAATCAAGTCATCAACATCGAGTCGGATGGCGAGGATGCGCCGGCGTGCAGCAAGGAGACTGACAAGATCTTTGACTTTCCCGATGATGTGTCTGTCAAACATCATGCAGGGACAGCGACCAGCAGAAAGCGAAAACGAGGACCAGCGCATAAGGAAAAAGTCAAAGAAGTGTTCCAGTCAGAAGAGTTTATCAATTCAAGTGATGAAGACTCGGATCTGATTGACTTGGGCACGTCGCAGCGTCGTCTGGTCAAGCAGAAGCTGCAAGAGAAGAAGACCCGGCCGAGCGAACCTTGCTTGTCGGCAAAAGCACCAACTGTGGTACAGCGGGCAGCTGTAAAAGTTACACCGCGTCGGACCATTGAAGACTATTGTGCAGGTCCATTAAGCTCGTCTGACTCAAGCGAGTCTGATGGCGACACTGAGTCTATCTCAAAGAAGAAGCACAACACGCCAAAGATTGCCATGAAGGCTTCGCCAAACGAGATAAAGGCTTCCAAGTCTATCGCGCATGCATCATCACAAGCAAGAAGGATCTCATCGTCGAAGGCTGAACAGGATGCACTGGCGAGTATACCAACTCCTATTTTGCATGAAGCGTCTAAACCGCAGACGGTGCCGCGCAAGGCTGCTCAGAAAAGAACTGGTGCGAGATCACCTCGTCGAGCTGCAAAGTCAACAACGGACACTGGAAGAAGCTCGCTAACCCCTCCTTCAATCAGAACCGTAGAGCAAAAGGTGGAGGAACTAGTCGTGTCAACAGTAACATCGAATCAAGCGATTGGACAGGACGCGCTTCGCGGTCCGGCTCAGGCGGGAAAGCGGCAACCCTTGGAGGCTTCCATCAGTCAAACGAATTTGGCCACTGTCATCAGTTCGAAAGTCCATCTCCCGGGAGCGAGCATGGAGGTCGGTGTACTGAGAGAAGCGCAAGTAAGCACTGCCAAGGCGCCTCCTGTCAAAGTGATGCCAGGACCAGAACTCGGAAGGGTCGTCAATTATGCCGCGAGCAAAGCGCTACCTATTCAGGTCAGGCCAAGGCTTGCAACAGGTCTCTCGCGTCGTCAACGCGTTGAGCCTCTCCATAAGATGATCAAGAAGTAATCAGTATGTGACTGTTTTTTATCCTTATCTCCATCCAAAACGCCGATGTCGACGTCGAACAACCAAGGAGTAAGGACTACTTACGCGCTGCTATGCATCTTGCACCGAGGGAACGCGATAAGCTGATCATCACACAAGTGGGTCAGCTTGCACAACGCAGACTAGCACGTGGAGTACAGCTCAACCGCGCAGAAGCTACAGCTTTGATTGCCTCGCAACTGCAGGAACGTATCCGCGATGGTAAGCACAGTGTCGCAGAGCTCATGTCACTTGGCAAGCAAATGCTAGGGAGAAGGCATGTCTTGCCTTCTGTTGTTGCTAGTCTACATGAAATTATGGTGGAAGGAACGTTCCCAGACGGGACTTATCTCGTTACTGTACATCAACCCATTTGCTCAGACGACGGCGATCTTGCGAATGCTCTGTATGGATCCTTCTTACCCATCCCAGACCAGAGCCTCTTCATCTTGGCAGAGGAGAAGGCTTATCAACCACTCAATCAGCCGGGCGCTGTGCATCATCGCAAAAAGCTTGTGACGCTCAATGCAGGCAAGCAGCGCTTTGCCCTACGCATCACGAATACAGGTGACCGGCCCATTCAAGTTGGCTCACATTACCATCTCATTGAGACAAACCCAGCCCTTTCGATGGATCGTGGACTAGCGTATGGCAAAAGATTGGATATACCGGCTGGCACAGCGGTCCGGTTCGAGCCTGGAGATGCAAAGACGGTGCAATGTGTTGAAATTGGAGGGGATCGTGTTATTTCTGGCGGTAGTGGGGTTGCAACTGGCAAAGTAGATGCAGCGAGACTGGCTGGAATACTCAATCTGTGTGAGAAGGCAGGATTCAAGCACGTTGTTCAGGCATAGTCGTTATGTCTACCAATTAGCAGAAGCTAGCCAGTTTGGCTCTTGCTCTGGCTCTTGAGTTACGATATACTCAGAATACACTCTAGCCTACGTTCAAGAGTATACAATACAGAGGACGCTTGTATAGTTGTTGATGGATCTTACTCTAAGCGCACTGGCAGCGGAGCGTCTCGCTGACAGCCACACTAGATAGCGCTCACGCAAACAGTCCATGTCATTACTTTTCATGTCTTCATAACCAATCCCAATAGGGATCCCATATCGATAAAGCAACCGTCGAGTAAACCTCCAGCTCTGAGCAGATCATATGTTGCGCTGCCATCTGAATGCCGCTTCCCCTTTCGCCGCATCCGGATTTCTGGTGGCGACTACAGGCAGCCTCCCTCACGCTCAACAACACGCTATGGGCTGAGCTCAAGTACATATAGACCCCATCACACACACTCTCTTTCTTCTCTCCAAGTCTCTAGCATATAGCATACCATGCATCTTCAGATTACTGCGCTCCTGTCTCTAGCTGGTCTAGCAGCAGCAGCACCACAGCGACCAGCTCGCATCACCACCACCGCAGCAGGTGCACGTCCTGCCAAGATCACCACCACCGCTCCACTTGCTCGCTCTACACCTCTTCAATCTGCAGGCAACGTTGCAGGGAGCAGCAGTGCTAGCATCGATACACCTCTTTCCCAGCTTACCTTGCCATTCATTGCACAACCTGCCTTTATTGAAGCCATGCTCTCTGCACACAACACAATGCGCAGCTTCCACACAGGAACGGGCAACTTGACATGGAATGCTGATCTTGCCAATGCTGCAAAGAAACAGCTCGACACTCATGTCTTCGCGCACAGCTCTCAAGGCTATGGGGAGAACCTTGCATACCTCTATATGACTCCCACCAACAACCAGAATCCCAGACATGCTGTGCAGTTGTGGTATGACGAGATCAGTCAGTACAACTACGCATCCCCTGGCTTCTCCTCTGCCACGGGACATTTCACGCAGGTTGTATGGAAGGGTACGACGCAAGTTGGGTGTGCATGGGATCGTGGGTACGGCGATTACACTGTCAATCACAGGTTCTTGACCTGTGAGTACTCAGCTCCTGGCAATTATATTGGTCAATTTGCATCACAGGTTGCGCCCGCTACTGGTACACCTCCCCAACAGCCTGTCTATCTTTGAAGCTGTTGTCCATTCATTCACTCATTGCATGATGGTCATTCACAAAATGTTTTTAGCGTACTGCAGCCGTTATTATTGATGTTAAAAACCTTTTGATTCCTCTTCTAATACAATACAAATGACAATGCTATCGCTCTCTACGCACATAAAATCCATTCTATTCTGCCGCTCAAAGCAACGTCGGCTGAGGAGCAGGCACGGGTCCTCTCGGCGTCAACACCTTATCTCCAAATTGACCGAGGTAATTCCCCTTTGGCCAGTATTCACAAGTCAATCGTCGTGTGTATCCACCATCTGTACCATTCAATTGATCCCACGCACAACCCAATTGCGTCGTATCCGTCCACACCAATTGCGTGAAGTGCCCTGTAGCGTGCGAGTAATCCGGTGCACTAAAGTTGTACACATTGACTTCATCGTACCACCATTGCACTTGTTGTCTTGGGTTCTGGTTATTGACTGGGGGTCGAGCATAATCATTTCGGTAGAACGACGCTAGGTTCTCTCCGTAAGGATTGTTGGCCGTATGAGCGAATTGCTGGGTTGCAAGTTGTGCAAGAGCGCCTTGAACGAGGTCCGCATTCCAGGTGAGATTGGCTGCTCCGTGGTGTTGTCTGTAGGTGTTGTGCGCATCCAACATGGCTTCAACGAAAGCCGGTTGGTTGGCAAACGGGAGGGTCAATTGACTCAAAGGAGCCACGACAGACGATGCTGTAGGAGCAGCGGCGACGTTGTTGGCGTTCGAGACGACTGCAAGGGTTGTTGATGGCCTTGCTGTTGATGATGAAACTTTTGTAGAACTGGTGGGTCGAACGCGTGCTGCAGGGGCTGTGGTAGAGGGTGCAGCAGGTCTGGCCACGGCGCTCGTTGTGACAATAGCCTTGGGCGGTTGTGGCATGGCTGCTGCTAGAGATGCAAAGAGAACGAATGCTTGAATCTGCATTGCTGCTTGTGTGCTTTTGACGATACACTGAGCGTGGACTTCTTGGCCTTATAAGCATGACAGATAACTACTAGTAGCTAGGTGGTGACACAACACTGTGAGTCAAGACTTTTCACAGACCTCATTTTAAGCAAGAGCGTTCACGTTCGGAGATGACAGCGGTAAAAGTGATTCAGATGTGATGTTGCCTCGGTAATAGCTGTGTTGATAAAGCCGACGACCGGCAACAGCATAGTAAAGCATAGAGGGGACGGCACTGCAATCGTGGTGTTCAGGTTTTGGCAGACGTTGATTCGGGTTCTGGCCGATCTGAAACCTGACACGAGTCAGGGGATTGGCTCACTCTCCTGTCAGCTCGTTCTAGATGTCTCTGGATGTCTCATACCTCTCAGATCTCCCAGATATCTTCCGATGGAGGTCTTCAGACGTCAGGGCAAGACAAGATCGGGGATGATGATGTAGGTAGCCTAATGTAGTTTTAAGGATGAGCGGCCCTTGCTGCAGGCCGCCTTTTTTCGGCCTAGGGTCGAAGCAAGTTGAACATGCTCATTGAATATCATCTGAGATGCCTCAAATGCAGTCTGTCCATGTGTCTCAGTTCACAGTGCTGAGCTGCCTGTCGTCAGACTTAGACCGCATCCAGGCTCAATTTCTTTTCAAGTTGCCTTTTCCCGGTGTCTTCATTTTGTCCTGCATATGTCTCGAGGACGCACTCGGGAAAGCATGGCTCAAAGCTGACGGCCACACTCGGCATGATCACTTTGTCCGCTCGATAGACCACTCGACCTCTGTAATGGACACCTCAGCCCCGGCATTGTCATCGTAGTCATACCATTCCCCTTCTCCAAGGTCAATGGCACCGAATGTACTCTTGCCATTCTCGCCCTTGCACTTCCAGTCGCCCTGCTTGTTAGCCACTGTTGAGCATTGCAAAGTACATACATCCGCTCTGAACCCAACAAACTCGCATCCACGCGTCTCAAACACCAACATCTTGACCTTCTTCCCAGACTGTTCCAATGGATATGCAGCCGGTGGCCCCTCGATATTGGCAGATGACTCTCGCCCACAATTTCGACACTTCCAAACGAAATTGGATTCGCCGCGGCTCCCTTGCATTTCATTCTGTTCGTGCCTGCTAACGGCGACATGGTTTGGATGAGTCTCGCGGCAACTGACACATTGTACCTCGAAACTGTAGTAATACTCCTCTGGCGAATCAGCCGGTATATCAGGCTGTAGATCTGTGATGCCGTCCAGTGTCGCCTTGAGGAAGAGCGCAAGCTTGACCATTTGTCTGGTTGTCTGTGTCTTTGTCGCGTTCTCTCCCAAAATTCTAAAAACCTGCACAAGATCAAGATCAACCCGCTTTATCTTGGTCTAGAGCTTCAGTCGCTGCAGACGAGAGGTTGTCATGGTCGACGATAAGAAGGCGGCCAAGGAGCTCAAGGCCCAGCGTAGAGCCGCAAAAGTAGCAGAAAAACAGGCCAGTCTACCAGAAGGCGCCGTTGCTGATGCGCAACACGCCGCCGCAGCTAGTGCTAGTGCAAAGAAGGCAGAGGGACAAGCAAATAGTGCAAAGAAGGGTGCTGCTGGAAGTGGGGCGGCCGTAGCAGCGCCGGTCTCGGTGTCTGTGTCCGCGACAGCAGCGGCGATACCAGCAGCCGTTGCTACGACTCAAGCGAAGCACTCCAATCCAGAACCCGCTCGTGATTCGCTCTTTTCACATCTGGAAAGACGGCCTTTATTGACGTCCGAGCATGTATCGCGCGACATTCATCCCGAGACGGTTGCACTGGCATTGCGCTATTCACATGGTCAGTGTATCGGTAGCAATACACGGTGCATTGCGATGCTCGACTGCTTCAAGATTCTTATTGCAGACTATGTTACTCCGCCCGGTACAACGCTGTCTCGCAACCTATCTCCCTATTTGTCTACACAAATCTCTCATTTAATCACAGCGAGACCACTGAGTGTCAGTATGGGCACTGCGATTCGCCTCCTCAAACAAGCCATTTCTACTCGCGATATTGACAAACCCGATGATGATCTCAAGGAGGAGCTGTTCGATTTTATCGAGACGTTCAAGCGCGAGCGCATCACCGTTGCTGGACAAGTCATCGTGAAACTTGCAACGCCACGCATCTCAGACGGCGATGTCGTTCTTGTCTATGCGCACTCCACGATTGTCTTGAAAATCTTACTGGCAGCTGCTGAGCAAGGAACACGATTCAGTGTTGTTGTTGCTGATTCTCGTCCGAATTTCGAGGGCCGACAGATGCTTGAAGCCTTGACAACTGCACGCATGGGTGGTACGACGAAGGACGATTTGGTTGGTTTGCCACGAGGTATACCCGTGACTTACATTCAACTCACTGGACTTTCTTATGCGCTCAAATCCGTCACAAAATGTTTACTAGGTGCCCATGCAGTCCTTGCAAATGGTGCATTGTATAGTCGTGCTGGCACGGCACTTGTCAGTATGGCGTGCTATGAGGCACATATAGCCGTCATGGTTGCTTGTGAGACATACAAGTTCGGAGATCGTGTTCAACTTGATTCGTTTGTCATCAATGAGCTTGGCCATACAACCGGAATGGATGTACCGCAAGCTGCTAAGAACAGCAAGGCAAGTGGACAGAATTCAGTAGAGGCCGGGCAGTCTGGAAAGGGCAAGCAAATGGGCAAGGACGAACAGAAAGGTGGGAAAGGTGCCGGCAAAGAAGATGTGAAATCAGCTGCAGGTGCGCTAAAAGCAGGAGACGAGGACGCGGATCCAATGAGCCTTGTTCGAAAGCTCAACATCATGTATGATATCACGCCGGCGAAGTACATCACGCTCTGCATGAGTGAGCTTGGGACCTTGCCAACTACATCCGTCCCAGCGGCTTTGCGTGAGCAAAATAGAGATATCCTGATGTAAATCAAAAACTGATATCAATCTTGGTTGCCTTGGTCGGGCCTTCACCGCCTAGTGCTCCACCTCCTTCACGACCTTCCTCTTCGCCTAATGCGGGCAAACTCCAAGCCTCGATAGAGAAGCGTTTTCGTGTAACTTTAAAGGCAAGATCCACTTCACTGCCAGCCGACCATCTCTCGAGCTGAGGGATTTTGATGAGTTTCAGCAACCCTTGCGGCCCTGTCGGATCACCTGCCATACTCATAGACGACGTTTCTAGTGCTGTTGCATCGGCATTAGGACTTGGAAGTGGCGTGAGTTCCATAACGCCGTCTGATAAAATTTCTGCCCAGGTCGTCATGCTTGTGTTGCGTGGATACAAATCTAACGGTAGCGTCGCCATGAGGGCAACACGATTTGGATACTGCCGACAGACGAGTCGCAAGTTATTGAGAAACCGGACGAAGTGACGCGGTTGAGATGCTCCTGGTGGGTAGAGCGCTGGAGACAGAAGTAACGGAATGACTGCTCGAATGAAGCCCGTTGTTTCAGAGACTGTTTGGACGAGTGACGCAAGGAGCGGCGCGAATGGATCTGCACTGCTGGTCGCTGACGAGGGTGCACAGGACGGAGAAACAGTGTATTGCATCTCTGGTGCAAGTGTTAGACGCTTCGTCAAGTCATAGGCATGGCAGTACAGATCTTTCGCTGAGCCTGAATTAGTGTCTTGTGAAGAGGTTGGTGGTCGTTCGCGTACACCAGAGCCAAAGTCAGGGAGTGATTGATAACGCCATGCAATCTTCATACGTTCTTGTTCAGCTGCACTGCTCGCGGCATTGCGTGAGGAGGATGCATTACTTTCTGTGCTGCTCGATTTATCTGTGACGAGTGGCAGAGATCTGAACCAGGAATCCGGCAAGCCGCCTCCCAGCCAGACTGTATGGCCCTGAAGAAGTCCCTCAGCAGCAAAGTAGCGTAGCAAGACACTTGCAAAGTCAGTGGTCCCACTTTCCTCAATCAAAAAGAGTGAGCCTGTTGGCAGACCGCCATGGCCAGATAAAACAGCATCGAGTGAGGGACAGCCTGTTGACGTGACGGGTGCTCCATTCGCAGCAGAAGGTCTTATACCACGAGCAAGATTTTGCTGACTTGCAGCAGGGAAAGCTATACTACCAGGTTTCTCGCGACGCTTGAAGCTCATAACTTGTGTAGTGCATGTAATTTGTAGATGCACTTTGTTTTTTGTAGCAGTAGAAACACCACGGCCAAGTGCAACTACATCGCACGCCAAACACTGCCAGACAAGAAGTCATGTCTGTGACGCTTCATACGACGCTCGGAGACATCAAGCTAGAACTATTCTGTGAGCTCATTGAAAAGCCATGCTACAATTTCCTCGCACTTGCTGCGTCAGGCCAATATAATGGCGCCATCTTTCACAGAAACATCAAGGATTTCATGGTGCAAGCTGGCATTCCCAATGAAAAGGGTATCATCAAAAAGGGTACGTCCCTTTGGGGTGGTAAGTTCAAGGATGTGTTTCATCCATCTCTCAAACATGCCGCACGAGGTATGGTCAGTTTTGCGAATAGTGGACCCGATACGAATGGTTCGCAATTTTTCATTTGTTACAAGAAGCATGAACATCTTGACGGCAAATTTACCATCTTCGCTCGAGTTATTGATGGTTTGAATGTACTTGATGCTATGGAAGAAGCAGAAGTAAATGAAAAGTCAAGACCTATGGAGGATATTATCATTGAGCGTATCACCATCCATGCGAATCCACTCGCCAAATGATCAGGCATGCCAAGCCTGGCGTACTTGTTGGAAAGAGTTCTCAGCAGCGGACAAGGCTCTTGTATAGCATCTTGATGCTGCGATCGTCATGCGGCGTTGACTGAGAGCCGGACAGACAACTTTGCGTCGTTCAGTGGAAGTGTGCATACTCTCTGCATTCCCTTGTCGATCGAGCTGGCTAGGACCGATAGCTGATGTTGCAGCACCAGACGGGAGGAATCGGTCATGTCGCAGACTGATTGCTCGTTGACGTCCCAAGACAGCCGCTAAGGGCGTGTCCACATCAACGGGCAAAGTTGCCTGCGACATCCGAGGACCCGGGCTCGGAGATGCTGCCCGACTTGGAGGTGCTGGAACATGGACGAAACTGATGCGTTTGCTTGACAAGCGACGAGTGAGAAGCTGTGCGTGACGATCATTGAAGCGCTTGGCTACATTGCCTTGGTTTTGCAGAGTGCTTTGTGGTGACTCCTTCAGTGGAATAGGAGACAGAAAGACTTGTTCTGCACTAGTCTCCTCTTCGTCTGACTGATCAGACTGTAGTTCAGCTGGACTTGTCTCTCGATCGCTCGTGCGAGGGTTGGCAGGGTAAGCGTCGTCATCGCTGAAGCCGTCAGCTTCGCAAGTGACACATGGACGCCGTGTGATAACTACTTCATCCGCAATCTTTGGAGAGAATAGAGTCTGCGTCTTTTGCGACTTGTTGAGAACACGTCTGCATACTGCGGCTTCATCTGCGTCGACCTGCATCCGTCAGTTACATACAAGATTGAGGGGTACCATGCAAATTGAAGATGCGATGCATCCCGAGGACACAACTCTGGATCGATACTGAATGGTGCCCTGTGAGAGTCTCTCTTGATCCGCTTGGGTCGTCTCTGACCTTTACACCGTGGCAGCTTGAGCTGCTTGCGTAATCCACTAAGTGAAAGGCGACGTCGTGGCGAGTGGTCTGTAGCATTGCCTTTCTCTTTCGTCTCGTTTATACTGTTCGCGCCCAAATCTATTTGATTTGCAATTGCTTCTTCAGCGAGGACGAAGTGCAGTCTGTAACGTGGTGGACTATCTTCCTCATCTTCTCCGTCGCCGTACACCCTATCCAAGGGACGTTTCTGGGCAGATTTCGCGGATGTTTTCATGGCCTCTTCGACAGTATCGGGGTATATAGTGCTTCAGTCAGCTTAAAGTAGCCGTAGGTCTGGTAGGGTACCCATCACCCTGTGAAGGCGGCGCAGTAGATCGCTTGGATCTGCCATAGGTCCTCTTAGGGCGGTTCACCCCAGAGGTGGACTGTGATGCCATCGAAAGATTCAATCTGACTCTAGGAGGCTCATCATCAAACTCGAAGACCTGTGTACATGCAGCTGGGGATGCGCATGCCATGCTTATGGACCATGTAACTGCTCTGTCTGGTCTGTCTAGGGGACGTCGAGTGCTGCCCATCTGAAGTGTCCCGTTGCGCAAAAGGAAGAGGGCGCAACAACAAACAAGCAAGCAAAGACCACTCCCTCGATACATGGAAGAACAGGCAGACCTCTCCCAGGAATGGATCGAACGGGAACGCCCGCCCACCATCAGAATACAAGGCACAAGCTCCCTTTCCGGCAGTGTCAATGTGCTGAGCGATAGATCTGCAAATTGGTCCAATGTCCATGAAGTTGCCGGGCGCGATATCTTTACAAAGCCGCAAACAGGTCTCGAGCGGATGTTCATGCAGCCGCCCAGTGTTTCTGAGGAAGGTCTTAGTATGGTGGAAGAAGCAGCGCCCGAGGAAGAAGGAGAAGAAGAAGAAAAAGACATGGCACAGCAAGCGACTTCTGGCGAAAAGACGCGACCGGGGACAGTCAGATCAGCGGATGGGATCTATGCAAATTTCTCCTTCCCATTCAGACCAGATTCGCAAGCCAGAGCAAGGGTGGAAGACGACTCGGTTGCTGCCATCACAACTGTTAGTGCTGCGACAGCGCTTCGATCTCCAGAGCAATTCACATCACCAACCGCAGCCATGACACCGCGTCAACCCGCCTCTCTAGAAATGCAATCGCCCACAAAGTCACCTCTCAAGCTTTTCCACAATGAGTATGATACGTTCACCAATGACAAACTCTCAGACATGATTAACATCCTCGGCTCTCGTACGCCAGCGTTGCACAAGGTGGCAGAGCAACCGGATCCCATTCCCGAGGAAGACCATATAGCAGACAACTCACAGCAACTCAGCAAAATTGGTACAGGCAAGTCTCATCAGTCCGGCGTGTCTGCGCAAACAGAACTTACGGACCACGACATGGGACCTGAAAGGAAACGTCCCAAGCATGAGCCTAAGGGCAGCATCACCACTCAAAACTTTTACAGCAATGCAAATGATGTAATGGCACGACTACGCATGAAAGGTGGTGGTCTGGGAAAGGGTCTACCACGCGTCACAGAAGATCGTACATCGACTGCTGGATCGTTGCATGCAGGAACAACGCCACATCCTAGAAAAGCTTCTGGTGGACTCCTGCACAAGGAAGACGAGCATCGCAGAATCAGTGCTTCGATGCCACTACCCAGTGGATTTGAAGCAATGAACATACCTGTTGACAAATTTGCTGCACCTGGTTTCGGAGCAAGTACAAAGTCTCATTTCAGTGATTGGACGAGTGCCACTGATTCACGTAGTGTCTCGGCTGCAACAACAACAAAGCAAGACGAGCTCGACAAAAGTATGCGCATGTATGACTCTGTTAAGCAGACGTGGATATCGACACCTGCACGGATGGCACCTTCGCCTGCTACCCAGCCAGAGCAAGAGGCTGCACAGACAAAACAACCCAAATACCAGAATATTCCACCAAATCCAAACATGACATTGCGGAATGGCGATATGGTGTACAGTGCTAGTCGACTGGAATGGAGGCATATCAGCGAAGAGACCGAGCGTGGTACAGTTGTTCAAGACACAAGTCATGTCAAGGGTGTACAAGGCTATCCAGATGAATTGGACCTCAGCAACACTGAAAGCTCACGCTCGAATGCAGGTACTGCGCACGATGAAAGTATGCGGAGTCTACCACAACGACGTATGCCCATGCCTGTACCTGCTCAATCACCAGCTCAATCTGCTTATGCCCAAGAGATGACAAAAGTCACGCAGCATGGCCGATACCAAGAAGATTCAGATGTCTCCGCAGATGCATCACTCTCCATGGATTCCATTGAGGTGACCATGTCGCAATCGACGGCCGACTTGGTGGAAGCCATCAGCAAGCGCTATCCTATCGATATATGGGAGGAAGTCGTCAATGCTGACCTCAGTGACTTGCGTTTGAGATCATTGACAGGACTTTACAAATGCTTTCCGAACTTGATCAAGTTGAATGTCGCGAACAATCAATTATCGCATCTGACGGATTTACCAGAAAGCTTGCAGGAGTTGAATGCCAGCCGCAATCAGCTTGACGCACTCACGTCCTTCTCACACTTGCCGAATTTACAACGGCTTGTGCTCAATGACAATCAACTCCCAGATCTTGAGGGATTAGGCAGGCTTCCTCACCTTGGTCACCTCGAAATCGATCGCAATCACTTACAGAGCTTGACGGGATTCGAGTCCTTGTCAAGTCTAGTTACCTTGTCTGCAAAATACAATCAATTGTCTTGGTTTGAAGTACTAACTGGGGAACTACCAGCCCTGGAAACGCTGGATTTGTCACACAATCAACTAGACATCATCACCGGTCTATGTGAGCTGTCCAACCTCCTCTCCCTCAACCTGGACCACAACGAGTTGCAGTTCTTCCACCTCGGCGACAATGATGGCAAGATCATGCCGAATCTCAAGATGGTGCGGGTGTGTGACAACGACCTCCATACCTTTGACATGCAGCAAATCCCCAACGCTCGACTCGTCTACTTGGATAACAACTCCATCACTGACTTACCCATGCCGAACACCATGAAGCACTTACAAAGTTTCTCCTTGCGGCGACAAAGGGATAGTGGCATTGTGGCAGATCTTGACTGGCTTGCATTGAGAGAAGTTGAACGGTTATACCTGTCTGGCAATGTCTTGGAAGACTTTTCCTTTCCCACGGCATTCTTATCACTCAAATATCTTGAGCTTGCTGGATGTCACTTAACGAGCTTGCCTGCCAACTTGTCTGCCGCCGCGCCTAATTTGCGCGTATTGAATGCTTGTGGCAATCAATTGGTCGACCCGTCCTGCCTGGCCCAATTGACTCGTCTCGAGCGTTTATTCCTACACGGCAACAATATTGCAAAACTGGCAGACTTGAGTCAGACCTTAAGGACGCTTGTCGCGCTCAAAGTGCTTGATGTACGTGGTAATCCAGCAACAAAGGGATTTTATGCAGAAAGTACAGCTATGTCCAGCTCTCAACAAGGAGGTCTTATTGACTATTTTGCGAATTTCGATGTTTATGCGAGTGGTGAGGGAGAACGACAGGCTTGGGAGTCGCTGGATGAGCAGTTCATGGTGACGTTATCTGCCAAAACACTCAAACGCAGAGAGGCGTATCAGCAGCTGGTGTGGACGCTCTGTCGCAGTCTGCGATGGCATGATGGTCGCTCGTTATCGAAAGGTCAACTGGTACTGGCGGATCAGCATCTTGAGAAGTCGGCGACTGCTTAAGTGTTCTTTTGGTTTATTAGGCGTGCATGAATCTTGATTTGAAGGCCGTTTTGTGCATTACATAGCTGTACAAATCTGGGAAATCGCAAGAACTTTCGATTAAATCTCGATGGGCGTCTCTGTGCTTGTACTCTCGCCGACTCGTTTCTTTTTCTTTGGTATTGCGACTTGTGGTCTCGCTCCGAATGCTTTAAGTTCTTGTATATTGAAATCAGCCTCACAGACTGAACACTTGGGTATCGGTGAGCAAAAGACTAATATGTTAGTGGAACATCAAGGTCCGGGACGTGCTTACTTGAGAGACACACAGAGCAGACAAAGCCAATGTCAAGCACGCGCTTATGACAAAAGCAAGCAGCCCTGAAATCGACATTTTCCTGCTTCGGCAGGTTCAAGTGCTTTCGTAGATTCTGATCCGGCAAGTAAATCATCATAAGTCGTTGAAGGAAGCCACCGCCATTATCATTCGCTGAGGATGCATCCATGTAGGTGCCGCCTGTTGCGTCGCTTGCTTGCTGTAGAAAGACGGCATCCCCAGCGAGTTTGATGATGTCTATTGGTACATGCAGCTTTTGTGCGGAAAAGATGCAGTTCATCATGGGTATGTATTGGAAGGCCAGATCGCCTGAGGCAGAGAGGACCAGAATCCGTGCCTTGACGCGCTGCTGCGAAGTCGTTGTTCCCGTGACCTCAGTTCCAGCAGACGTTGTCGTTTCGCTCCGTGCAGCATTCAGTTTGTTGATATAACCCAGCGCGAGTGTGATAGCACCAGACATCATTGAAGCTCTTTGTGCAGCAATGTGCTCTGTTGTTGTATTGTCAATCAAAGTCTTTAAATTCTGTACAACTTGGTCTTGTACCCCAATAAAGGGCCTGTATGCATTTGCAGCGCGATGCGGATCAACCTGACGGTCATTGCTCATTTCAGGTGTTGGATATAGATAGCAAGCGCGATCAATGTGAGAGGCGATCAAGACAGCCTGGTTGGCCTGATCAAAGGCAAGATGCGCATTGACAAAGACAAGTACATCAGCGAGGACTTTTTCGAATGGCAAACGGAGCTGTAATGCTTCCCAAGCGATGGGATTTGTGTCGAGAATGACAATGAGTAGCGAAGGTTCTAGATCAGCGAGTACGTCCTCGTCACCAGCTTGATGCTGGATGGTCTCGAAGCGTTCCATTAATTTTCAACAAAGCAGCTGCTAGTCTCAGCATCCAGCGCGCCTCCTGATCATGGCCCTAGGTATGTAGCTTGCCGCTGATGTTCAAGAACAACTACTACAGTAGGCAGTCGCTCCTGGTCATCCATCTGTCCATCGCACGCTTTCTACGACGCGCCCGAAAACCAAAAGTCAAGCAACCACACGCCGAGAGGCAGTACAAAGGCACTCGGACCGAGCTCCAAACGACCATGGCATCTGTGATATGAGGACGCAAGTGACAGCAGCTATATGAGTACCGTTGATGATCAAACCTCTTTTGCGATGTTCCCCGGGGGCTCGCCCATTTTCAAAGAAGCAACCCCCGGACAAGCACTTTTACGGCAGATTCTACAGTGTCATGCGAGCCATGCAACAGCCGTCGCCCATTCTGCTCGACAGAGCATCAAACAGAAGAGACAAAGGCAGCTTGAAGCATGCTTCAACATCGCGAGACACACTATCAGATGCCGAAAATGGCAGCAAAGACCGTACGCATCGGCCTAGCTTGTTCGAGCAGCATGTTGCGCGTATTGCAGACTCTATGCTTTCGATCGATTTCGATCAACGCAAATCAAAGGATCAGCTAAATCAATTATATCGGCAGCGGGGAAGCTGGCGTCGACAACTGCGGGATTCAGGGGACACCATATTGGAAGGGCGCTTGCGAACACTGGAAGAAGCGATTCGACTATTGCGACAAGCACTACTCAAGCCTAGTGTCCGTGATGCCTCTGGCTTTTCTCAGGTTCCTGATTATTCTCTCGACAGCATTGTGGCGAAGGAACTAGATAACGATATTCTTGATTTGTTAAGGCAGCCAGCCGCACGTCAATTGCAAGATCTCGCGCGGCTTCTCTCAAATTCGTCTACTCCGCCAAGCGTCAAGACATTTAACATCATGATCTCACGTCTCACTCGACTGCGGCAGAATACAGCTGCGTGGACAGTCTTTCAAGCGATGCTCAGGTTAGGCTACCGGCCGGATGAATATACAGTGGCAAGCATCTTGAACTTGTGTATTGTCACGGGTGATTATGTCGACTTTCGAAAAGTACTGGCAGCCGTCCGGTTGCAAGAAGCAGCCTCTCATCGCAAACGAAGAGGACTCCTCTTCTTCAGCACAGCCATCAAGGGACTCACCAAATTTGGTCATCTGCGACATGCAGAGACATACTTCAACTTGATGGTCTGGGAGGGAGTAAGACCCACTGCTGTAGTTCTAACAGCTATGCTGCAAGGTTTTGCAACACGGGGAGCATGGGAGAAAGGCCGGCCGTATTTCGAAAGGCTTGTTCGGATGCCTTGGGACAGGCTCACGGTCGTTACGCTGCTTCGGCATTGCGCAGCGTGCAAACAGCCCGTTGCTGCTACGAGAGTCCGTGAGATGGCTGCAAAGAAGGGCGTTATACTTGGGCCTGATGAGGAGGACCTCGCGAAACTCCCGATCGGTTGGAAGACAAAAGGGCTGGACGTTCCCGACAGCATGAAATTACCTAGCCCCAACGACGTTGGCATGCTTCGAAAGCAAAATTTCACGAGAACAAGGAAATGCGAACCAGTGGCAATAGAGAAGCCATGGAAGCAATGGCATTATGGCAAATGGGAAAAGCACAAGGCGTCATCTTGAATGTAATAATATAGCATCAGCATCCTCATTGGCATATCAAACCACATTTTTGCATTAGAAGGGAAACGACGTTTGAATGTCTTCAATAGCACTTGCCAGTTGCGCTTTGGTGAGGAGAATGAGCTCGCCTGTAGGATGGATGCCAAAATCATGAAATGCCCTTTTTGAATCTGACTCTGGTGCTGCATTGCTGTATGGGAAATTGATGTGATGCGAAGCATGCTTGATCAGAATCTCGTCCTCTGGGTGAAAGAAGAAGACTTCCTTGTTGGCGGCCTGCTTGGGCTGTTTGCCCTTCTTCCTGGGCCGATCGTCTTCCTCATCGAGTTTCGAGGCAGTCTCTACATATGACTTGGACCATACCAAGTAATGACTGAAATCAAACTGCTTGTCCTCAGCTTGACCATTTTGTTGCCGTGCTGTAATTTCTTCGCCGAGGATACGGTACAGAGGTCCGGCAACCTCAACGGGCATGTTGATGAGTCGTTCACTCAGTACTAAGCCCACCTGAGCGCCTGCTTTACCAATGGCCGCATGCATCTTGTCGACCTTTCTGACTTTTGACAGAAGGTAGTCTTTGACCAGCTTGACCTGCTCGTGCTCCTTGTGAACATCCAAGTTCAGGACGGTCAGAAAGGCATACGGATCAGACTCTTCGCCGTCTACTTTGACTGTTGAGCCAATCTTGTTTGCCAACAGTAAGTCAGCCAAAGCACCGAGCTCAAATTTGATGGCATCTGGACCCATCAGCTGCTTGAGAAGTGTGTTGAGCGCATGGAAGTCAATGGGTGCCAGGTCAAAGAATTCAAAGTCAACGTCAATCATATCCACATCGTCCTCGTCATCCTCATCGCCGTCGCTGAGGTGCGTGTCTTTGTCCTCGACTGCATCAGTGGGAGCCTCCAGGTCTCGCTTCATGGCTGATGATTGAACTGGGACCGCTTGTCTTGCGATCTTGCGCTTTGTCTCTTTTCCCAGAAATTTACGAGGAGCTCTCCTCTTCATCAGCAAGACGCGACGCGACAGGCGACATTGACAGGCTCAGACTGCTGGCAAGCAACTTTAGACTAGCAAGCATGTCGAGTCCAGGGCCGATGGAGATGCTACAAGAGGAGGCGATAGAGACACCGCAGAGTCCCGCAACGACGAACGCCGCACAAGAAGCGAAAGGTAAAAGTACTGCCTCGCCGTTGAGTACACCCAAGAAGCCAGCTGCGCATAATCGGCGTCTCCCTCTGGCTCGCGTCAAGAAGATTGCAAAGATGGATGAAGATGTCAATAACTTGTCGAACGCGGCAGCTCTTGTCATTGCCTCTGCAACGGTGCGTCCACCAATGCTACACCAAGGTTGTCTGACTGACTATCTAGGAACGCTTCGCTGCTTATTTCGCAGAACAGTCCTTTTTCTATACCATTGCTGAACGCAAGAAAGGTCTCAACTATAGCCATTGCGCATCAGCGGTAGCAAGACTGCCTCAACTTGATTTCTTGTCAGATGTCGTACCACAGCGCGTGCAATTCAGGGATACAGCCGCAGGAAAGCAAGTGGCGCCTGCGAGACACGAGGCAAACGCTGCGTCGGCGGTAGGGAATGGAGAAGGGAGTAGTGGTGTTGCAGTTGCGCTTGGAAAGACTGGCGATGTACCGGCTTGGGCGCAACCGAAGGCTGCTATTGCGGCAACCAATGCGCAATCAACAGAAGCGCAAGAGCCAACGACATCGACATCTATTACATTAAGCAGTATACTGGACCCTGTTGTGGCCACGGATGACCTTGGCAGCGAGGATGTAGACATGGAAGACGATTGATCTACAAAGCTCTTGCATTAAATACAGCTGACGTACGTTCTCTGAGAAGCCTCTAGTCGACCTTGAGAATAGGCTCCTCCTTGGCCGGTGCTTGAAGTTCCTTGTGTGTCCTGATGAGCTCCTCAATTTCGCGGTCCTCGCGATGCTTGTCATTGTATTGGACAGCCTCAATGTTGCCAGCGCCGCCACGACCACCCTTGTAGACAATAGGGGCCGGCTTGGTGATGGGGTCAACAGGCGGAGCTTGTTCTAGAGCATGTCAGTATACAGTCAGCAAAAAAAGGATGCGCATCGGCACGAATTGAGTGTGAGCGCACCCTAAAAGGCAAGCTTACCAGCAAACTCTTGGGCCTTCTGGACCTCCGCCTTTGTAGCAAAATTACCAGCGCCGCCACGGCCTGAGAAGTTGCCATGTACGGGCTTCTGGGAGAACTGCTTTGGTAGGTTTTCCTCGGGGATTGGGTTCTTGATAACATAGTTGCCAGCGCCGCCGCGGCCAGTGAAGGCTTGTGCGTGTTTGCCTAGATCCGACATCCTTGTGTTGATGCTGTTGAAAGACGAAACGAGGATTTCGGCAGGAGAGGGAGGCAGGGGCGATGCAGATGAAGTGCAGCTTAAGTCTCCCGAGGCCGGCGACCTGTCCTGACGTCTGCAGCAGATAGAGTTGAGGTCGGAGGGCCGGGAGCGCTTGCTGTTCCTCTCTTCTGCGGCACCTTCTGGGAGGAGCACTGCGCCACGCGATAACAGCAGAGATAAGCACCGCAGAGACAGTCCCAAATGATGCACCCTTCGCACCTGTCCTCTGCAGACTGGAGCGGCTGCCTACGAGTCTGTATATATACGCTTCTGCACCTGTACAACACAAAGGCAATATAGTAACACCGGTCGGGCAAACATAAGTTGTTCTTCCCATCCGGACAGACCATCTCTGATTCAAAAAGCCATGAACTTAATCTGTCAGTAAAGATACTCCTCGGTGATAGACTGTCCAAAAAGTACCCTTTAGAAATCCGTTTGTGACTGCCACATCTTTGTGCAATATTACGCGACTGACATCTTCGGCAGGTACCGAAACCAGATCTGCTCCATCTCCAGACGTGATCACTCTCTGCTCAGTAGAATCATTGACGTGTACTTCCTCATCAGTGACTGCCATGGCGCAGTCGGCGGCAGATGCAGCAGCAATCGTGGCGACAGGCGATGTCGACGAGAGCCCAGCGAGCGTTGAACGCAAGGCAAACGAGACCGTCGACCAGGAGCACAATGATGTTGTGCGACGCACACGTTCGCGCGGTTCCGTACTCATGCGAATGCACACCGGCGCCTCTACTATTGTACCTCGCTCAAAACGCATCGGCTTCCTAAGCACCCTTGCCATTGTACCGGAAGTGGAAGATCCACGGGAATACACAAGAGGCACGAAGCTCTTTATCGTCTTTCTCGTGGCAGCTGCCGCCATGTCGGGGCCCATGTCTAGTGGTATCCTGCTTCCAGCCCTGTCTGATGTCGAGCGAGACTTTGGAACGACGGCCACTGTTGCGAATCTGACCATCACCACCTTTCTCATCGGCATGGGAGTCTCTCCGCTCTGGCTGGCTTATGTGAGTGAACATTTTGGAAGAAGAACCGTTTATCTTCTGTCATTCTCTGCGTACACAGTCTTTTCGGTTCTGTGTGCCGTCTCGCAATCTATTAGCCAGCTGCTCGCCTTTCGTCTCCTGGCAGCCCTTTCATCTGGCGCAGCGCAAGCTATTGGAGCCGGTGTCATTGCAGACATTTATCTCGCACAACATCGAGGAAACGCGATGGGCTGGTTCTACCTTGGGCCTATCGCTGGTCCTCTCATCAGTCCGGTACTCGGAGGTCTCTTAACATCAGCCGGATCCTGGCGGAATACACAATGGTTTATCGTCGCCAAGGCTGGTACACTCACTGTTCTCTTGCTATTCTGCTTGCCAGAGACGCTTCGCGATGCCAAGGTGCTTGAAATATATGATAAAGAGGCAGGATCCCTTCGCATGCCCACAAAGATGGAAGTCTTCTTTCATACTCTGGCAGATCCCCTGAAAACAATCAAGTTCTTTGCGTTCCCTGCAGTCGCTTGCTCAATCGCCTACGCAAGTCTAAATTTTGGAAGCTTGTACTTTATGAACATCTCTATCGAGTATTCGTTTGAGATGGCGCCCTATAACTTTCGCACCATCATCATTGGGTGCTTGTACTTGGGCAATTCGATTGGTTACACTATCGGCTCGATCATTGGTGGCAAATGGTGCGACGCCGTCATGCAAAAAGCCAAAGAAAAAGAAGGTGGCGAATATATCCCCGAACGGCGCTTTGGCCTAAATGCTTGGACTGGTGCGTTTTTTGCGCCTGCAGGACTGTTCATCTATGGCTGGACAATCGGTCAATTTTGGCTCATTCCACTCATTGGCACATTCATCTTCGGTCTCGCAACGATGTTCATCTATGCTGCAGTCACAACATACCTCATTGACGCTCTGCCAGGACGCGGTTCGAGTGCTATGGCGCTCAACAACTTGGTCCGCATGCTCCTCGCCGCTGGTGCCAGTGCTGCTGCTGAACCTGCTCTCAAGAAGCTCGGCATCCACGTTTTGTTTTCGATTCTTGCAGGTATTTGTTGGATTAGTACTGTGTTGGTCTTGCTCATTTTGCGGAAGGGAGATGCCTGGCGAGCGAAAGCCGCCGCGCGTGCTGAGATGGCCGCGTCGCAAGTCGGCCCTCCGCACAACCCTTGATGAAGTGTGCGTATGCCCCTGAATTTGTTTATCTTTGACGTTTGGCATTGGTTCAGCATGTTTTAATGATAACTAGAGTCTATATTGAAAACATGTATGGATGAGACGCTTTGGTCAGACTCGCTGATGCCATGAATGTCTCGCGAGCTGGCGCATGCTTCGGGTCCGGATGCTTTCCGGATTGTCTGGTTGAGTCAAACTTTTGGCTTGACATACCACGACCGCGTGCGTCCCCAGCTTCTTCGACGACGACCAGCCCTTCCAGCATTACCTGTACAACCACTTCGCAGTCCAGTCATTTCCATCAGATCAACATGTCATTCAGCATTCGCAAAGCCAGAGAACAGGATGTGCCACAGATGCTGCAATTCATCAAGGACCTTGCCGAATTCGAAAAAGCACCCGAAGCAGTCTTTGCCACGCATGAGAAGCTATCTAGCACGCTTGGCTTTACAGGAACTGCCTATGCGCATGCTGTCATTGCAGAGATCAAGCCTGAGTCTGGCGACGCGACAGTGGTGGTCGGCATGGCTATTTACTTCTTCAACTACTCCACATGGCATGCTGCACCGGGTATCTACTTGGAAGACTTGTACGTTGACCAGCAATACCGCGGCAAGGGATATGGCACCAAGCTGCTACAACATCTAGCAAAGTTATCACTCGACATGGGCGGCAAGCGTTTGGAGTGGTCCGTGCTCAAGTGGAACGAAAAGGCCATCAAGGTCTATGAAGCGGTCGGTGCTGAAATGATGACAGAGTGGAGCGTCATGCGTGTCGACGGTGAACGTCTTGACAAGCTTGCTGCTGCACGGTAAACACTTTTGGCTACAGCGGCCATGCACCTGATGGTGTTCCATCCATTCGATAATTCGTCTGTGCTGAAACGTTTCATAGCAACGCTCAGTAAACGCTTCTACACCTGCTTCAGCTTCAGCTCTGGCCTGCTCCTTCAAGCATACCAGTCAAGTGTGCCCGGCGCCAATATAATTCCATCATTTGATTCATCCAACATGCGCTGGTTGACACTGGCAACGGTGTTGATACTTGTCAAGCCAGGTCATGGCCAGATTATTCTTCCTGATACCTTTGCAGCAGGTCTACAGGTCTTGCGTAAGTCTTTAAGTGACTAGTCAACCAGTAACTGATACACCAGAATCACAAGTGGCCGGACTTAATCTTGGCTTCTTCGGACAGAGTACAAGCCCTGTGGTTACCCAGCGTATCGCTGGTGCAACCTTGGCCGTGGGTGAAATTGGCGTCATCAGTATACCGCCCATTGAACTCCTCTTGTCAACCTCGACGGGTCTAGAGCCGGCTTCTGCGACTCTCGCTCAAGTATCACCGTCGTCAGTGAGCGACTCACTGCCATCTGCCACATTTCAAAGCTCCAGATCGACGCTGACGATTCGTGCAACGGTAAGAGAGAGTAGCCGATCGGCGCAAGCGACTTCATTTCTATCAGAGACCATTTCGCCAGCTGCAGCGCCACTCACGGTCGCATCAAGCACTACACCGACGTTGTCGAGCTCGACTTCGCCCTCAAGGAACACGACAGCCGTTGGTCGCAATGCAGCTGGTGTTGCAGCACAATCTACTCTCGCGAAGTCAGCGCCCAAGCCACCACCCACGTTAATTATCATTGGCTCTGTTGGGGCAGTCTTGGCGGTTGCAAGTATCGTCGGTGTGTTCTTTTTCATGAAACGGCGCAGACAAGCTCGCTTCGATGAAAAGATGTTTTGTCGCGGTGACAGTATTGAAAAGACCCTCTCTGTCGCTGATAAGACTTATGGTGGATTGTCGCGCAAAATGTCCAAGAGTGGTAAGGTGCTGAAGATTCAACGTCTTTGGCAACGCCAATCAGCCGAGCAGCGTACTACAGAGGAGCCCTCATTCAATTTACTCAGCTGGCGTCATGTTGCAGGCACAAGAGCCTCACTGCACGCCAATCAGGCTTGTATGGGTGGATCGGGTGGATCGCCTGAGCTGCCGGAAGTTGTACAAGCCACGCAGTCAGAGGCAGAGGAAGACAGAGACGAAGTAGCAGACATCTTGCACAATTACACAAACCCCACCCAATCTCGCGGTTTCTCAAGCTTGTATTCGACTGATGGTGAGCTTCCAATCGGACTCGGAAGTCCTGTAAGAGCGACGTCGCCTTGGTTCAAATGGCAAATTCCTGCACCCGATCAAGATGACAACGTTTTGTATGGACAGCAACGTACAGGGACTGGCAATATTGTCTTCAACAACAATATCGTGGGTGGGCGAATCAAGAGTGTCAGACCGATACCTGAAGAGTCAAAGTTCAGCTTCAGCGATTACAGCAATGATTACAGGCAAACGCAAACAAGCATATATTCGCGCCATGCGAGCCATTTCATAACACCCAGACAAAGCACGCCCAAGCCACGCACTACGATGACCAACTTCTCTGTACGGTCTGGTAGATCTGGTGGGCACAGGCCAATCGCAGGCGACTCGATGACGCCTGTCGCAGCACAGGAGCGTAGTTTTTTGAAACGCTATTTCAAGAACCCTTGGGGCCGGAGTTGATCTCACATGTGCCTGATGAATATGTTCCACCTATACCTTGTGTCTTTAGATGTAAATTTCTGTTACTGTACTATGTATACTCCCCTGAGCAGTCTGAAGGTCAGCTGATCTTTTAGTCACCAACACGTGGGCCTGCGAAGCAATACATAAAACGATGACCAGCCAAAATCGCGTCAGAAAGGCAACTGACCCATAACAAATTGCTGGCAGATGAACATACGCGCTACAGTACTACAGGTGACATACAACGTGCCTGACCAAGGGAACGAGACGACAGTGGCCACGTGAAGACTCAACTAATGCGCAGTTTGACCCTGAAGCAAAAAGCATGGCGGCCAACCAGGAGGCATCTAAAGTATCGACTGACATCGACAGTCAGGGGGGAAGAGCTTCAGTCAGCTTAGGTTCTGCTTCGAAAGAACATGCGCCAGCTCCCAAATTGCCACAGACCAAGTTTACATCCTTGAACTTTTCGTCGAAAACACAAGCAATACATCAACAAAGCAAGAGCTCGATGTCGAAGTCATTGCCACAGTCCTCGCCACAACCAGACAAGGTGTCCGAGTTGACATCGCCAGCTGCTGCTGCTGCTGCTGCTGCTGCTGCTGCTGCTGAACAAAAAGGTAGAAACTCCTTACGAGTCTCTTACACACCTCTCAACAAGAGTACCTACACGTCTACTGCTCGACGATCCAGTCAGAATTCTGTCTACGGTCCAACCCAGTCTGTTTCTGACTCAGTGCCAGAATCGCAAGTTATATCTGCGCATAGAGGCAGCAAATTCATGGCAGATCAGCGCAATCAACGAGCAGCAAGTCCTGAACCACAACCCGATAGCGCGATGAGGCCACCACTGCTTCAAAGCGTCTCTTCTGAAGGCAGCGCCGTTAACGGTTTGCCTCCGCGCAAGTCGACTCTTAATTGCATTCGCTCGTCGACGAGTTCAGCAAACCTTCAGGCTCGCGTCAGTAGTCGAGCTCCCTCCAGTGCTCCTTTTCAGCCACTGCGACCCATAAGTAAAGGCACACGACCAGACCGACCATTGGAACGGCCAAGTGATGCAGATCTGGGAACACGTACGAAGCGATCTGCTTCGCCTACTCTGAGCGCTCCCAAACGAGCAAAGGCTCACTCTGAAACTACAACATCCTCCGTGACTCGTGCAAATTATCCAAGCAACCGAGACCTTGACCTTTTACCAGGATCTAAGAGCTATGCTGGTATACCCTTCAGGAATTCCAAAGGCGGCATTGTATGTCTCGCACCTTTATGTGACCAGCAGGCTTTTGGATCAGTCAAGGCATTCATGCAACATGTTGATAATAAGAATCATCGCGGATTCGACATCCGCAAGGCCCGTTCCCCGCGCTCAAGGCGCACTTCGGATTCAAACTCAAATGCCTCTGTTGGAAAAGAATCTTTTTCCGCTGCAAATGTCTTTCAGTACGACGAACGAGATCTTGAAGGATCTCATCCAATCAAGCAGGAAGATGTTCGTGTACCCCAATCTGAGCCAGAAAATGCTGCGAATCTTGGGTTGGTACGGGAAATCACAGATTTAGCTTCATCGACAGCTCACACGCAGCCGACGGCCAAACTCCCACTGAGGATTACTGAGGCTGCCGGCGCTAACTCGAATAAGGAGACAGTCGGTCCGGACTCCTTGGCTCATCCCACGAGTGCAACTGTGACGAAACAGACTCCCGTCCCACCACTTCCTGCACAGCCGCTTGCAGGGTCAAAGAACACGCCTGCGTCAACTGCAGAGACGACCCGTCTCGCCTCCGCTTCCTTCAAGGGATCGTCCCGTTCGCCTTCGGAGTCTCGAGTACTTTTCTCGGGTCGACCATCAACAGTTCTTGGCAATGGCTCCCCGCAAAATCAAATAAGTCCGACGAAGGTCACGACAGCTTTTACTGGTACGCTGACGACAGAAGAAACGACTCGTCTCGAGAAGTTGTGGAAAACCCATCTTGATTTCGAGAGTATGCGTGACTTTATGCCAGAACCATCGATCTGGGCAGAGGTCAGCAAGATTTCCGAAGTCAAGATCAAAATTTTCCTCGCTACAAAGTATTTGTCGGATAACAGAGCTGTACCATTTGATGGACCATCCGCTCCTCTTTTGGACTCCAACATTGAAGCAACACACCAAGAGAGAGCCACGGTAGAGAAGCAGTCTCTCCAGCCTGTCACTCCAGCACTTCGAGCAGATACTGCTTTACCGTCCACAAAATATCCTTCCTCAAATTCAGATGAAATGTCAGAGCAGCTCTCAAGCACGGCGTCCAACAGGTCAAATCTCAGGAAAGAGGACTGTCCAAGGAGCGCAGGTTCGGCTCAAGAGAGGATCGCTGATCAAGCGAGGTCCAAGTACCCGGGAGGGAGTAACTTCAGGATAGCCAGACCGTTGAAGCGTCCCAGATGGGAGTATGTGCTCGTCGACCCAAACACCGAGAAGTCCGCTAATGCTGAAATTGAGTTGACAATCGGCAAAACCCGTCGTCAGGAGCGAGTCTTGCGGGAGGGTTCTGATGATTCATTGAAGACGGTTCGTTCAAGACGAGCAACTCGCCGTGCCCCTCGAATCGTCCATCGTTTAGATGAAGATTCGTCAGATGATGTTCCGCTCAGGATAGCGCAAAGGAAGCCAGATGAGCAGGCGAGTCGACCTGAAGCCTTGTCCGTTGAATCGTCTGACAGCGATTCTGAAGCGCCCGTACCACAGTCGACGTCGTCACAGGTCTTGCCACGCCTCGAAGAGGGAATGGAACTCAAGTCAAGTCCGGCTCAATCTACGCCATCGGTCAGCGTGAACAAAACACAAATTTCGCCAGTTTCGTATTCCGACATTCAGGGCAAGGTGCCGGAAAATGCCCCTGGGCCGTGGACGCCATTGATGGGCCGCCTCGAAGCTCATATGATGCTTGGCAAAGCGATCGACATCGACGATTGGGTTCGCGCGAAGTTAGGCCCGCATAAGTTTGTCGAAGATTTTCTTACAAAGGTTGCAGCCGTTTTGCCGCGAAGTGCGTTTCTCCAGAGTTCTCAAGCCGGGATCAGTACTTCCGAGTCTGTCACCTCAAAGTCAGTGCGGGCTACTCTGAGCTCTGCCAAGCTTGTGCCACAGATCCCGCCTGATATTCCTCAAGGCCCATCTAACACACTGTTTGACAAAGCAATTGCGCCACCTACAGTTCTGCAGAGCAAGGCAGTGGATCGGAAGCTCTGCATTTTCTGCGGAATTTTGGCGGAATCTGACGTGTTGATAAGACACACCGCTTTCCACGAACGACAGGGTGATGTTCCAATTGTCGACCTCATGAAGCGCTCCGAGGGCCGCGTAGATATGGTGGGCACCGTTGTCCATATTTCAAATGGAAAGCTGCCTGTTTTGAAGCAACGAGCGCCAGAGGGTGTCGAACGCCCCGTTCATGCTGCGATGCCTCTACATTATGGCGATTTGACGGACATGCGAAATTCTTGGCAACAAACAAAGGCTTGTACAGATTCGAGCATTTCACTCGAGCTGTTTTGCATGAATTGTGTGGATGGTCAGTCAGCCGACTGTCGTTTCAAGATAATCAGGAAGTTCGTTGATCCGCCAAGCAGTGACAACAATCTGCGCTATGTCCTGTCTTCTATCCACAAGTATGAATCCGACGAGGCGAGTAGCATCTCCAGGTTGAGTTTATCTAAGGCGAATGCAGAATTTGTGTTTCGACGCCTGGTTCGCCCGCTAGAGGAGCTCGCCCAAGTTGAAGACGAACATGAACAGCAGGAGCAAATCTTGCACCAGCCTCGTACGCGTGCAAGTCCTGCGCACTGCGATGCATGTTCCAGCCCGGTCTTCTCGGGCTACTGGACATGCTATTTGTGTGGCTCCTTCCTTTGCTTGGACTGCTTCGCAAGCTGGCAGGGAAACCCAGATTCATCGAATATACCGATGGATACTTGTAAATCCGTTGAAGGCCAATTCATGCGACATGCCAAGCACCACATGATCCCGTTTACTTCGTTCCCTGAGCAAGAGCTTGATGATTTGCTTCGGCAGGCACAAGATTTCTCTCCCTATATTGCAGCATCAGTAGGTGTTGGACGCTTCTTCAAGCCTGTGCGACATGCTGATTGGGCTCTTCCAGTATGTGTTGAAAGGGCCGAGAAGCTGTCCTTGGGTCTCTTTCAAAAGCACTGGGCAATCGGCGAGCCCTTGTTGCTGCAAGGTGTGGAAAAGCGTAACAAAGGCTATTGGTCACCGTCTAGGCTTCTTACGATGATTGGTGACCACACTGTGGATGTCATTGCAGGCAACAGCAACGTGGTCTCTCAAATGCAGCTAAAGGACTTCTTCAATATTCCTCCAACAGCTTATATGCGCCTCGCTGTTTGTGTTCATCAATCTATTTGTTGTACTGACTTTTAGGGACTGCCTTTACGCGAATTGTCAACCCCAGTTTCACACATGCTGCGAAAGTCTTTCGACAGACTTTTGCCTGTTCCAGAGTACACGTCTGCGAAAGGTCATTTCAATTTGGAAGCTTGGGCTACATCAAGTAATTTACCCTTTGTGTCCTCACCTATCTTACATGCGCACAGCGATTTGGCCTCGGGTTTGTATTTCTAATTCGTGGACGTTTACTGATAGCAGGCTCAGAGTTGCATGGCAGCGCAGTGAAGATGAGCATGTATGACGCAATTCATATCATGACTTGGGGAGCTGCTTCATCTAAGCACAATGGATGTGCTTTTTGGGACATCTTTCCACAACGCAGCGCGTCGGTTCTCCGACGTTACATGCTCGGTTTCTGTGGCGACAAGACTTCAGAGGAAGATCCCGTCCTTCGTGCTCGTCGATACTTAACGGAGGAAGACTTGGTCAATCTCAGGTTCCAATACCACATCACGCCCGTGCGCGTCTGTCAAAATCCTGGTGAAGCCCTCCTGATTCCTGCTGGGTGCTTCTTTCAGGTAGCGTCTGCGAAGGCTCATATCAGTCTGAGCAGCAAATTTATTAGCCCCGAGAACATAAATCGCCACTGGACACTTCATGCCAACGACAAGCGCAAAGGAGATTTGCTCAAAAACAATGAGGTTTTCAGGATGAAGAAGTACATTTATCACAGCTGGCTTAGCATTTCTGCTTTGCTGGCAGAAGAGGAACATAAGGATGAAGTCGAAGCAGTAAAGAGCCCAGCTCAAATCGCTTCTCATGCGGCTGGCGAGGCGAATGAAGATACAGAGGATTCAGCCGATGTTGAAATAAGTGAAGATGAATTTGTGGAGGCTGATCAGGATCCATACGATCAGATATCTGCGGCAACAGCAGCACCAAAGCCGTCCGTCAAGCTACCCCGAACAGCGCTGGGCCTTGCAAAAAGGGCGACCAAGGCCCTTGAAGAGTCTTTTGGTGCGGTGACGGAGATGCAAGAAAAGCGCAAAACAGAGCAGATACAGACTCAAAAGTCTGCTTCAGAGGTTTCGAAAGGGATGGCCGGTTCAAAAAGTGTTTCAGAGTCGCTCGACAGGCTTATTGATGGATTGGATTACATGGAATGAATGCATTTTAACCATGCAAAGGACATATGGCTAGGCATAAGTGACTAGAAAGCTCCACAAGCTGCGGTCATCTGGTTTGTAGCTGAAGACAGGATGCCTAGTGCTTCCACCAAGTCTGACGACTCTGCGCTTTCTGGTAAGCCAACTTGCGTGGCTGCAGCGGCATTCATGGTGCGAACTTGTTGGCTAAATGATCGCAGCGCCTCGACCGTCTCCGGGGCTCCTGTACTTGCTGTTGCTGGAAGTGTCAATGCGTTGCTGTCCATGTTCTCTACCTGGGCAACGATTGACGAGAAGGAATCCATTTCCTTTGCATACACTTGGAGAGACTGCTTGGCCTCGGTAAGTGCTGTCTGGGTCTCCTTCAGAAGACTACGGCTTTCCCATTAGCAGGCAACCATCGCTGAGATGCTGTCTTACCATTGATCAGGAACCGGGGCGGCAAGGACTGCATACAGAACAAGAGCTGACGCGAGAATGAATGAGCGCATGACGCGACGCTCTCTCTGAGATGCGGCTGTATGATTTTATGTATTCGACATGACCCATCAGCGCTAGTGCAAGTTTCATCCTGTCGGAAGATGACAAAGCTCTACTATCGAGCATGTTTGTCAATTTGGTACCACCTCAGACATCTTCGTCTACGCTTGTCTGATCAAGAAGTAAGCCAGAGTACTGTGCAGAAGAAATAAGATGTGGCAAGACGCCTGAAGATGCGCTTTCAAGACACTCATCCCGAGCTGCCATGATTGTCAATGCAAGTGCTAAGCTGTTCCATAGATCTTGACCTGCATCACTGAAATCGACTATCATAATCGCATGTGGTTGTCGTTCAGCAGTGCTGCTATCCAGTGCTAGGATGCCGACATGCGCACCGCAAAACGCAAACCCAAAGAGTGTGGTCGCTTTGTACATTGGGCCAGTCGGTGACAGACGCGTATGTGCTGCGCGGTGAAGTTTAGCGATTCGCTTCATTCGCGCTTGCGTGTGCTGTTCGAGGATTTGCAAATCTGCCTTGGACGTGAAAGTCGGCCTGCGTTTTTGTGCTTGAAATGGTCTTGCTGTGATGGGTGCAAAGAGGGTCAATACGCCAGCTGTCTGTCTAGCATCTTGTGCAGCCCACGACAAGAACCGCTTCAAGGATCGAGAGACGATGGGTTCAAGTCGACCCTGCTGGTGCACCGTGCGAAGTCGATTCAGCTCCATGACTGTGCGTATGCTCTTACCGACCATGAGCAGCCGCTCAAACGCCATCTTGCCGCGGAAATGCGAGACTTCTGTATCAGAAAGGCAGCGAATGCCAGTCAACACTGCATTCTCATCGTCATGCATGGCAAACAATGAACGGTCAAGCCCTAGAAAGTCATAATCCCATGATGCTGGAAGGACTGGTTCTTGTCCGCGAGCTTCTAACCGACTTAGAGCTTATGCAGGCTTTCAGGCAGATCTTTCGCGTCTTCTTGCGCCTTCTCAACATGATCTTGCTGATCAGGAATACTACTCAAGTCTGAGAAGGATGCTGGTGGCAAGGAGACATCCGACGATGTGCCAAGCAGCTCAAGACTCGTCGCTTGCCTGCGCCAATCAGCCATGACGCTTGTGACTTGTTGAAGTTGTGATGGGCGCTGGCGGCTCATCTCTGACGGCATACTAGATGAAGCAAGCCTTCAGGAGCAGAACACAGGAGGTCTGGCAAACACTCCTGGCCACGTCGCTCTCGAGACGTTGTCAAGAGACAGTAATGGCTGTAAGGAAAGCTGTGAACAGCTTAGGGAAGCATGCAGAGCTCAATTACGCAGCTGCCATAGAAATCTCAAGTTTCTTTGTTCTCAAGGCCGGTCCCACAAAATGCATTGTGCCGGCCGTTTTGCTGTATGCGTACGTTCATGGTTCAGCAACAGAATAGCTTTGAGCAGTGAGCGCTCGACGTCTATGTGAGATAATGGCAGTTTGTAGCGCAAGTCAGCAAGATTACAGCCAGACTCAGCTGGTCGTTGCAGCTTGGCAGCGGTCGAGCATGAATTTTCCTGACGAGCAAGTCTGAGCGGACTTTTGCGACAACTCAACACGAACCTGTTGCTACATCGACCTCTGCTCATGGCGCCAGTTCGGCCAAACAGATTGTCGCGGGTCGACACATCCATTGACTCTCCCAATGGTTCATTCGATGTCCTTGCCATTTATCGCGACCACCTTGAGAGTGACCCCGACATCACCATGCCACTTGCGGCTATTTCTGCACTCCTTGAGGTGCTTACCAAAACCAATGCCTCAACAGTCTCTGAATTCACTGACATCTTGAAGCGCGGGAAGCGCATCTTGATCGACGCTGTACCGAATGCCTACTCGCTCCAAGCAGGTTGCGATATCTTTGAAGCTTTCATTGGCAAAAGTTTGCGAGATGTTGAGGATTTTGATGAAACAAAAGCGCATCTCGTTGCCAATGGTCGTCTCTTCATATCGCGTGCCCGTGAGGCGCGTGTCAAGATTGCAGAGATTGGTGCAAAGTTCGTGAAGGATGGGTCGACGGTTTTGATACACTCTTATTCTCGTGTTGTCTTGGCGGTGCTGACGCGTGCAGCGGAAGAGAATCGTCGCTTTAGAGTCTTCATCACAGAATCACGCCCAAATGGATCAGGACTCAAGTCGAAGCGTGTTTTGGAGCGCTATGGTATTCCTACATGCATGTTACTGGATGTGGCTGTTGGCTATGCCATGCCCCTGTGTGATATGGTCCTTGTGGGCGCTGAGGGCGTTGTCGAGAACGGCGGTCTCATCAATCAGATTGGCACGCAGAATGTCGCTGCCTTGGCGAAACGAGAGGGCAAACCCTTTTACTGTGTTGCCGAGTCACACAAGTTCGTGCGGATCTATCCACTTTCGCAGTTTGACCTCAATAAGAGTGACCCTGTGCTTGAGTTTTCTGATCCGCCGTCACGGTCACAGGCAGGTAGTGCGCTAGGCAGTGCGCTTGGAACGCCTGCGCTACGATTCAATGAGGATGTCTTTGCCAAGGCACAGCCAGGGAATGGATTCTTTGAGGAAGGCATCAAAGTGACGAGCAGTTCTGCAGATGTACGGAATGAGCATGTCATGTCACTTGATGACATTTGCAACAATCCGAGCTTGGATTTAACACCGCCAGAGATGATCACGGCGCTGGTCACAGACTTGGGCGTGTTGAATCCGATGTCGGGTGTTTCTGAAGAGCTCATTCGATTGTGGTATTGAGCAGGTCGCAGCATCGCTTGGCACAGTGAGGATGCTGGATCTGGCAGGATGATGCTCAGTTTACAAGAGTCAAGTCCTGCTCGACGACCGCCAAGAAGAGGCCTGCCTGGCCTTTTAAGTCCGCGGGAGTTTAGCGAATTGGAAGCGACACGGAGGGAGCGTCGCCTTCGACTATCCTGATTCTTCACTTGCTGTGGGCAGGCTATCATATGGCGATGCAGCAAGTAGTCTTCTTCACGTAGCAGACGACGCCTCTCACATATGTCTCGCGAGCCTTCGTCAACTTGTCCAATGACTGAGTGGTCTGTAGTCTTCCCGCAGCGTCGCCTATATAGATCGCCTGAGACTTAGCCAGAGCCTGCCCGCGGCGACCACGGGGAGTAACGCATAGAAGCCAACTACCAGTGCAGGAGTACAGACGGAGCGATGCTATGCTGGAGAATGGAGTCTGCTTCGATGGAGGGAGCAGGATCAATGAGCTCAGTGATTTCTGTTTCACTTCCTTCGCCGTCCCACTTCCCGCACTCTCTCCGCTCCCTCCCACTGCAGCTGGCCTCGTACCTGACTGCAGACACCCGACCAAGGCGCAGGACCAAGGGCATCACGCAGCACAGATAGCACATCTCCTGTCTGCTGCTACTCAGGAGAAGTCGTGGTCGCTGCAACACGGGAGAGCGCAACGTAGCAACGGAGTGGACCCCTACGTCAACGTGAAACGAAAGTGCTGGCATTTGCGCCTGCTCCAGTCAGTAGCCCACGCAGTCAAACAAGCCAAAACAAACATCTTTGGGCAGTCTCTGTGTGGTCTTTGTTGTCCTTTCTTATCCACGCCACGACACGACCGTCTTGTGCGGGTGGGAACGTGTAGCGTGCAACGGTGCAACTGACTATACGATGATCGCAGTGAGTCGCCGCGTTGCTGAACTACCGACCTACACCAAGCGCAGTCCCTCACCGAGCGACAGTATCAGGAAGCAAACGCCAAAACCCTTCTTAACCACCACACCGCCCACAAGTCCGCGTCGCGATGCCTTTCCGCAGGACAAGCACAACTGTGCCTTACTGAGCTCACCCCTTGGACGCTATGAGCAAGTTGCACCTCAAGTCTTTGCCCTGACCGTTGTCCAGCTCGACCAGGCACTTCTACAAGAAGCCAAGCTACCCCTGACTGAAACGAAGGACATGTTCCCCTGGTTGCATGGCATTCATAAGGATAACTGGGCACAGCGGGACTTCTTCCGTTGGCATGATCGAGTAGATGCGTCATCGCCACGCACATACAGAGGGATTGCTCTAGTGCATGCCGGAAAACCTTCAACAGGGTTGCTGGAAGGTGCCATCAGTGCCGATGACCTTTTGGACCCTAAACGCGATGCATTTGTTGAATTAGATGCTGTGCACGGTGTCAGTTTGCGCAACTTTCACACACAGCAAGTCAAATGCGCCATGCTCTCTGATATTGTGCTCTATACCAGCAGCGACGCTAGAGAAGATGTCGCCATCATGCTCAACACGGCGCAACGCATCGTTCGCGCTCAACAGCGATTCAGCGAGCAATGGCACGGTAACGGTCCATCCTACAACGTGTATGTCATTGAAGACACGTTCCCTGTCATTGAGCGTGACTTTCCACACCTAGTCACCATCAAGCGAGACGGCACAAGATCGCCAGCGCTGCGCGATTTCATTGAGCTTGAACAGCTTGAAATGCGTAAAATGAGCCAAGCATCTGAGATCTCACAAAACGTCTATCTCGGGTGTGATTGCGACTGGATTGAAGACTCTTCGATTCAGCCTGATGGCAAGCCTCCACGAGAGCAGTTTGGCATTCACATTCGATGCGAAGACTACGTCGCCATTCCGTCAATCCGCAACAATGAAATTCGTGATTCTGGAGATGCGAGGCATGTGGTACGTCCATGCAGCTTTGCTTGAATCGTTGTACTAACTTACAGCTCGAATGTGTCTTCCCATCTTCTGGGTGCTTAACAAGCCCTTGCCCAGAAGAAGAGCAAGATTTGCTCGATTTCTGCGACTGGATGTACAAGCAAACCCATGAGCAACCTAGTTCAGGAAACGCTCAAACAATGATCTCTTCGTCAACTATCTACGGTGGCGTCTTTGCCGAAACAAGCGCTCAGAACAGCATGATCCCAGCAAAACAAACTCGCAAAGTGCTCTTGACTTGCAAAGATGGCTATACTGAGACAAGTCTCTTGGCACTTTGCTACCTCGTGTACGCTGAGGGTCTTTCTGTCGACCAGGCATTCCTAAAACTTCACATGGATAAGCAACGCAACTTTTACTGCTTCTCAGATGATGTCACGACCTTGCTCGCACTTGAGCCATTGCTCCTTAACGCTTCCCCTGTTCCACGCGCACAAGTCTTGACGAGTCTTCATCAGACTCCCCTGCCATGGTTCCAATCCAGCGTGGGTCAACAATTTTCTGGCAACTTGCCATCACGCATTATGGATCACCTCTACCTCGGCAATCTCGAACATGCTGATAACCTTGCCATGCTCAAAGCATTGGGAATCACACGTATCTTGTCTGTTGGTGAACATCCTGCTTGGCAAATGCAGTTGCGTCACTTGGATAATCGACTAAAGCCAGAGGCACATCTTTGGGTGCGGCAAATTCAAGACGATGGTATCGATCCGCTCGCAAAGCAGATTGAGCGATGCCTGGAGTTCATTGACGAAGGTTTCAAACAAGGTCAGCGTACCCTTGTACATTGCCGTGTGGGTGTTTCTCGCAGCGCATCCATTTGCATCGCTGATGTTGTCAGACGTCTTGAACTTCCATTGCCTGAAGCGTATCTTATGGTTCGAGCACGACGCTTGAATGTCATCATCCAGCCAAATTTACGATTCATGTACGAGTTGTTGGATTGGACGCAGCATGAACTCACCAAGCACCGGCAAGCAGCAGGTGATGCGATGCAAGAACTTGTGCCAAGGAATATGACATGGCCGGCTCTAGCATCTCGCATTGCAGCCCTCAATCGCCACTACATTTCAGGCAGTGGCTAGCTATGCTCACTCGGTAGAGAATGGGCCTCAAAGCTGTCTACTGCATTCAATTTATGCCACCTCCCTGTTTTCGCTATTTGACAGCGTATGGCCCTTTTTGTTCTTTCTCTCAATTTCTTTTTACGTTCTGACGACATGACCAAACTATCTTTACTTTTTGTGCTACAGAGCGTCTAGCCTTTGGCTTTTTTTCCTGTCTACAACTGCGCTTATCAAGTGACCAACAATTCAACGACGCCTTCAGCGATTCTGACTCACTAGGTTCGACATAGCACCTCAGGTAGAATCTTCATCTTTCAGGTCTGTCGACATCGACTCATCATTTCATCAGAATATTCTGTCTTTTAAAGTTTTTCGATCGATTCATCATTTCATCAAAGTATATCTATCTCTTCATATCGCTTAGTCTACCGACGAGTCAATGATTCACGCACGATAACGGCATATTCTTGCACACGCATCCTGATCGATGCGCCAGCTCCAGAGATTGCTTCGTAGACGCGATCTTCAATCAAAGTCGGCGGATACGCATCTTCCGGTCGACCCGTGCCACGCGTTACATAGCCTTCACCTTCATCCTCTGAATCATGCGCAGAAACACCGGCACCATTATGAATGGCATGCTCATATTTCAAGATATCCTTGACTGAAATCAATCCCTCGAGTCGACCGCGTTCTTGTACCAAAATGACACGAGGTCCTAGTGCCTTGAAGATGTCCATAGCCGTCTCAAGTGGTAATTTAGGATGTATAGACAGTGGCGACGGATCAATGTATCGCGAAAAGTCAATGGAATGGGGCGAAACATGCAACGCTGGGTTTTGCCTTTGCGGGGTCGCGGTAAGCAGATCACCGTGTTTGGTTGATGGACGGGCAAAGCCTTCTATTTCTTCATTGTCAGCAATAGACGGAGAAAGTGGAATCATGGGCGGTGCTGATGATGCCGATCGCGCTGAATAGTTGACCTCCTCAGCAGTCTCCTCGGTAACACTGGAGGACACCTGGGCATCAGGAGTTGTGAAGTAGCATTTGGTGCTTGGTCCAAAGCTAAGCTGCTGTTTGGCTTGCTGAACCGCCCAATTGAGCTCACGGCGGCCGATGTAGCCCATGAGGATCCGTGTCTCTCGAGACTCAACCACAGGAAATCCACGCACTGCATGTTTCGTGAGCATTGCTTCCACCTCTCCAAGACGCATCCCTCGAACAGGAATACTCACTACATCCCGAACCATCACTTTCCCGACTTGAACGCCAAAGGCTGGATCTTCCTTTGAGTCAAGGAACGGGTACCCATTAAAGTGAATCATGCGATCAGCAATACCACCCACCATGCCAATATTGTCGGAAAAGACTTTTGTGACGCCCACAACAATCATGGTTGGTAGGATGAATGTCAGTGCCCCTGTTAGCTCAAACATGATGACTACAACCGAGACTGTGATGCGCATGATGCCGCTGAGCGTTGCTGCTGCACCCAGAAATGCATAGGTTCCTGGCGTGATACACGGCACATCAGGTTTGCAGACGCTGAAGAAGGCTGATTCTGGAAACGCAGATTGTAGACTCGTGACAAGGATGCCGACAAACCGACCAAACGTCGCCCCAATGGCCATTGATGGAACAAAGATACCAGCGGGAACCTTGCAGCCATAAGAAATAATGACAAACAAGGTTCGTAGAATTGTGGCGCTGATGAGACTGAACAAGACTGAGTTGCGTGAGTTCGGATCACACATGTCGTCGTAGCTTTCTTCCTCGCATTCTTGAAAAAGGAGTTCCATAGACTTGGTCATGTCGAGGCGAAGAAAGGGGTTCCAGTAGGCGATGATTGCCGTCAGCGTGGCTAAGGTCACCGCTTCAGCCAAACCGTGGTTGGCTAAGTACTTCTTGCGAAAGGTCGCTGCTCTGAGATTCCACTTCATGACAAGTTCGCCGTAAAGTCCACCAAAGATACCAAGTATGATGAAGAAGAAGATTTCGAAAAAGTGCCAGTCTCGGTCGTATGTGACCTGGAACATGACAAGCTGACCAGTTCGAAACGGGTCCATTGCTGATAGTACAGCTGTAGCAATCAATGCACACACGAAGCTTCGCCACATGCCTTTCAAGGGAAAGCTGTTTGTGGTCATTTCTTCTAGGGCGAACAAGACACCACCAATTGGCGAACCAAAGGCCACCGCGACACCAGCTGCTGAGCAAGCTGAATAGATTTCTCGCATCTTGGCAGCATTACGTTTGTACTTTTCAAAGAGCCTGCTGATAACGTTTCCCGTACAGACGGCGACATGTACGCTTGGACCCTCCTTGCCAACAGACAAACCAGATGCGATGGCTAATGGGAGGCCAATAGACTTGATGAGCAGAGTCCATCCTCCAAGGAAGCCACGCATTACGAAGCCACCGATGATGCACTTGATTTCTGAAATACCAGAGCCAGCCGCGTACGGTGCGAAATGACGAACGAGGTAAGCGCTTGCACTTGAAAACACAATCGCAAACAAGATGTAAAAGACGTAATTGAACATGAAGTAATTACTCCAAGGCGTCCAATCTGAACATAGGTCAGATTCTGCATCACCTGCAATACCCCAACAGCAAAACTCTTTGTTGAGGTACCAGCCGCGTGAGCAATAGCCACTCTTGATATCGCCGAGAAACTCTGTGAGGATATTGAGACAGGCAGCGTTGAGTCCTATGCAAGCCCCAATCAGAGAAACAACAATCCAGCCTTGACCAGCATCATAAGCGTGCCAGAGCCAGTCTTTGACTGTGCCTAAACGACTTGAGGAGCCTCTTTGCAGCTTTTGCTTCTCTAGCTTCCTTCGATGCTCCCGCGAGGCATCTTGCACCCAGTCTATCGTCGTAAAGTCGCCATACCGGCGCACCTCATTGATATCTGTATTGAGGTATGGTGGCAGAGTCGGTGTTCGGGGCACATCATGCGGCCGGCCGTCATCTAGGAAGGATGAGAAGCTAGTTACTGAACGGAATGAGGGAGCTCTAGGCCTGGTCTCTTGCAGTGATATTTCTTCAGTTTCTAGCTCATGATCAGGCATGCTCGTGCCGTGATAGATTGGCAGATCGGGCAAATAGCACCTTCAATTTAAAGCTTGTCTCCTTTGCGTGTCTGTCCAGCTGCTGACTGCTTGTCCGTTGCGCTGTCAAAATCTGGGGGAGCTCCGCCCATCTCGCTTATGTCATCGCTGCTGAGATCACACAAATTGGCGCAGACATCCACCTCATTGCTCTTTGCTTCTCACCTCAGGCTCCTCAGTGGCCTTGAAACGCAGGATTCTACGCTCTAGCTGGCCAGGACGCAACTGGGCGCGCAATATATGAGTGCATGCGACCGCTGCTGCCCACTTGAATATCATTAATAGGCTTCAATCAACATGCGCATCACACGATGTCTGTACGCTTCTGCGCATGCTCGCGCTTCGACCCTTGCATGGCCCTCAACACCTACTCCATCGCCATACGATATATTCCACATTGAAAGAACGGCATCGACGCGGGAGGTTAAGCAGCGCTACTATGAACTGGTCAAGCTTTATCATCCAGACAAGCTCGACAGCAAGGAATCAGCTGCAGCCATGGCATTGGCCAACGAACGCTTTCGAAAGATTGTTGCAGCCAATACGTTGCTGTTGGATACCAACAAGAGGCATGCCTTTGATCATTACGGATTGGGCTGGTCTCGGCCAGGGTCGGGAAGCACGTCGGGAGGTATCTACAGAAATGGTGACGGACATGTCTATGCAGGCCACACGATGGGCTCACGTTTCAACCGGTACAACAGAAGGACCATGCATGAAGAGACTGGCCCCTGGGATGGCTTTTACTACAGCCACGGTACGAGTGCAAACAAGGGTGAAGATGTACGCATCACATCCAACGCCAACATGATTGGCTTTCTTGTGTTTCTCAGTGCTATTGGTGCTGTTGTCCAAGCGTATCGCCTTGGTCGAGCAAGTGCAGAAATCAATGAGCGCGCGGAAAAGGCACATCTCATCACAGCGCGTGATTTGGCGGAAAGCAGACGGCTTGCGCGAGACTTGGATAAGGATGAGCGAAGGCGTTTGTTCCTTGTACAACGGTCGCATGATGCTGCACTCAGTAGAGGGGCCATTTCGCAAGACTCTGCTTCTGTCGACTAGTTTCTCTTTCTCAATGTCTCGGTTAGCGCTGGCAATTTCATATTCGTATCTCGTGTCATTATTCATCGTTCCGGACTCTATAGTGACCATATGGAAACTGTGCCATCATTGCGTCCACCTAGCAAAGTCGACTCCTTGAACCTCACAACAGAAACGACAGAGTCATTAGGATCTTCTTCGCCACAAGGCCAATGCCGCCCCTCCACTCGATCATACACCCGTGCAGTACGTTCACCAGCCGCAGTGACAATATTACGCCGGTCGAAGCACAAATCCTGAATGCCCCGTTCATATGCATACGCGTCATGTATCGTGCCTGTGCGTAAATCCCATATCCGTACACTTCGATCCAGACTACCACTCACAAGATGAATGTCATCGAATTGAAGGCACGTCACAGGACCCGTATGACCTTGTAATTCCCGTGCCACCTGCCCTGTTCTCAAATCCCAAAAGCGAACCATACCATCTGCAGTACCAGCTGCAAGTCCTTGTTCGAAGCACTGCAACGCGCCAACGAAATCTGCTGGGGGCGAGGCTGCTTGGTCGACCGTAAATGTGGTACGTGGTGAGTACGCGAGAATGTCCATGGTTTGGAGGAGCTTGCCCGTATTCATATCCCACTGCCGAATGGTCCGATCCGAGGATCCGCTCACAAGCGTACTACCGATGAAATGCAAAGCACTGACATCGCCGACATGTGCGTCAAACGTGTACACGCAACAGTCCACGGACTGCGTTGAGTCTGTATTGGATTGCCGACTACTCCGGCCGCCTGCGGTTGCAGTCTGGCTCAAGTCATCTGCACTCTCATTGCGATTTTTATTAATGAGTTTTGAGACTGCCGATGGCGGTACTGCCGCATACTGATCTGATAGCCCCAAATCCCAGAGCTTGATTTTAGCATCTGCGGAACCAGTAGCAACAAGCGTATCTTCAAGCTGTAAGCATCGCACTGAGGCAATATGTCCCTCGAGTAGACCCTGGCAACGGCCAGTCGCCAGATTCCATACGCGGACAGTATCGTCGACTGAAGCAGTGACCATAGTACCCATGGGATAGTCAAAGTCAAGCGCAGTGATTGTGTCTGCATGTGCAGGCATTGCCTTGATGAGTGCCCCTGACTCGAAGTGCTGGTGCAAAAGCGGTGATGAGCGCCGGCGTGCTGCTTTCCGCTTGCGTTGCTGCTTAGCCGAATGACTCGAGAGTGAACCGTAAGTTGATTGAGAGAGAAAATCAACCTCCTCCTCGATGACGGACGGCGGCGTTGAGACGCCATTTGGTGTAGCGACTTCAGCAAGCTCCTCTACCTCTTTGGCCTCCTCTAGCTTCGTCTCAATATCTTGCAACTCGTCCACGGTCTCGGCTTCCATAATCTCGAATTGTTCAAGCTTGGCGATGAGTTCTGAGCGCATGCTGTTCAGCTTAGCAAGTTTGCCATCAATTTCCTTGATTTCTTGGGAAGCCAGTGCTTTCCGCACACCGAGCACCTCGAGTTTGTGGTCCGTCAATTCTCTCTCCTTTTCCCACTTCGCAGAATCTGGCGTTCTTGATTGCCTTATTCTGCCATTGACTGAGGATGAACGGCCCTGAATGGAGGAAGACCGGCGATGACTGTGATGAGAGATGCGTTTACGCTCGAGCGATTTGCGCGGCGTATCCGGCAGAGAAGCTTCGAACCCTTGGAACAAAGAGATTGACTGTGTCCCATCGTCCTCGGGTATATCGCGAAGCATTTCCTCAGATAGGTATGTAATTTGACGGTAGGAAATCTCACTAGGCGACAGGTTGGTACGTAAAAGCTCTGATGGCGACGTGCTCGACAGCAATCGTTTTTGAAAAGATGGCCGCTTGAGATGCGGTGTAATGTCCTTGACAATAGTCGATGATGGATTGATCCAAGCTGATGCAGTCGAGGAGACGCGCTGCCCAAAGTCTGTGATGCCATCTACGACGACCTGCAGATCTGATTTATCCTCAGGCACCCCGTTGTATGGTCGCGCTTGCGACATAGAAGCAAGTGCGGCTTGCTAGACTCCGCCAGAGCTGCTGTGCAGGCTAATTACACGCGCGCTCAAAGTCTTTGCAGGCCCAGGTGGTGCGTAGATGTGGTCGCGTTTTGGGAGGGTGTGCCACAGTCACTTGCAGGCGAGAAATTTATTGAACAAGCGACACTGCTACAAGGCACCCTACATCATGGCAGATCCAGCTCAAGCTCCCTCAGCAGGCAGCGGACCTGGCGCCGTCCCTGCTCAGTTTGACACAGTCCTCATCCTCGACTTTGGTAAGGCGACACTGCAGAAGAGCTCATGCGCTGACTATTCGCAGGATCGCAGTATACTCATCTGATAACCAGGCGGCTGCGTGATCTTGGTATCTACTCAGAGATGCTGCCATGCACTGCTTCTCTCACCGAAATCAAGGCATTGAATCCCAAAGGTCTCATTTTCTCAGGCGGCCCGTACTCTGTCTACGAAGAAGGATCGCCGCATGTCGAATCAGCAGTCTTTGATCTTGGCTTGCCCATTCTTGGCATTTGCTACGGTCTGCAAGAACTTGCATGGCATAACGGAAAAGGTGTTGCAGCTGGTACACACCGTGAATACGGACGTGCAACGCTCAATCTGCAGCACTCGCACGAACGGCCTGAATTGACTCGCTTGTTTGATAACATGGGTGATGAGATGGAAGTCTGGATGTCGCATGGTGATAAGCTCTCTAGTCTGCCGCCTGGCTTTGAAGTGGTGGCGACGACGACTAACGCACCGTTTGCGGCTATTGCTCATTCCAAGAAGTTGATGTATGGCATTCAATTTCACCCAGAAGTCACACACACGCCGAATGGTATTGCCATCATCGAGAACTTTGCAAAAGGAGTTTGTGGATGCAAAGCAGAATGGAGCATGACTAAGTTTGCCAAGATTGAGGTTCAGCGCATCCGGGAACTTGTTGGTGAGAAGGGTGAAGTGATTGGCGCTGTTTCTGGTGGCGTCGATTCCACTGTCGCTGCAAAACTGATGCACGAAGCAATTGGAGACCGCTTCCACGCTGTCCTCGTTGACAATGGTCTTTTGCGACTCGATGAAGCGAAGCAGGTCAAAAAGACTCTTACTGAGGATCTTGGCATCAACCTTCGCGTGGAGGACGCCTCAGAAGTCTTCCTCTCTCTCCTGAAGGGCGTTACCGACCCAGAACAAAAGAGGAAGATCATCGGCAACCAGTTCATCCGGGTATTCGAAAAGGTTGCACACGAAATTGATGCCAAGTCGGGTGGCAAGATCGAATACCTTTTGCAAGGCACACTGTACCCAGACGTCATTGAAAGCATATCCTTCAAGGGACCTTCACAAACCATCAAAACCCATCACAACGTTGGTGGTCTTCTCAAGGACATGAAGCTCAAGCTCATTGAGCCCTTGCGCGAGCTTTTCAAAGATGAAGTTCGCAAGATGGGCCGCGAGCTCGGTATCTCCGCAGAGCTTGTAGGACGTCATCCTTTCCCAGGGCCGGGTATCGCCATTAGAATTCTTGGAGAAATCACACCAGAGCAGACACGCATTGCTCGTCAGGCAGACAAGATCTTTATTGATGAGATTCGTGCAGCTGGCCTTTATGATCAAATCTCACAAGCATACGCAGCCCTTCTCCCCGTCAAAGCAGTTGGAGTTGCTGGTGACAAACGAACTTATGAACAAGTGATTGCATTGCGGGCCGTCGAGACGTCGGATTTCATGACTTGCGATTGGTTTGAGTTCGAGGCGAAGTTTTTGAAGCGGGTGTCGTCTCGTATTCTCAATGAGGTGCAAGGTGTCAACAGGTGTGTCTACGATATCTCTCAGAAACCACCTGCCACGATTGAGTGGGAATAGAAGCTCTTTATCGCATGATGATGCCCGCCAGACAAGGATTGTTGCGGTAGTGCTTCATTTAATAGATCTAATTTAGTAGTCGGGTTTTCAGCCATGCATTTGACACAAAGTAGGGAGGTGTGTGTAGTAAGGAGACCTGAATTCGCCAGTGCCGAAAAAGTGATGTACCTTTATGGGCCTGTCTTAGTTCCCCTGGATTCAATGCGCACCCTCCACCACTGGAATGGCTTCTCGAGGCACTAAGCTTAGATGTCTATCAAGAACAACTCAATATGGTTAAGCTATCTGGTTATCTATCAGTTCAATCATGTGTCATATTCATCATTTGCATCAATCAATTGACAAAGAAGCCATCCTGTCCACCTTTGGTCTTCTTCTCCTGCTTCTCATCTTCCTTCAGCGAGTTGAGTGCTTGGGGCGAAAAAGTTTCAGATCCCTCGAAAGTAGGCACATCAAATGCACCCTCTGGGTCTTCACCATGTTCATAGATATACTGCTCAGTCTTGGACATCCAATGCCTGATTTGTCCAAGCAACAGAGTTTGATCTAGTGCGACCTTTGGATTGGATTTTCCTCCGCCTACAACGGCATGTTGCATCACATGGTAGCGAGACACACAATTGAGCATCACCACATGGAGCGCCGTTGTTGTTGTGCTTTCTTCCATGTATGACCCGACAGTGAAACGGTCTGCATTGGGTCGGCCATACAACAAACCCTGAATCTCTTGTGCATAGCCGTGGTAATTCCAGTAGATTGGCTTGTCCTTTGTGAAGAGAGATACAAAGTCTTCTTGCGACAGGCTGTGTGGGTGACCACTGCGACCGAGTATCATCAAATCAGTAACGTTGACCACGCGTACACGCAGTGCTGGGCAGATGCGTCGCAAAATGCTGGCGGCGGAGATGACTTCAAAGGTCAGTTCACTACCGATACCAACGAGCACCACATCCGGGTCGAGGCCTTCGTCTGTGGAAGCAAATTTGAACTGGACGTTAGCACTTGTATTGTGAATGTCTGAAAACATACGATAGATGCACCGGCTTGACAGTGCTTGTCTGCATCTTCAGTCGAGAGCCAAACAGGCCCTTCATGCTTCGAACCGACCATGAGATTGACGTAATTCTTGCTACGCAAGCAGTGCGCCAATGTGGACAAGAACGTATTGGCATCAGGAGGCAAGTAAACACGAGCAGCAGCAGGTTTCAAATTGAGAACAGCGCCGATGAATGAAGGGTTCTGGTGACTGAAGCCATTATGCTCCTGTCGTGTCCATGTGGATGTCTCGATGTAGTTCAGTGACGAAATGTTGGCACGCCACGTCGTCTCCCGTGCCACCTTCTGGAACTTGGCATACTGCACAAGCATTGTGTGGACAATACCCAAGAAACTCTCATACGAAGGGAAGACACCTGTACGACCAGTCAGGGTGTAGCCCTGCAAGAAGCCCTGCAAGGTGTGTTCAGACAGCATCTCGATGACACGGCCTCCGTTGTTGAAAGAGAATTCGTCCCATTGAAAGTTGCGGTCGGTGTGCTCAAAGACCTTGTCGAGCTTGTTTGAGGTGAGCTCATCTGGCGAGAAGATGCGGAACGTTGTCGGGTTGTCTTGCAAGACCTGGTCAAGAAGATTACCACTCAATTTCATTGGAGAGACGGCGGTGCCGCGGTCAACTGCAAAGGACCGCCAATCGGTGACCTTGAGTGGCTTGTGAGTGTTGTAAGTCTCAGTACGCTGTCCAAGCTTTTTGCTGTCCTCCTTGGGAATAATCCGCTTGATGTCGTCCACCACATCACCATCTTCAGTAAACAGTTCGCGAGGCTTGTAAGATTCGAGCCACTTTTGTAAGTCTGCCAGCTGCGACTTGTCCGTCTTGGCTTTCATTAAGGGCACTTGGTGGCTGTGGAAAGATCCTTCAATAAACTCGCCGTCCAACATCTTGGGGCCCGTTGCACCTTTGGGTGTGCGCAAAACAATCATGGGCCATCGAGGCTTCATCTGCGCTTTGCCACTTCTAGCATCCTTTTGAATCTTTCTAATTTCATCATAAGCCCACTTGATAGATGTTGCAAGATCAACGTCAATGTTTTCATAGTCCTCCACTACGCGACAGTGGTAGCCGTAGCCTGAAAAGAGTGCAGCCAGCTCTTTATTGTCCATGCAACCAAAAATGGTTCGCTCAGCGATCTTGAAGCCGTTGCAGTGAAGAATGGGTAATACGGCGCCAGACTCCTTTGGATCGATATACTTGCACGCATGCCAGGCACCTGCGATGTTAGCACCAAGCGAAAGAAGAATTGGTTTATACCCGCAGTAGGTCCTGTCTCTGCTTCGCCGTCCCCAACCACGACAGCAGTGATCAAATCAGGCTTGTCCATAACGGATCCGAATGCAACTGCCAGAGCATAGCCAAGTTCACCACCTTCGTGAATGGCACCGGGTGTTTCAGAATTGATGTGCGACGGAAGACCACCCGGTGCCGAGAAGGCGGCAACGAGGTTGCTAAGACCTTGTCTTGTCTTGACGTATCTTTGGTAGAATGTACCCATAGAGCCTTCCATCCATAAAGGTCCCAGAATGGCAGGGGCACCGTGGCCAGGGCCAACAACCTGATATTAGCGGCACTCCAGCGAGCGTAGCAGCCACGTACATAGATGATTTCGGCATCAGTCTTGATTTGGAGGTAATTGAGATGAGCGTAGACCAAGGTCAGACCAAAGCCAGTACCAGAATGTCCCAGAAGCCTTGGCTTGACATCATCAAAAGTCAATTCGCGTTCAAGCAGAGCATTGTGTCTCAAGAAGATCATAGCAGTGGCCAGATAATTGGCAGCGCGTCGGAACATGTCCAGCGACTTGAGATCTTCATCAGGGAGAGACAGATAGTCTAGCTTGACTGCGAGGTCATTGATACTGTCAGGCAGCTGAGAAGGCTTTGGGCCTGGGTTGGGACGATCAATGACTTCACCCACCATGATAGAAGAAGTATGAGCAGGATATCGTTCAGTTGAGCAGTTCGTGGCCTTTTGATCAAACGGCCCACCGGATCGATCGAGTCTTAACCGGATGGTTTCATGCCGACATTTTGTGAATGACGTCGTCAAATGCAATCCTCATGATATCGACGCAAGCGATACAGAGAATGATTGCTCCGTTCTGCAGCTGTACCTTGCTACTATGAGTCAAGAAAACTTTATCCTATCAGTCAATGCTGGCTCAAGCTCAGTCAAAGTCTCCGTCTTCGTCAATCATGCGGAAGAATTGGAGCAGGTTGCAGAAGCGACGCTCAGTGGACTCACTTCTCCGCCTGCAAAGCTCAAGCTCTCTGTTGATGGCAAATCCATTGCAAAAGATGAAGAAATTGGAGAGATCAAGTCGCAAGAAGATGCGTTTGGTGCCATCTTGGACAGACTCGAATCTGAAGACTCACTGCGCCAGCTGAAAAACAAGAACGACATTTCGCACGTTGTCCATCGTGTCGTACACGGTGGAGACTTTCAGGAGCCGCAGAAGCTTACGCCAGAGACGGTAGACATACTGGATCATCTGAAGGATCTCGCGCCCCTGCATAATGCACCCGCTTTGGCTATTATCAAAAAGTGTAGCGAGCTCTTGTCTCATGCGCACAGCTACGCTTGTTTTGACTCACAATTTCATGCTACGATCCCAAAGTACGTCTCAACTTATCCAATTGATCCAGAGATTGCAGGAAAGAACAAGTTGCGTCGATATGGATTCCATGGATTGAGTTACAGCTTTATAACACGCACGATTTCTACTGCATTAAAGAGGGACGATGTGAATCTCATCCTTTGCCATCTCGGTTCTGGCGCTTCCGTATGCGCCGTGAGACAAGGCAAGTCCATCGATACAACGATGGGCCTGACGCCTCTTGAAGGTCTACCGGGCGCCACACGATCAGGCAGTGTCGATCCAAGCCTGATCTTTCACTATGCCAGCGATGTTGGCAAGCTATCAAGCGCAAGCACAAAAGCACTGCATATTTCAAAAGCAGAAGAGATCCTTAATAAACAAGCTGGTTGGAAAGCGTTGACGGGTACGACTGACTTTGGCGTCTTGACAGAAAAAATGAAGGGATCTGGGAAGGACGCGGAAGCATGTCAACTGGCATTTGACTTGTTTGTACATCGCTTGACATCTATCATTGGCGGTTACTTTGTGCAGCTGGAAGGTAAAGTGGATGCCCTCGTCTTTGCAGGCGGTATTGGCGAGAAATCGGATGTACTGCGACGAGCAGTGGTGAATAAGATTGCTTGTCTTGGCTTCTCTCTGCACTCTCACCCTCATGACAAGGTTGATCGAGTGCAATGGCTTGGCGACAAGGTCCTCGTTTGTGAAACGGATGAACAGCGCGAAATGGCTCAAATGATTATGAATGACTAGATGCAATGCAATGCGATGCTGTGCTATGTAGAACTTTTTCTCTTCAGAGTATCAGGCATTCCCCATTTATCCGAACTTGCGCCAGAGATGCGATTCTGGTAATACTGTCTCAACTCCGATCCTGATCTCGTATCGCCGGGTTCAGGTGCTTCTGTTTGCAATACGTCTGGTCGGAATGGCCATCGCTCGAACGCCTCTGCCACGAGGTTCATCTCCTCCACAGTCATTTGCGAAGGGGTTTTGAGTTTGAGATCATCAGAAACGTCTTCCAGGATCTTGTAAGCACCAGAAGCGATTTGACGCATTTGACGGTATAATGGCGTTGTGCGATGAATAAGAAGTGCTTTACAGATATAGTCAAAGGTCTCCCAAGGCGCTGTAATCTTGCTCTTGGCAAACGGTGTCAGCTCTACCATGGACATATTGCTCATTGGGAAGAAATCTTGTGGTGTAGCGGCCAGCGAAGCACTCGTCTGTGGTAGGTCCTTGAAATCTTGTAGCCAGGGTGATTTGACTGACTTCTTCTCCTTATTCAAGATCCAGGGAGTATGGATGATTTCCTTGACGTCGCAAACGGCTTCACGGACAAAAGTACCGCGTGTGCGAAGGGAAGAGCCAGGAGAAGCTAGCATGCGTGCGCGTGTTGATTGATTGACGAGGAGAAGCATGCGAACTCTTCCGTATCGCTGCAACCAAGATTGCGTACCCAATGTCTCCATCCACTGTGCAACCAATTGATCCATGGCATTCTCTGCCGGCGATGCGATAAACACAAAATGCGGATTGACCTCGTCTCGTGGATGGGAGAATTGGGCTCTGGGGAGGTATGCTTCTTGTTCGAGAGTCTTGTAGGTCGACCAGTCATACCCATCCTCCTTCACAATTTGGAAGGCATTTGGCGATAATAGTTTCGGTGCAAGCCTTGTAAGATATTTGTGGAATGTCTGACGTGGTTCAAGACAGATGTATCGATCTGGTTGCATGTGTTGTATGACTGCCTCTGTCAACACACCCGGTCCTGGATTCATCTCTAAAACAAGCTTGCCCTTATAAGATGCAAGTTCTGTTTGCTTCAGGGCCGCATCGAGGAGAGTAGCATTGGCAACGGTCGGAGAAGACCAGGCATACTTGCGCAACATGGCCAACGAGGTATCTGGGTCATCGTTGATTTCCTGTATCAACTTTCGTATTTTCGGGGTAGGAATAGCATCTACCGAAGCAAGCAGTGCTCTTGATTGTCGTTTCCGACGAGCCTTGATGGTCGTTGGCTCAGCGAGTGGATCTTCGCTCGTCTCTATGTCGGCCTTTTTACGACGTCGCTCGGCGCGTGCTTGAACGATGGAAGAGCCGGGGAATACATCTGTGCCGACGTGACGGATAGAGCCTACCTGTCTGAGGGATTGGGCCGCACGTCTGCATCCATGACAGAGCATCAAATGGCAAAGTTCGTGGTAATGATGATGTCGTGGATGCGAAAATATCAAAAGATGTCGAAATAAATCACAGGAGTATAAAAGGTGAATGCTTTTTAGGGGTCTATGAGTGGGCTTGTCGCTTACTGGTGCTCTATTGAGACTGGAAGTACTGGAAGTGTTAGCCATCTGTTGATGCATCCATGGAACCGGAAAGGTAGAACAACATACCTCGAGCAAGACCTGAAGAGCCTCAGAGTCCTCTCCAAAGTCCTTGACCACGACACATGAGCAGCCAACCACCTTTCTGGGGTTACCCTCACGGTCGAGGACACAGAGACCAGCCATCTCGCCGAGCTTCTTGTTGTCACCGACCTTGATGAGGTTGATCTTGTGCTCAGCGCACAGGGCCTCAATCAACTTGGTGTATGCCTCTTCATCGCACGACTCACAGAGAACACACAAGTGTGCCTGTCGTCGGTCGAGGGCCTTGGCACACTCCTTGAGACCGCGTGCGAGACCGTCATTGACAAGTGCACGCTTGAGGACATCCTTAAGCGCATCCTCCACAGACATTTTGCCCTTGGGTGCATCGGCAGACACTTCGACTTCATCGACAGCCTGTGCAACCTCCTCCTGGGGAACTTCTTCACCGTTGTCTGACATTTCTGATTATGCTTTGGGTTTTTATGCGGTTAGATTTTGGGTCTGCAGCCGGTTAGTGGATGGCCCTTTCTACGGTGCATGGCACGAGGCTTGATATGCCTTGCCTGCCGCTCGATAGACATACCCTGACTTGAATCCTGTTGATGCAAGCTCGCGAGGGAAAGGGAGAAGGAAGGGCACGCTGGAGTTTGCTCAAATTTCATCGTGTGACTGCTGCATCTTCGCTAACCCTACTGCAGCGTCCGTTGCATCAACAAACAAGCGCACTCTGTCTACTCTGTCTACTCTGTCTAGCTGTCGAGGAGTGTCATCAGAGACTAGCAAGATGCCAGACTACAACCACGAAGTCACAGGCAACAAAGAACTCATCAGCACCACGAAACAATACTTCTCCATCGAAGACGACGTCGGTGCCATCCAACGCGTCTCTCAAGCACTCCTCCAGAGCAGGCAGCAGCGCCAGCAACGCCGATCAGCCTCTCGCACCATCCTGCAAGACCTTTCGCGACAACTCGAACAAGCGCGCGGTGCTTACACAGGCGCAGAAAGGCAGCGAGAAGGCGATCATGGTACGGTGATGAATACCCTTGATCGAGAGAAATTTGCTCTCGCAAAGGAGATCAACAGCCTCGAGGGAAGCGCGCATACCTTGTCCTCGCGTTTGGCTATGTTGACGGAGACATTGGCGGGCTGTTGCGATGATGTAGCGCAGGAGCCGCATGCATTAGCGGGAGAGCAAGGTCCGGCGCTGACACTGGCGGTCTACCGGGATCTGGGCATTCGCTTGGTGGAGGACGGAAATGGTGGATATGGCCAGGCGGTGGTATGTGGTAAGAAAGGGAAAGAGGTGCATGTCCTTCAACTGGAGAAGCCTGCTGGTTTCTATGCGGATCATCTGTGGTCTTTGGCTGCGGAGGCGGAGTAGCCCAGCATGCCTATGTCTGCGCTGCTCAAGTCTCTGCTGCGTCTGTACTCTATCTTTGTAGCTGATGGCGCCTCTTGTTTTCGTCCTCCGTCGCCTTTTGACGTCGCCACGATCAAATTCACAAGCGACACACATCCACTTCTACGCCAGTTACTCTTGAGAAATGGTACGGCCTTCTACCGGCCTGAACAGTACTAACCGCAGGCTTCCGTCATTGCCGCAGGACTCGGTGTCGCCGTCGCTGCAACAGCCGGCAAGATTGGTATCCGTGCATGGCAAAAATATACTATGCAAAAAGGTATCCATTCTTCTTTGTCCTATAGTCATTGGAAGAGGCATGCTGACACTTATCTAGGCGGCGGTGCGGCGATGGCATTCTACAAAGGCGGTTTCTCGCCCAAGATGGATAGACTCGAGGCGTCGCGCATCCTCGGCATCAAGTAAGACCGCCTTATATTGAGGGTGATGTCCATGCTGACCCATGATTTAGTGAAAAGGCCTCCATCACCTCCAAGAAGCTCAAAGAAGCGCATCGCAGGATCATGGTCATCAACCACCCAGATCGCGGCGGCAGTCCCTATGTTGCGAGTAAGATCAATGAAGCAAAAGATGTCATTGAAAAGTCTGGCGCTATACGCAACTGATACATACGTCCCATCCTGTATAACCCCATTCATGAGCATATCCCTCAAAACTTGCCGCCTGTGCCCAGTATCCGCTCTTCGTCGTCCTTCGTTGCAAATGACTCTTCACATCCACACGTCGACACGACATTGGGATTCTCAAACACAAAACGACTAGCAAGGACATCTTCCTGGAAATCCATGACACTCCCAATCACCTTCATCAAACTTCGTGAGTCCACGACCACCGTAACACCGTCCTGTTCAACAACTTCGTCGAATTTCCCAGCAGGTGGCGTGAGGTAATCGAGACGATACGCACCGCCCGCACACCCTTTTGCAACGACTGAGATTTTTATCAATTTCCCATCTTGTGATTGAATTTGCTTGAGACGATCAACAGCATCAGGTGTCAACGTCAAGACTGCCTTCCGTGGTCGTCGTGCACGCACTTTCGGCGGCGGCGGCGCTGGTGCTGGTGTGGGCGGTGTAGCCGTATCCGTGTGTGGATGACCTACTTCCCGTGGCGGTATAGGATGTGACGGGAGCGTATAAGGTCTTGGTAACGCATACCCGGCTTCTGTACCTTGCGCAAGACTCGCTTTTGTTGGTGGTGTGGCGGGTATCGTTGCAGCCGTTGCTGTGAGGGGTGCAAAGGTCGAGTTGTGTGAACCGGCAGAGCGCAGGGTGAGACGACATGAGCGGCAGAGGAGGCTTGATTGCCTGAGAGTGTGTCGAGAGAGCATGCTGGCTGCTGCTTGTTGGCGAGTGATGGCGTGGTGGTGGTGGTCAGCAAGAGTTCTGAGATTGAGTTTCATCATTTCATACGCTACAACACAAAAGGGGGACAGACAGAAAAGCGGCGGCCTACAGCTCAATCAGCTCCAGCTTCTTTGCCTCACGAGTCATCACCGCAGCATGCTCCTTGTAGAACACACCGGACACATCAGCCTCCTTGAGCCTCGCCATCAAATCACTCTTGGTCCGTTGTTCACCTTCCACAACACTCGCAAACGCCAACCGGAGTTCCTGCTCAGGAATACTCAACACTTTCCTGCACTCCGCTGCAATACGCTGTGCATTGATCTGTGCATACTCGAGCCTTTGTGCCTCCTTTGTCACTTTGCATGCAATATTCTTGACCAGTGCATGCGGAACACGGACAGCTGCATAAACACCCAATCCTCCCAACACCAGCAGTACAGCCGTCGCTGCGACCTTTGACGATTGTTGGATACCAGCCACTTGCAACACACGTAGCCCTGAGTCAACAAGACCCGACCAACCAAGTGCTTTCCCACCAACAAGAACAAGTGCAGCGCTGACACTACTCGTACCCACCAATGCCTCGAATTGTTGCAAGTCGATGAAATCGAGAGGCGACAGCGTTACTGGCAAGTGCCGTTCCATTGCATCGCGCTTGCGAGAAAACATGCGATCCACATGGAAAGGACGGAGTGTGTACACGCTTGGATCGAGGTGCGCAAGACCAATCTGTTGAATCGTCTGTACACCAGCACTCGTAGCATGCTTCGTTTGTAGCTCAGAAGCAATGGTAGCATGTTGAATGGCCTGGAGGTACATCGTCCTCAACGAATCTGCAAACCTCACACAGTCCAAAAGTCCACCATACGCCGCCTCGGGTTGTAGTGTGGCAAAAGTCTCCATCACCGCTTCGATTTGCATTCGTGTTTTCGCCTGTACTTGCTCGCAGATCTTTTCATTCTCCCGAACAGCGTCTTCAATGGCTTGTTGTCGCTCTCGTGTCAGCTGCGTCAGCTTACCATCGACTTGTGCGAGATCCGCTTTGAGTTGTGCACTTTCTGCATTGGCGGCTTCCAAGTTATACACGCAAATCTCTCGTGCGTCGTGCCAAAAGTTGCTTGCGAAGTGTTTCGCTGGTAGCAATTTCGACTGAGATCGCTTGTTGAGCACAAAGTTGCGCAACTGTGTTTCGAGGTTTGTGAAATCCTCATCTTCATCAGAGACGCTACTTGCAGACACGAAATGAACAAGTTCATCAGCGTGCGCAAACGTCCTTGGTGATAGCTTGGCGACTTGCTCAAGAATCTGTCGACGGCAACGATCTTGATCTCTAATCTGATCGAACCTGTTCACAACAATGAACAAAAATGCCTTCTCATTGGCTGCATTCCAGAGAAATTCCTTTGCAGAGAGGGTAAAGTGATTCTCAGCAGATACCACAAAGACAACGACGTCAATCTCCTCTTGTCGGGCATACACAGCTGTTGTCTGCACGGAGTCTGCATTCAAGCCAGGCGCATCAATCAATGAAATATCAACGACGCCGTTGCGAAGGAGAGATGTCTCCACGGAACGCTTGTCGTTAACGTAAACTCTGAGGGAAGCATAGGCTTCAGGCTGCAAGACGGCTGCTTCAAGCTCAGCAAAGTCGAGAATATTAAAGGAGAGCGCGTCATCTTTGTTGTAGACAACACCGTGCTTGACGCCGTGGACTTGCTCCTTATTTTCATTATCCACCGAATCAAGAATTTCGCAAAATACTTCGGTGCACGGTTGTTGGTCAACAGGAAGAATCGTTTGCCTAAGTAAGGCATTGCAGAATGTCGACTTGCCTGCATTCAAGTCACCCGTGACCAGTACTTTCGACGACGTATCATCCACACGCGTACTGAGCTTTTCCAAATGTTGCAACGTCTTGATAAATTGCTTCTCCATGATTTCTCCGATAGCTTTTGGATTCATTGTTGAGATGATGTTTTCTCCATGTGCGTGAATCATGACTTCTGGCCGGAGTACCTGTAGTCTTCCTGAAAGACGATGAGGCATCAGACTCGCATCGTCCAGAACCTCTTCTTCCTTTTCAATAGTTGTTGCGGCTCTACGCACAGCAGGCCGCTGGTCCATCTCCGCGGAACTAGCGATCTTGCCATGCCCATTACTTTGTTGGTGATCCTCGCCAACAAGCGGAACTTGCATCGGCCACCCGGCATGCGTCGCGCGCTGCTTCAGTGACCTCGCAATAGACGCGGCTTGTTGTAAGGAACGCGCAATCACACGCTGCTCATAGTTATACTTTGCTTGTGTCCCTGTCGTGCGTTGTGGTGTTGCTTGTGAGTCAGCTGATAGCGAAATCGTTGTGGAAGTGGCAAGGGGCAGGTCTGGCGTGTCGCTCAAGGTGGAGAGTGTGCCGTAAGCGCTATCTGCGACGTCCAGATCGTCATGAGCATATGGCGCCTTGCTCTGAGGCCTTAGCTGCTGGCTCATGGTGCACGGTGGATGCTCTGGGTGTGGATGAAGTGGAAGGGTCTTTCTCTGTCTGTCGTTGCTGAATTTTGAATTTTGGCAACGGACAAGACATCATGGACAGGATTAAAGATTCAACTCATGGCATCAGTGGTATGGAGTGGCTGGCCTATTCATCGCTGCGTGAACCTCTTTCCAGCAGCAGTCTTACGCTCCCTCTCCACCTGCTCCGGCTTGGCTCTGTTCAAAATCTTGAGAAACTCAGACACCCTCGCACGCATCCTTTGGTGCATGTACGCCTTGCTCGCCTTGATGTGGAAGTGCAGTGTATTGCGGAACATCTGGATATGACTGATACATGCATCCTTGCGATGTCCTGTAAAGTGTCGTGGAAACAGGACAAACGTAACATACCCCATATTGTCATTCAACTTGAGACCCTTTTGATTGCGAATCTCGAGGGGAGGATCACGAATGGTGAAGAGAACCTGCGGCGCATTCTGTACAGCTGGACGTCGTCGAGCATCGTAGAATTCTTGAAGAAAGACTTTTGCAAAGACACGGTCGGTTTCTTCCCGAAACACCGTTGAGAAGATGACTGTAACGCGATCATTGCTCGCCTGGATAAAGATGGCTTCCTCCTCTCGGTACTGAATAACCATCATGTCCTCGGAGATGCTCGTCTCTGAGTTCTGGGCAGCCAATTGCTCATGCTGGCTGAAAGCACGCTCAAAGGGCGCAGCGAGGGCATTCCGCTTAATCAGAGCGAGCTTATTGATAAGAGACTGCCGCGCATCAGGGTCTTCTGGTAGTTGTTCTAGATCCAGCTGTAGCGTATAATCGTATCCTGGTTCAGTCTCTGTTTTGAGACCCGGATACTCGCGCTCCATAACATCCAAGGCACCATACCCTGCAAGGACATCAAAGCAAGTCATAGCCATCGAGAGCTGCAGGAGATGCGGTTGTTTCGGGTCGGGTGTGACGATGCGAAGGGTGACGCCATCGAACTCGGAGATGAGTTGTTCGATGGGGGATGGGTTGGCGAACTTGTCAGTGAGGATGCTGGCCAGGAGGACGTTCTCGTAGCCCAGATCAATCATGCTGAACGTGCGAGTCCTGTCCTGGTGCTGTTGTGTGGTTGTGTCTTGGCCGTTTGAGTTCTGACGAAGACTCAACGAGCAGCTACTACAACAAGCCTGCAGCACTACAGATGGCCTATGCATCGCGCAGCATCCAGGCCATCGCTACAAAGCCCCATGCATGGACACCCACCTTCTCTTGGTCCATGAAGCAATACAACCATGTCCTGCAAAAAGACCAACAAGCAAAAAGACTTCTTACACACTTCTTCCAGCACTTCCTTTACTCGACACCTCAAGTTGCTCATGCACCAGGCAAAGTCTCCTTCAGGATGTACATCCATCAAAACACCGAGCTCAAACCTACCAAAGCGGCGCCGGAACAGTACAACCTCGACTCATTCAAAACCTTCCTCGCAAAAGTCTATGGCGGCAATAAGAAGATTGATCTACAAGTCATGCCACTCAGTGCACCGTATCTCAATGCAGAGATCGCCGCGCAATACATTGTCTTGTCCTCCAAAAAACGACCTTTTACTTCCCTGACGAATCGCTTTCTCAAGCAAACCCCCCTTTCTGATGTCGTGGCAGGCATGAAACTCCAGGTATCAGGTCGTTTGTCTCGTCGTAAGGGAGCAGGTCGCAAATCACGCATCACTAGACAAAAGGGCAAACTAGGCTTCGCCTCCTACACCTCACGCGTCGATGCTGCCAAATGTCAATTTAAAAACAGGAACGGCAAGATTGGCGTCGTTGTGTGGATCCGTAGTGGGAATAAGAGGCTTGTACCGGGACATGGCACAGAAGGTCGGATGAGGGCGTATATCCAGAGCTGGCGGGACCGCAAGGTAAGGGAGTTGGAGGCCTCTGGGCAGCAGGCACAGCTCAATTAGCTTGGGAGCATAGCATAGCAGCGGACTTTCGCATAGCATTCAGCATCTCTTATTACCCTTTCTGCCGTCTATATCGCTTGTGAATCAGCACAAGCTTGTGCGCGACCCCAGACGTAGACAACCACGAAACGACACACTCAAAAGTTTATTGCCTATCGAGCCTCTTTCATTTCGCAGTGCCTACATGTCGCGTACAAAGCTAGCTGATGATACTTGGAAGCGTGTCGACAAAATCGTACAGCTGCTGCTTCACTGCCATCCATCTAACGCTTGTAGAACGCTGAGCTCTTCGTCCTGACCTATGGCAGTATTGTCGCTCAATTATGCAATGACCTCGACACCTATGCGCAAGTCAATCAAGAGCTTGACAAGATGTACTTGTTTCTATTCGAGGAACATGGCTGATCGCAGGGGTTACAATATCGGTATTCGGCTGATTGAAGACTTTCTTGCGAGAACATCACAAGGCAGATGCAAAGACCTGAGAGATACTGCAGATGTCCTTGCGAAAGTCGGTTTCAAGATGTTCCTCAACGTGACGCCTGCAGTGACGAATTGGAATGCAGAGGGCACGAGCTTCTCCCTTATTCTGGATGAGAATCCACTGGCTGGTACGCATAGTCTCATTTGTCTAATAGCGCTGATACTAGAATTTGTGGAGCTTCCCGAGGATGGTAAAGCCTCTCAAGAACTCTGGTTTTCCAATATCCTATGTGGCGTCCTTCGTGGGGCGCTCGAAATGATACAAATCCAAGTCGAGACGGCCTTCATCAGCGATGTCTTGCGTGGCGATGCACTCACTGAATTACGGGTGACATTTGTCAAGATGATTGAAGAAGGGCAGCCAGTCAATGATGAATAGAAACACTACTGTACAGCACGCTACATTTCGCCTATACGCTTGAGACGGTGTGTGTTGAGGTGAATATCAGTTTGCAAACGCGATCCCTTGTCATCGAGCCGCGAGAGTTGTGTATTCTGTCGTGTAAGTTCATCATTTGTGGCCATGGCCAGTGTCTTGAGACGTCCAGTGACACCGGCCAGATCATCCAAATTGTCATCAATCTCCCCCTCAATCTCATCATCTTCTTCATCTGCCTCAAATTGATACTTGGAGCGTTCCGCAAGACCTGCCCGACGTCGTGCATTGCCCTTTGCCATGGCTGCTTCATGGTTCTTAAGGTTTGTATCCATACGACGCTCACCTTCGCGCCTTACAGCTTCCCTCGTATCCCGCTCAAACTTGTCATCCTCGAATTGCTGCCGCACACGCTGTTCATCTGCTTCAATCCGTTTATGCTTACCCCAGGGTTTATCCACCTTGACAGCAAACATGGAGCGATTGAGATGCTTCAACTCGCGCGCTTTGACTTGTGCATCGCGATTGGCGAGTTTCGTCAAATCCAAATCTTGCTCTGCACTCGCCAAACTCTCTGACTGTTGGCCAAGCATCGTGAGTGTACTACGGCCGGATTCTTCGGCTTGATGCGCCATTCTCAGGGCATTGCGCGTCGATGAGAGGGATTCCTGCTTCACAAAGCGGAGTTCTTGCTTGACTGCTTCAACGTCGTCATCAGAATTTTGCTCCATGTCACCATCCACTGCAGTGCCATAGTTGTCGGGTGTTTCTGTAGGATTGTAGTTATTGGTCGGTGCTTGTGTCCGTCGATCTTGCTGCGCACCACGAAAGAGCTCATCACGCTGTGCTAGCGTGCTTTGAGAGTGTCTACTGGATGCGTCAGGGCGACTGGCATAGGGATCTGCTCCACCGCGACCCGAAGACGCATAGGGATCATGCCGACTTGCGCTTGTCGCATAGGGGTCCATAGGCGCCGAAGCCCGACCGCCACCACCACCATTACCACGTGCGGACGCAGTATAGGGATCTTGCGCGTATGGGTCAGCGTTGTAGGGAGGAAGTTGGGTGCGTGTGGAGGTCATGGATGCGCGCGGGTCTGCGGTTGCTTCATGGTGTTTTGCGCTTGCTGCTGCTGTCTTGTTACCGTTGCTTGCTGCGTTGCCGAAGAGGGCGCTGCGGTCTGCGTCTTCCTTATCTTTCTTGAAGAACTTCTTCATGGCTGCGGTATGTGTCGTTGTGGGTTGAGTCGCTGCTGCTGCTGTCGCGAGATTCGCACGAGAGCAAGAGAAGGACGAGCAGAGACACTCGCCGACTGAGACTCCAGCAACACCACTCGAGCGACACGCAATGTCCTTCGCCAGCCTGCTCAGGTCATCGAGACTAGCAAGCTTGCCTCCCACCATCAAGCCGTCCTCCCCCAACAACCAATTCCCGCTCGCACCGGCAATCGCAACCACAACCGCCAACCAAGCAGCCGGCGACTGGGGACTCAAGCGGCCTTTGCCCCGTCTCAAGACAAAGCATATTGCCATCTCACAACTCGATACACAGGAACATCAAACGCCCTTCAAGTCTGCCAACGAACACACCAAGTTCGTCAAACGCTGGCAGGAAATGGGCTTCAAACCCTCGAGTGCAGAGATGTTTGCAGATGGTTGGCATCTCCTTGGACAGAATCGTGCTGCACCGCCTGCTCTCGGTGCAGTCCACCCCGAATCGCTCACTAAGCAAGAGGCCGCACGACTCTTGTCTCGAGCGCGGAAACAACGTCGTGCCTTTCTATTAAAGCACAATACGCCGAGTCAGGATCCTTCAAATGCTGTTGTCTATACCCCAAAAACGCTCGAATCGCTACGGCTAGCAATGAAGGAAGACTTCAACCTCGTCACAAGCAAGCCAGGGCGTGTCCAGCCAAATGGTGGACTGGCCTATCACCCGCCAGGCATGCTGCACCTCTACAATACCCCTGCTGGCCCACAAGAGCGACAACTCGTTGCGCGGCATCTCAAATACAAGGGACCTAGTCGCGTTGTTGGCTTTGGTGGGCTGGTGGCCAATGCCAACCGAGTGGGTGCGAATCGACCATCTGGCAGGGATACGACATTGCCGGTCTATGCCACGCGTGCAGAATTCAGGGAGGATGGTAGTCTTGAAGTGAATGTAACGAAGCATGCACCTGCAAGAGTTCATAGCTACGAAGCTGAGCGACGGACAGGCGAGGCGTGGAAGGGCCTTGCAGCGCGCGACCTGACGATGGAGGATCCAGAGGATGATTTCTTGCTGCAGCTCGATCAATTGCGAGAGGCATCTCCTCTATTCAAGCGGTAGAATTGGCATAGTCAGCATATTTATCAGTTAAATTTACGGGTCTTATGTGCGTGCAAGGCCTGCACCAAGTTGCAAGTCTCGTACAAAGGTAGAGCCACCACGCACAGTGGCATCTCGCTCCCTCGCAACTTGTTCCTTGATTCTTGCCTGATTTTCTTGTTGTGAGGTTTGCGTGAGGCGAGCAAGCCGTACATCATTCAGCTCACTCGCTGCAGAGCTCATGGCAGCCAGTCGCTGTGCACGCATAGCATCTGCATCTGCTTCTGGCTTGTCGTTCTGTCGAACAGGCACCGGTGATCTTCGTTGCTCATGCCGACGTGACGGAGGAGACTGAGAGCGCGACTTGGATTGCTCACGGCGTCGATATCGATCCTCCCTGCGAGAACCGTAGCGATCCCTGCTACCCTCTCGGTAGTCCCTTCTGCGATTCCCATCTCGACTTCGACTCCTTCGTCTGTCTCGCCTGTCGTCCTCCTTGCTTCGTCGCCTGTCATGTCTATCAACACTGCCATCTCGCTTCGTGTGTGCATGTCTGGAGGAACGATCCCGGCTGCCCTCGCGGTATCGTCGAGAGTCTTCCTTGCGCAGCGCTGCTTCTCTTTGCGCCTTGACCTTTGCTACCATCGCATCCACCTGTGCTGCTTCTTGCCGCTTGATAGCTAGCAACGGATCCAGAGCGACTTTATTGTTCAAGTCTCGTAGATTGATTTCGCCACCACCCGGTGCAGCGCCTGGCATGATGCGTGCTGGATCCTGCATTCCACCAAGGGCAGCACCTCCCTGTACAGGTACATCTTTACCAAGCACATCATCGATCCGTTTCTTCCCCAATAAGTACGCTTCGCGCTCCTGTTCCATTGCAGCAGACGATCCGGCACCGCCACCGGCATACAGAAACTCGACACGCTGCTTCTTCTTTGGCGCACCAGCAAGTTCACTAAGCCGCTGCAGTTCATTCGCCTGTCTCTCTTGTTCAATTTCTTTTCTGAGCTGTTCTGCGCGTTTGCGTTCTTGGCGTGCTGCTTCTTGGTCTTCCCAGACGCGCGCACGGTTCTTGATGAGGCCTGGAAACCAGGATTTCTTCATGTTGAGGTCGCCGCTTCCCATCTTGACGGAATATGAAGGATGCGCTGGGGTGTGGATGTGCTTGAATGCTCTGTTAGCTCCTGTGCAAGTATCTGTAGCTTCGGTCAGAAAGAGTTGAGGTGCGCTCGGCTAAATTATTTTTCGCCTTTATAATCCACCAGAATTGCACCCTGCTTGTCCCCCTCGGGGAGACACTAGTCAAATTTGAAACAAAACAGAGAAGATTAGCATTGCCCCTGCACAAGGATGACACATTGCGAAAAAGAAGACTTACACATTTTTTTGCATCTTTTGGTATGGTCGAGGATGGGTCACTCTACATCCTCAGCAAGATCCAGAGCGATACACACGCAGGCCGATTAAACAACTACGATTTAAGTTGCGTAGAAGGTCACCCATGTGTATTCGAACACTCAACGCGCTGACGAGATGGCATGCAAAGGACACACGCTCACTAAGGTTGACCTTTCTGTAGCCCTTGGCTTCTTCACAACCACATCTCAGTCAGACCATCGATTCAAGCAACTCTTGGCTCGACTTGCCATTGACATAAGAAGCTTCAGCTCGTATTAGGCAATTACATTAGTCTAAACATAGTCTGCTTCTGAAGCGCATCCAAACCAGCACTACTCTTGATCCTGCTCCAGGAAGGACGCATCCTTCTGTATCCGGCTCATAAACTTGCTATGCCATTCCTGAAATGCCTCAAGTCAGCTGAATACCTTGTGTATTGGAGTCTTACCCTCAACGGCACGAACTGTTCATTGCCGTTCAGCTGATTGGCACCCACCGTATAGCCAGAGAGAAAGTTGTACCTACACTCGTTAGTCATCTCACTCTGTGGCCTTCTAACTTCTCTTACAAGTTGCGAACAACACGTCCCGTCAAAACAGCAGCATTGGGAGGCGCCGTCGTTATGGCTGTAGACGTCTGTCCGGCAACAGCTGCCTGCTTCAGTGCCGAGACTTGTGACTCGACAGCTTGGATGGGTTCTATGGAGATACCGAGCGCCGCTTCTACGGGACCTGGTTGAATGCCTGTGGTATTGGGCTGCTGCTTGACCTTGAATATGGCAGAAGGCTTTGCATTACTCAAACCACCTAGCAATTGAAAGTCCTTGCCTGGCCAGGAAAAGAAGACTGTAGCTGCATAACCTTCAGGGAAGGGTTGTTCAGGTAAGAGAAAGACGGTGATATGGTTGATGGATGCAGCATCCGGTAGGGAAAAGACAAACTTGTTTTGGTCCACTTGGACAAGGTTGGTCTGGACGGGTCTGCCCGCGCAAATAGCACCAAACATGAGCTAGTATGTGAGAGTACGTGAGAGCAGGGCTGAGAGTAACAGAGACCTGAGTAGCTGGCAATCAAGCCAAGCAGGCCTGGTGTGTCGATGCAGACAGAGTGTGTGATTGGGTGTTTCGCACAAGTCAACACTGGAATCGTCATCCTCTGCAATCAGCACTCGCTAGCAGCAAGCACGCCCAATCGATGTATGGACATCAATCAGCCAGGCTCTTCTCCTGATTCAAGTGCTTCTTGTCCGGTATGACTCCGGGCGACTCTCTCAAGATGCTTCACTCTATTTTAAGAGCCCTCATGTCCACCGATACGGGGATTCCTTTATAGTCCACTTGCAGTGACAGACACCGGCAACTGTGAGCTTAGTGTCCTGCTAGACGCCATCACTCGTTTCTACGCTCGCTCAGACTCCTCCTGTCCTTCTTGTCAGCATCGCAAAGACTGCTTCGTCCTCATCTAGGTCGAACGGCGAACACAAAGCATGCACTCAGGTACTCTAATGGTATCTATGACCGTCCTTCTCCTCAACATGCAATGCCTATCAACGTCCAGCCTACCCATCTTCCCCCGACACGCTGCAAAACACGCAGCAGTCTATCATCGCTATGATCGCACACAGTCTCTTGCTGCACAGTACGATAGCGAGCGTCTCAGTAAAGAAGGATTCAAGCGTACCGTCGTGGTAGCTAGCACAACGCAGCAGCTTCAAGGACGCAGGCGACGCTCACATAGCGACAGTATCGAAGAAGTGCCTATGACTGTTGCTGATACAGTTGTATGGAAATCACCGTTTGTGGACTTCATCAGGCGACTGCTTCTACGAGACCCGCGTGTTTTAGACGATGCTGCGATGCGTGGACCTCCAATTCGAGCATCTGCGCGTCGCACACTTCGCTACAAAGACTGGAAGGACCTTCAGATCTCCAGTGGGTGGTCTGGTCATGCACTGGAAGAAGCACAGCTTGCCATTCAACAAGAATGGGATCTGGGTGACCTGCTTGATGTTGGTTCCTCTGAATTGGCGTCATTGGAGAAAATGATACAGGTTGCCAAGGAAGTCGAGGCACATACATTTCTTCCTGCCATTGTCGAGACGCAAGGCTCTCTGTAAGGCTCTAAGCCCTTCAAGGATATCGTCGAACTGACTGACCTAGCAAAGAAGACCTCGAACGCGGTCGTGTTAAGAACCAGATTCTTTACCTCTATGGCCAATGCCTTCTCTCTCGCATCAGATTCGCTCAGATGGCTTCCTTTGAAGGCGGCAGTCATTCACGAGCAGGCAAGCTGGAGACACTCAAACTGGCGGACCTCGAAGCATCCCTCGATGAAGCAGTCAAACGCGATCGAGCAAAGGAAGGAGAACGCTCTGTCTCGGTCTTTCACGACACACACGCCTTACTGTGACAGAGACATCACGCACGGCACAACATTTTTGTAACATCTAGCCCCATCGAGTCGTCAATCAAAGCTTCAGTAGCATGAATTAAACTTTTTGAAATAGATACATGTTTTTAGATCTGTCCTCCATTTCAGCAAAGCGTTTAATGCTTCTTTGCTTCCTCGGATTGCTTCTTGGCAGCATCCTTCTTGGCCAACTCGGCTTCCTCCTCCATCTCGAGCTGCTCATCAATGACGGCACCTTTGCTGGGCTCATTGCCGTGCTTTCGGGCAGCATCCGTAGGAAGCTCTGCAGCCTTGGCAGCAGCAGCCTTCTCCTCCTCTGCCTCACGCTTCTTCTCCGCTTCAACGCGGTTGGCAAGGGAACGCTGGTCAAGTGGGTCGACTTCGGAGTGTGCATGCTCCTTGCCTTCGTCCTGACGGTTGGTGTTTGCTGGGAGTGTTAGTGGCTGCTAGTCTTGATAAATGAAGTACATACCGAGATCAGACATTGCTATTGAGGTTTATTCTTGTATAAGGTGTGTAGTATTACAGATGATCTTGTGCTTGTCGAGGTCCAACTTACACTCCGCTGCGGCCAGTGACATCATTTCCTCTTTTCTCACGCTACAATGGCAAACACCACAGTCACATCCACCAGCATGCAAAAATTGTATATTATAAGTGTCTCATTACCCGCAACCCTCCTACCGCAAACCCATCTGTTGCTTCGACTTCTCATACACCAAGTAAGAGATGGACACGGATGGAATCACCTTCATCAAATTTGGCAACAACCCACGAAAGAGTCCTCGCCAGCCTTGCTTCCTGAGTGTCGCTTGAATCACATCCTGTAACCCCGTGTAGGTGGCTGGATGCGCACGCGTCCCTTGTGCTTGGAGGCGTGTGCGGAGTAGATTGAGTGGGTAGACGAGACTTGCACCAAATGCACCACTCGATGCACCAAATCCCAGTACGAGATGATTGGGTACATCCACCTCCCTCTCACTCACCTTGAGCCGTTTCGCTTTCCGCTTGATGTAACTGCGCTTCAAGAGCTCAAACGTCCCTAAATCAATGGAAGAGTAAGGAATGATGCCCACAATGCCTAATGGCAATCCCCTGTAGAAACTGCGTAAGCCACCCTGCGCCCACATCTTGCTGGCTGTTTTGCGAATGACAGAGCCAAGCTCTGCATCACCACCTGACTCGCACTGTACGCGAAACTTGAGTGTGTCAATGGGATACACACTGGCTTGAGACACGGCGCCAGCAATTCCACCGGCGAGGAAGCGAGAGGCTGATGATAACTCATCTGTGCCAGCTGGCCCAGCAATGAATTTCTTTGCTGCTTCATAGCTGCCAAACTTGATGGCTGATTCGGGAAAAATTTTGAGGACATTGAGACCATTGCCAATGAAGAAGGATCGAAGTCCACCATTCGCATAAATCTCGGTAAGCGCACGTACAAGGGGTGCTGTGTCCACACGGAAAAGACTGCGGCTCAATGCCGCGCCCGCTATCCGTTTACTGGTATTTTCTGTAGATGCAATCAAAGCTACTTTGAGTCGATCAAAGGGAGCAGTTGCCGTACGCGAAACGGCACCAGCGAGTCCGCCTGCGAGGAAGTAGCCGATGGATTGTAACGCCTCGTTGCTAATGAGGATATCACCTTCGCTCGAGACTTGGTGGATGGATTGAAAGTAAAGAATGACATTCTTGATGTCTGGCAATTGCTCTGGTAGAAACAACAGATAGTCGCGCCATTCATCAAAGGTGATGTAGCCATCGTTGTTCTTGTCCATCGCTTCAAACAACTCGTTCATACGCCCATCTGTAGTATGCACGCCGGCTTTGTGCAAGGCACGTTGAATTTCAAAGCGCTTGAGTCGTCCTTGATGAAGCACGTCTAGCTGCTCAAATAACCGCCGCAACTTGTCCTCCGTCTCCAGCACAAACATGCGAAACTCGCTGAATGTGATGATCCCGTCATTGCCACTGTCAATGTGATCAAAGACCTCCTGCAGCAAGTTGTCTGCTCCCTCTAAAGGATGCTGCAACTCACGTAGTCCTGCGCGCAAATCATCAATATCGCGCAATTCGCCACAGCGTCGCACATCCAGTGTTGTGAAGAGACGTCTGATCTGTTCGTCTTTCCGCCGTTTCGCAGCCTCCTCGGGTGTCTCTTTTAACGGTGGCATGCCGGCAGGCCAAGGCTTCCTGGCGCGCTCTCTTGCGTGCAGGTCGAGACCGGGAATCCGTTTCTGAGAGGTCGTGTAGGACAAGTCAGCAGCGGGATCAATGATCTTGTCTGCTATGCATGTCAGAGCACTGCCTGTAGCCTGTGCCGGAGGGTAGAGTGTAGCTGAGTCTTTTTCTGGATGCGCCTGTTTTGACTTTTCGTGCCTCTTCTTCTTCTTCTTCCGTTCTGGTCATCGTCCAACTTTAGCCGAACGAGGGACAACCACCAGCACCCACCTGCTACAGACCCTCTGGGGTTGCATTCTTGCTCTGCTCTGCTCTTCCTTAAGCTTAGACTCTGGTGTACTTCTGACGCAGCCACTGGGCTAGTCCATGGCTGCCAATTGGCCGCGCTCTTCTCAAAAGTGCGTGATACAAAGCTGAGTTAAAGATGCCCTGCTGACAACGCTAGTCTCCACTGGCAACTCAGCTTCACAGACCTGCGACGACTCAGGAGACGTGACTTGTTACTACTGGAGCCATGGGAGTACAAAGTTGTACAGATACACTTGTTTGGTGGTACATCTATCTTGCTCCATTGTACGCACTGCTGACGACAGCGCTACGAGAGCTTGCTATTCGACTTCAGCTACGACAACAGCCTATCGCTACAGCGATGGTCTACATGCTTCGATTCTACACACGGTATGCAACCCTGTAGTTAGCCAATCTCACCTCGCAGAGCATCCTTTGTGGAAACAGATCCCTATATCGTCATTGCAGCTTGTCTCTACCTCGCTTGCAAAGTCGAAGAATGCCCCCAGCACATACGTACCATTGCACAAGAATGTCAAAAGTGCTGGGCAAATAGCCAATCCAATGTATCAAAATGGCAAGACGGCAAAGCAGCGAGCGATGCAGAACGGATTGCAGAGATGGAATTTTACCTCATTGATGAGATGGAAACGAGATTGATTGTGCATCATCCGTATCGCGTGGTGGATGTCGTTGCGCGGAGAATCAATTTGCCTAGTACATTGCACGAGCATGCTAAGATGTGGTGTAACGAAGCCTACGGGTGCGATATCCCGCTACTCTTCTCACCCATGGTCTTGGCCTTTGCGGCACTCTGCATGGCTGTCTGCACGGATCTTGGGAAGCCCAAGGACAGCAAACTTTCTGCTACCTTTGGCGCCACAGAACAAGACACAGCTATGCGGGAAATCATCAAATTCATGTCTGTACCAGAAAATGGAATACCCACACCAGACGTGATTTCATGCAATCAAATGCTCATTACGCACCACCAAGTCGACAAGGCAATTGCATTGGGAACAGCACCCATCCCGCCGACTGATGCGATACCAAGTCCATTTGTTGGCGACTGGAGTGCTAGAGCGCTCTTGCAGCGAATGCAAGGCGAAGAAATGGCACGCATTCGCAAAGAAAAACTACCAAACAACTTGCTGAATCTTGCACGACCTTCCTCTCGACAGCAGCAACCACGATAAGTCTGATCTCGCACGACTCTCCTATCGATAGGTGCAACCACAATGACCTTGTTTAATGTACCATTATCCCATTCAAATGTACCTTTCCCACTATAGACTCGAACTCAAGCACTTTTTTAATTCTCACCACTGCGCGAGCGACGAAGTTCTTGTAGTAACTGCTCCAAGCATCCCTCCATCCGTTCAATACGACTCGCATACTGATCCACTCGAGCGAGTAACACGCGCGACACCAATCCATCCTCACCCGTGTCCAACTCTGTCCCATCATCATCCGTCACACCGGGCCGTTCTCGATCCATTCGCAAGATGTCATTGGCAGTGGCAGGCCGACGGTTCCTCCCAGAGCCAGTACGTGATCCTTGTCCTAAATCCACGGATGACCGCGTTCCTGCAATCCCGCGTTCCAATGATGTTTCATGCATAGCAAGTTGTGTAGCGAGTGAGCTGGACAAGGGCGGTAATCGCTCTCCACTTACACGTCGCTGAGCTTGCGCAGCCCGTGACTTGGACTGCACTACAGGCATAGCTGTAGCCGCAGTTGAAGTACCTGTACTGCTTGAATGGGTTGTTGCAGATCTTGCAAGATGGCGTCCGAGCCGACTTGTAGAGTGCGAGCCACTGGTCAACTTATTGGGAGATGCTCGAGCAGTAGACAGTCCATTACTTGCAGAGTCAATAGAGTCCACCAGCGCAGCAAGTGTCCGTGGCGAGTCGCGTGATGGTGACGAGGTACGCGAGCGGAATCCCGGCCGAATAGTCGCGGAGCTATGCTGTCGCTTGTGCCGCTGTGAAGACTCCTCTACCTCCGCCGTCGTGCCGGAAATATCAGCCTCCTGCTCTGTGTCAGAGGTTTCTGCAATCTGACCATCTTCTTCCGCATCCATCTCGTCGTCACCAGAATCAAAGTCCTCCGCGCGATCGGCTGGATCCAGGATGGAGTCAAGCGTCATCTTACGGCTTGGAGGTAAACGACCAAGACGTTTCTCAATAGATGGAAATTCGCCACGCGCGCCCATCAGCGGCATCAAGAATTGCACTTCTGGTGATTTTGCTATCACACTTGTCCCCACGGCGTGGCTTGCCGTGCTGCGCATATCCTCTGGATCTGAATGTGTGCTAATGGCATACCCACTACCCCTGAAAGAGGGCAATCGCCCAGCTGGCACAATTGGAACAAGCGGTGGTCTTCGAGGGCCATTGCCAGGAAGTCCTTGTACCTGTGCAGCTGTTGTAGCTGCCCGTTTCATACCTGGTCGTGCAGGTGCACTCTTTTGCCTATCATGACCCGTGGTGCGATGGCCACGCTCAAAATACTCCGAGTCTCCCATACGTCGCTGATCAGGCGTCCCATCACTAGGTGTCGCTTGTCCACCACCACCTGGAGAAAAGACATCTGCAGGCGGTAAGCGTTTCACCCAATCATTAGTCCGTTGTCCATACGCTCTCCCGACCATTCCAGGTCTACCGCCCACACGAGCACGCTCTTGATGCATGGCACCATACCCTTGCTGTCGTCGTGCATGATCCGTTTGACTAAAGACTTGATTTAAAATCAATTCAGAGTTGCGCTGTGCATCACTTTCGCGTCTCAAGCGATGACCAAAGAATGTCCCGCTGACAAGTCGCTGTGGCGCTGCTTCAGGTTGCTGATAACCATGTTGAGAGGCGGCACCGTCGCCAAGCAAGAGTGCTTGTGCTTGCGGATTGTGGACCCCAAGGAGCGGTGCACGCATCGTGTCAATGGAGTGCGTGCGTGCAAGAAGCAAATCTTGCGGTACAAAGGCTCTTGGGCGTAAATAGAAGCGCTCAAATAGAAATATGGCAGCCAAGAAAAAGAAATGGGTGAATTTGATGAAGTAGCGGTTGATGCGAATGTACTTGCTTCTCGGCAAAATCAGCACGAGTGGAGCTAGCAGCCACTCAATGAGGTTTAGTGGCGCCTGGTAAAAGAAGAGAGCATCCGACTTGACTGCCAGAATTGTGTTGAGAGCAAACAGGTACTGATGTTCCTCATGCGCATTACTGATGACAGCTGCAAATGTGGTCGACAAGACTGAAACAAGAATTGTGACGACGAGGTAGTTTGTATTGATCATGAAGGTGATGAGCAAAAGCTTGCCAATCCAATTAATTTGTGGAAGTAACTCCCACGCAGCAGGAGAGAATCCAAAGATGAGCTGCAACAGCTTGAATGCAATGTCCTTTGCCGAGTAGATGTTGCGAGCGAAAGCTAGTGAAAGTGCTAGGAAAAAGCCAGCGAAGAAAATGAGGATGAACAGAACGGAAGTAAGCAAATCAATGGCCATGCGCTGAAAAGCAATAAGCATCTGACTGAACTGTCGAGTGTGGTCAAGCGCAGAGAAGAGTCTTGGTGTGAGGAAGACCGTGTTGATAGCGAGCAAATCATATGCAAAGTACTTTGCATCTGTATCGCGCCAGAAAACGAGGCCCCATATGCGTAGGGCAAAGAATGCAATAAAGAAAATGAGACTGAGAACATCAAAGGTGTTCCAGAGGTTCGAGAGAAAGAGAGAAGACCCGGTATCGTTGAGACCCACAATTTCATCAATCATGAAGCCAACAGCGTAAACCACCATGACAATCTCGAGAGGCCGGATCTCTAGGCTTCGCTCCATGAGTACTGCAATAACGAGCCCTAACAAGATGGCAAAGGAGAATGTTTGCATCCAGTGGCGATAGCGAGGGACACGCAGCCTAGAGAGTTTAAAGATGGATGCCTCGCGCGCATCATACGTCTGAGCCGCCTTCCGCATCCGATGGGGTAGAAATTGAGCATCCTTATCGCTTGCACCGTGAAAGACAATGTTACCCTTCCATATATTCTCAAGAACTTGCACAACGAGCGGACTCGATAGAAACTTTTTAGCCTGCGCCTTGATGGCCAATTCAAGAGCTGAAATGCGCTGACTGCGTGGTGCTTGCTTTCCCTGCCATCTAGGGTCACCTTGTAACGGAAAGAAATCGAATGTCAAGACATCAATGAGCTCGCGCGGTGAAAACTCTTTGAGCGTCTTGACGGCCAGCAATTCACACGCTAAGGCTCGCGTCGTGTTTACACCCTGCCTTGCAGCATCCTCCTCTGCTTCGCGTCGATATTGCACACAATTTGTCAAGAGTGAGAAGATAATGGCGCGTGTACGCTTGTCGCGACATTTTAGCAGAAGTGGACGGACAAGGAAACTGTTGAGTTGCGGCGATTTCAGCTGATCCCAAGTAAGCGAGGTATCGACTGCCGCATTGATGTCCTCGCGAAGCGCGTGAGTCAAGCGAAAGACGGGGACATCGTCCAAGTTGTCTGATTTGAGATCGCCTAGCAGTGGCGCGTACTCGGCTGCTCCCTCCACGTCGCTTTCGGCGCGCTCTGCAGAAGCATGGGTCATACTTGGCGACACGTCTCTAGCGCGAGAGAGCTCACGGGCCCTGGCCTGGAGGACACCCTTTGCCGGGCTTGTCTGCTTCTGCTGGGCGTGGTAGAGGGGATTCGAAGGGTTGTCTGTCTGTTGGCGCCAAACAGAAAACAAAGCGCGACGACAAAAGGGCAGCGACGAGGCACTAAGGGAAGAAAGAATTAGGGCTATGGAATGCTCCTAGAGATGGAGAAGTATGCTTGAATGTCATTGAGAATTCAGAAAGAAGATCTTATCATTTGCCGCAAATAAAACATTTGCTGTGCTCTTCCCCTGGAAGCTTGGTATCGTCCTTTTGGCGAATGTACTCGGTGGGCATCATACCGGGTGATCCTGCATGTTTGTCTGGATTCATGCCCTTGGGATTTTTTGCAATGAAGCGCCAGGTATCATCGCAGATATCCTGCAATGTGTATCGCGTCTTGAACCCAAGCTCCCGTTCTGCAAGATCCACTTTCGCCGTCAGGTTCAGGACGTCGCCTGGACGTCGAGGAGCAACCTGGACATGAATCTTGTGTCCAACAGCCCTGCTGAAAGAATCAACCACTTCAAGTACGGTTGAGCCATGGCCTGATCCGATATTCCAAGCACGCCAACCTCGTTGGCCTTGTTGTATCTTTTCGCAAGCCTTGAGGTGTGCGATGGCGAGATCTCCCACATGTATGTAGTCGCGAATTGGCGTTCCGTCCTTTGTTTCGTAGTCATCACCAAACACACTCAGAAACGGACGCCTTCCCACGGCGACCTGCGCAGCATAGGGCAAGAGGTTATTGGGCACACCTAGTGGATCTTCTCCCAACAGCCCCGACGGGTGCGCACCACCTGGATTGAAGTATCGCAACAACGCTGCACTCCATTCTGGATTCGCAGCACAGTGATCTTGAATGACCATTTCTGTCGCCATTTTGGATCGTCCGTATGGGTTGGTCGGACCTACAGGACAATCTTCTGGGATGGGAATCATATTCGGAAAACGTGTAGCATCCCCATAGACCGTCGCCGAACTTGAAAAAACAATACTCTTGACGCCGTTATCGCTCATTGCACGCAAAAGCGTGATAGTGCCTCCAATATTGACGCGGTAGTACTCTAATGGGATGACTGCAGACTCGCCAACGGCTTTGAGTGCCGCAAAATGAATGACACTGTCAATCTTGTGCTGTTGAAAAACATAGTGCAGCGCTGTGTAGTCTGTAATGTCCACTTGGTGAAACGCAGGGCGTTTACCTGAAATGGCTTCAATGCGATTGATGGACTCGAGTGAGCTATTGGCAAAATTGTCAATGACTACCACCTTTTTGCCAGCATTGAGAAGTTCCACCACCGTGTGAGAACCGATATAGCCCGCGCCGCCCGTCACTAGAATCGTCTCACTTGTATCGTTGACTGGTGGTGTGTTCATTGCCCGAAGTTGCATAGATTGTGAAGAAGAAGCGCTGTAAAGACTGAAGAATAAGGAGCAATAGGAGCTGTTTGACCTTGACAAACAAGAAATGAGCAGCCGTGAGATGCGATGGCTTGTTACAAGCAGGTATCAAAGTCACACAATTGGTCTCCACACGAGAGCCGCACCCTCTGAGATCTCCAGCAGCGGGTTGCAATGTCGCAGGATGATGAAAGAGTGGTCGCGTATCGCTGTTTGCTGTTCTTTGTTGTGCAGCTAATATAAGAGCAGTGCAAGCCAGATGGAGACAAGCTTCAGATGCGACTGCCTGCTGCCTGCTTCGAACAGCACTCGCAAGGGCCCTGTGAGAGCGCCGTGCTGTCTGGTGTCTGCAGATGAGAGTTTTCCCCTCGTTGTCCCGCTTTCCAGCCACAGTTGCCGCAAATTCAACCAAGGCAGCTCCAAGACTGCTCCTACTCTCATATATCTGCTGCGGCTTCACCATCTATGGACACTACTAAGCAGCAGGAGCACCTTCGGGGTACGCAGGCACGTCGCCCTCTTCTACTACAACTAGGCCATCTTGTTGTGCCAGTAATTCCTCCTGGTGATCTGCTTCATACCCGCTTGTCCGAATATCATTGAGACCGTAGTCCTCGTTCTGCTCCTCTGTCCGCTCATACGTCTCTACGGTCATTTGCGGATTTGGCTCAGGCGCATAAGGGTTCTGCAGGTAAGAAGCAGCCAATGGATCATCCAGAATCAGCGTAAAGGGCAATTTACCCTCTCGCGCCATCGTCAGCTTCTTCAAGAAACCCTCCCACCGTGTTCGTTCATCTGACGTCCGCGAGTCGCTGCCCGCAGAATAGACGCGGCCATAGAGTTCATCATAGACCTGTGCCAACAACCCCTCGATCGTTGTGAATCGACCGCCGAGTGTGCCTGGATGCAAGTCGAGCGACAGCTCCGGACAGGACATGGCGCAACTTTCACTCTTGAGAATATCAAGGGCCAAGTCATCCGCATCTTCCACTTGAAAGGTGATTTTACGACCTTTGTCCGGAATGGCGCCGCCTGTTTTGACTTCGTTGGATTTATAGCCACAGTCCTCGCAAGCGGTAGACATGATGACTACTTCCTTGAAGTGTGGGATATCGACAAGCTTCATGTGCGTATCACACGGACGTGCACACGAAGGGCATGACGCCGGGAAGGTATGGACCTCATCTGGATGGATGTCATCCACATCAGGCGCTTCAGGATTTCCCAAACCTAGCTTTGCATTTTGTGCAGGTGAGCGCAGGTAGTCAACCCTGTTCCATGTATTTTGCGCATCTGATTGCTTTGGCTCGATCCATGAGTTGCCTGCAATATCATCCACGATAACTGTGAAGGGTAGCGCTTTGCCTTCGAGCATAGCTCGGCCTTTCTCCAAGAATGCCGATATTTTCTCGTATGCTTCCGATTGCTCTGCCTTGCGCACGTCTTGACCCACGGCAAGGTCCTCGAGGACATTGCCAAGAAGGCCTTCGACTGTAGTCAATTGACCGCGTTGCGCGGGAATTTCAACATCAAGCTCGACAAAGCGACAAACGCATGACTCTGACTTGACGACTTGACGGTCCATGTCCTCCTTGTTCATTACCCGAAGTGAGTAGCGCGATCCACGCTCCTGTATCTGTCCTGCCGCTTGAATCTCGCTATTCTTGAAGTGACAATGCGGACACTCAAAGGACATCAGAATGACTTCCTTGAAGAAGGGAATGACTGTGAGCAGTAGCTTTGTCGTGCCATTGTCATGGCAATTCATGCACATGGACTCGATCTCGTCCACGACCTTGTTATCGTCATAGTCGCCTGTTTCTGCCTGGTCGCCGATGGTCGCAAACAACTGAGGCGCAGTGACGACTTGTTCCTGATGCTCTGCCATCGTGGAGCAGCTATGGAAAAGGTAGAGTTTGTCCTTGCGCTCGTGTCTGCTTCGTCATGTCCAGTTCTCGATTCCTTTTTTTTTCGCCTTCGAGACAACGAAGAAAAGAAGTAAACAAGGCGACACGGCATCAACAAGACCAGGCACCCGACAACCTGCAGCTATAGAACAAGAGAGGATCGATGACTGCCCTCCGCTCGCTTCAGGGCCCATCCGATAGCATCAGCTCCCTCGAGTTCTCACCAGACTCATCCACCGTGCTCCTCTCCAGCAGCTGGGACGGCCATCTACGCGTCTACGACACAGCTGCCTCCAGCGCATCAGACCAGCCACTCGAACCCTACGTCGATATCCAACTTCGCGCACCCATCCTAGACGCATGTTTCATCGATGGCAGCCACGCAATCACCGCATCTCTCGATGGGTCCGTCAAATTGCTCAACCTCGGACGTGGCAACAAACAACCACTCCTTCATCTTTACACCCGCCACACGCAAGCCGTCTCCTCGTGCTGTTTCAGTAAGCAGCATATGTTGTTGCTGACGGGAAGTTGGGATAAGACCCTGCATATTCGTGATATCCACGCATTGACGGACGATTCAAAACCGCCACTCATCCTCACATTGCCTGAAAAATGCTTTAAAGTGTCATGCTCCAACGACGTGCTCGTCGTGGCTATGGCCAATCGTGCGGTGCATCTATACCAACTTACAGATTTGCGAATAGCAATGGAACAGCAAACGCCAAGCAGCCAAGTGCAACCCATGCAGCGGCGTGAAAGTTCCCTCAAGTTCATGACGCGCACGGTCCAATGCACACCGGACAATACCGGCTTCGTCAGTACTTCGATTGAAGGCCGTGTTGCCGTTGAATTCTTTGATGCGGCAGAGGAAGTGCAAGCGCGCAAATACGCATTCAAATGTCATCGCCAAAAAGAAGCCATACAAGGTGCCGAGCTCGATGCGAAGGAGGATGTCGTTTATCCAGTCAACGCTGTTGCCTTCCACCCAAAGCATGGGTCATTCGCAACAGGTGGCGGTGACGGCGTCGTAGCCATGTGGGACATCAAAGCGAAACGACGCGTCAAGCTATTTGGCAGTATCGGCAAGAGCGTTAGCTGCTTGGCCTTCAGTGCTGATGCAAAGACTCTAGCCATGGGCACCAATGCAGAAGGAACAGGAAAATCACTGCCTGTTCAGCAAGAAGGTTGTATCTACTTGCGAACACTCGGCGAGCAAGACGGTAAATCCAAAGCTACTCACTGAGCCGCTTTGCGAGCTGGTCTAGGCTCCCAAGCAGCACCTTTTTTCACAAAGGGACTTGGAATTTCGAGCATCTCGACGAACGTGCTGGTCTGTGGATTGCTGTAAACATGGACTACTGTTAGCTGCAGTTCGCTGCTTGCTTGCACAAACCTTTTGTTCGTTTGGCGCTCGACGAATCTTCCGCTGGAGCAGTTTGTTCAAAGTTGCATGGAATAGTCATATCAAGTTGCTTGGCATCCAGCCATTGTTTCGCTTCGGCAATTTCTGCCTGCAGCTGGACAGAATCCGGTAATACACACTGATACGCACCTGTAGAGAAGTAAGGCGACATTGCTCGTGTAGTCGCAAGCCATGTTGGGTCGTAGCAAAGGTCATCGTTGCTCTCCTCTGTCGTTTCGATACTGATGTACTCCAGGTACTGTCGACGAGGCAAGCATTTATCCAATGCAAGAAAGTGCGTCGTAGCTGGCTTATTGCTGGGCGTCTCACCCAGCTTGTAGCGCTGTAGAACTTGCTTCTTGTACTCCTCCAAAGATTGCGTTTCCTCTGATGGCTTGGTCTCAGCGGCCACGTCGTCGTCGCTCAATTCCAGTTGAATCTCATTTGGATCCTTGGCCGCGGAAACATCCTCATCATCTTCGTCAAGATTCACAGTAATTTCATCCGGATTTGCTACCGACTGATGAGCTGTGGTAAGGTCTGGCGAAATCGCTTCTCGCGGTCGCTTCTTGCTCTCTCCATGGATGACTTCTGCTTGGAATCGTACATGCAAATGCGCCGAGAACCAATACCTTGGCTTTATGCCTGTTAGAAGTATTTCATTTGCTGGACTACCTAGATCATGACGCGCCACTTCTGCTTTAAAGAAAGGTTTCTTCTTCAGCAAGACCGCTGTATCGCCATGCCGCTCGATACCCCTCGGCCAGTCATGGCTGAGGAAAATGTCGAAGCCCGGCTGGGCTTGATGTGCTGCTAGCAAGCGTTGTACCTCAAACTGACGAACATGATAGACGCTGCGAAGTGAAGAAGACGTATACGGTGGACACTCGTTGTAGCCACGTATGTAATGCTCCTTTTGCCAAATACCAGAGATTCCAGCGATGCGAAGACCTTTATAGCGAACAACACCGGCATTACCTAGGTAGTAAATATTAGGCGCTACCCAGCCGCCATGGTAAAGTTCCTGCATGTATGCACTCGACTCGTGGTTGCCACCAACAAATAATGTCAAGACGGGCGCTTTTGCCTTGCCGCTATAGTACTGGTGAAAGTCACCGAGACGTTTGTACTTGTCAGGAACAGACATGCATGAGAGGTCTGCGTGATTCCTGACGGCTTGAAAATCACCGCCAATGATGAGAAGGTCAATAGGAGCTGCTTGCTCTGATTGCTTAGCAATGGAGCGGTACACTTGATGGAGCTCGCCATGGCAGCAGCCAAGTACAGCGACATTGAGTGCTCGAGGCATTAGACAAAAGCTATTGATGCTGTAGCATAAATGGTGTGGTGGACTGGGGCTAAGGACGACTCGCTATGCACGCTCTGAAATGATCTATCAACAATCTGACAGAATGAACACTACTGCTCCTGACAGGCTCCACTCTTTCCAGCCGCCGCTTTCTCTGACTTGGCCTTCTTAATGCTTTCATTATCACCTAGCTCAATGTCCTTGTGTATTCTTAGCTTGTACGTCTCTGAACCTTCTTCAGCCTCTGCTGCTGCATCCGCCTTTCGCTTGCCCTGCACAACATTTGTCCGCAGGATCTTAGCAACCTCCTTGGCATGCTCAAGCTTAATGGCCTGCTCATCTGGCGACATGGATCGCGCAGACTCAAAGTTTTTGCGAATCTCTTGTCGCGCTGCAGTCAAGATGGGCGCATCACCTGGAATTGGTTAGAGCTGATGCTTGAATGATGAACAGCCTGCGCACCCTTGAAGGCTATCTGAGCTGATCTGATGAGATTCCTGTACGCCTGTAGGCCAGACATTGCAAGGTGTGCGGCGAGTGTGGTGCTTGCAGCTGATGATCTTCTGGACTTTTTGCATTTGACAGGCGCGCGCTCTTCATGACACTTGGCAACCCAACACAAATAACCATCAACCGACTGTAGCTCTCAAATTCCAAGCTAAAAGAGTGTGAAGCAGAAGCTCCTCTTTTCATGGGACTGATCAGCATGGACTTGCTCGCGGAGAAACCGCTCAACTTGGCCAATATTCGCTATGCCCTCATCCGGCAAGAAGACACAATCATCTTCAAGCTCATTGAACGTGCTCAATTCCCTCAAAACGGTACGATCTATAAACCAGGTGCGATTCCTATCAAGGACTTTGATGGTTCCTTCTTGGATTTCGTCTTGGAAAAGTCTGAGCAAGCTCATGCCCTCGTTCGCCGCTACCAATCACCTGATGAGTATGCATTCTCCTCTAACCTACCTGAGCCCATTATTCCACCACTCCAGTACCCTTCACTCATCAAGGCCGATGGAGTCAGCGTCAACCACAAAATCAAGGAGTTCTACCTAGAAAAGATTGTGCCAAAGTTGTGTGAAAGCAATGTCGGCGGTGACCAAGGTGAGCGACTAGAAAACTACGGTTCAGCAGCCGTATGCGACGTCGAGTGCCTTCAGGCCTTGTCACGTCGTATCCACTTTGGTAAATTTGTCGCCGAAGTCAAATTCATGGCAGAGCGCGAAAAATACACAAAGATGATTCAGGAAAAGGATATCGAGGGCTTGACCAAGGGCATCACCAATGCTGCAGTCGAACAACAGGTCCTTGCCCGACTCGAGAAGAAGGCACGTAATTATGGGCGGGATCCAGCTGATTTGGATAGCGCGGAGGCTCCTGGCAAGGTTGATGTTGAGACGGTCGTCCGCATGTACGAGAACTTCGTCATCCCACTCACAAAAGAGGTGGAGATTGAGTATCTCCTGCGAAGACTCGAGCTAGACTAGAGACTATAGCAAGCTTTTGGTCCCATTTTCCTCGAGATGACGCTGCATTCAGCACACAAATCTAGGCAAAAAAGAGAAAAAGTGCACCCCGAAGGGATGCATTGTCACGGCGCTACTTTCGCAGCAGCAATGAACCAGGAGCCAAGATGACTCGAGAAAAGATCCAAGAATTTGGGTATATTGCAGTTGCGTTTGGTCCAATAAAGCAACAAGGGAATCCGGATGACTTGATCAGACGAGCCAAGGCATCTGACTCCTCCAGAAGGGGAGGGTCCATCACAAGAACCCATCTCTCTTGCCACCTTGCAGAACGTCAAACAAGCAATATTGATGGACCATCCAAATCGCTGGTCCTCGTGCGATCGTATGTGATGAGGTATAGCAGACCGCATGGTCATTTTCGTTTGGCCCGGCAGATATAAGTAACCAAGCAAGAATCCCCATCCGTAGATGGGCCGGAAGCAGACGACGCATGTCCAAAAAAAGACCGCCTTCTTGTTCCCTCGCATACCTGACCTTCCAGCAAGCATAATGTTCACGTTGGGAAGCAATCCAACGAAGAAACACTGTCTCGAAGAAGGGACATGGAGCGGAGAAGCCTAAGCCTTGGGTTTGTTTGAGGTGGCCTCCCCCAGCATCACCAGAGGATGAAAGAACCCCTGCTAATGCGAGAACAAAAGCAGGCCTGGAGGGTGGGCCTATTGTCTGTCGTCTCGAGGAAGAGATCCGCGACTGAAAGCACAAGATACGTAGTGCCATGGGAAAAGCCATTAACTTTGCAATGACTCCTGCCTGGAACGTCATCAAAGCCCAGTGCAGACATGAGGGGTGTCCAAGGAAGACTTGAGATGACTGGACGCCGCGCTTGCACATCAGATTTCCTTTCCGAGAGTTGGGCGGGTCAAATGAAGAAAGCATCTTGCACCTTGCGGATAGCTCGCTGTCAAGCAGCAGACCTGACAACACCATTGTTGCCAAGCGCGGCAAGACTTCCGACGAGGTTGCTAGGGCGCGGTACCAGAAGCTTCGTATGTAGTGCCAACAGGGTCCACAACTCCTGGGAAATCTGAGCCATCGGCATGCAAGAGTAGCATCCTGGAAAGCTTTGCTTTTGAGCCGAGATGAAGCCTCGCGCCAGCACATCTCTTCAAGACAACTGCAGTACTTAGGGTTAAGCTTGGAGCATACCTGTATTACTTCCCGTGCGTCCAAATGTCTATAACGACTGGAGAGGGAAGATACATAGCGGTACACTCCGTACTGAGAGCGCGCTATAGTGGTGGTGAGAAGTCAGAAACGCGACGCGCTGGTGAATTTGTGATTCGCGACGATCAGACGCATGGATTCTGTAGCACGAGGACGTCTCTCACTCTAAAAGGAGGCTTTCATGAACATCCTCGTCAGCTGGCTCTGGACAGGCAATCTTCGATCAGGAAGACGTTGGAGGCTACGAAGTTGCCCACATTCGAGGACACTTCACTTCACAAGTTGACACATGACAAATCAGAGACCAGACGCTGTTCGTCTATACAAAGACGTGTGCCGTTTAGATCTGGCGTACTAGGAAGCTGCATGTGATTGTGTTCACTGCTCATCAATCACAGCAATTTCGTCTCTAACTGAGGATGCACAATGAGCGGAGCTGCGTTTATATCCAATATTGGGCCTGTGATCGAGACAGAGCCTTTCTTATTCGACCTTTTCATTGAGAGACTCCTCGCGCTCCTCATCGTCGAGCTTAACAAGCTTGAGCACCACCTCGAAGACGTGCTGCGACGGGTTAGCAAATGAATACACAAAAAGAGCAGCATACCGGTGGGATCGTTTGAGCATAGATCCTGGTGAGCTCTTCAGGCTGAGGGTACATCTTGAGTGCCCTGTAAAAGCAAATAGCAGCGTCGTATTTGCTTGACTCTCCCAATGCATAGAGCTGCTCTCCGCGAGCCACTTCCTGCATGAAGGCCTGCTCCTTCTCCTCCGGCGAAGATGGCAAAGGCTCATCCATCGCTTGCCTATGGGCCCTCTTGAGCGTCTCCTCCTCTCCCATCTGGGCCTCTCGCGCCTTCTCCTTCTCGAGGGATGACACACGCTTCTGCTCTCGCCGAATGGCTTTACGGAATGTCGGGTCGTTGCGGCGCCTGTAGTCGAAGTAGGCTGCGTATGCTACGATACCCACGGCGACTGTCGTCACACCTGCAAAGACGGTGGTCCTGTTGACTTCCATGGCTCGTAGATGACAGATAAGATAGAGCGGTGTCTTTGCTTGTGCTTTAAAATCTTCGAACTCGGGTGGTGGTTGCCGTCATTTGGTTTGGGCTACACCCACACTCAACCAAATCATCACAGGCGACTTGTCCGAGTGACCATTTCCTTCTCTGCTTCTGCTACAAGCCATCTGCTACTGTACTGACCGCCACAAGCTCAAGTCATGTCCTCTAACGGGCTGCCGTCGCTACGAAAGAAGAAGAGCTCAAAAGATGCGCCGCGTCGCAAGTCTCTGTTTGATGGAGGGCCACCAGAAGTTGGCTCCAAAGAAAAGAACAGAGTCCAGGATAGAATCAAGCGAAGGCTGTCTACAAAGATCTCTCATCCAATCAACCTGATGCCTGGTCAGCCGCTCCCATCGAACGCTATGCAAAACATCACCAACCACAGAACGCCTATTATCCCGCAGGAGGCGAGGCAGCAGCATCAGCAACGGCAGCAAGAGAAGCTAGAGGCTCGAGAGGCTGGTCAGTCTCGCTCGCGCCCCGCCTTTGATCCGAAAGTATTTCGTGATCCCAATTTCAATGCCGATGCATATGTCAAGCAGATGCTGGCCAGCGCTTCGCCGGAAGAGTTAGATGGCTTCTATCGCAATTTGCGTGACAATGGCGAGGCAGTCAATGATGAAATGCAAAAGAACGTCTTCAACAATTACAAGGACTTTATCGTCATCAGCAAAGAGATTGGCACCATTCAAGCAGACATGGCTGGGTTACGAGACTTGCTCGGAGAATTACAAACCGTCACAACGACACTGACAGAAGACGCTGAAGCAGCCATTGCCTCTGATCAAAAACAAGGTCCCAGTAATGGCGCGTCCCCGGCCATGCAGGGCACTTCCCGGCGAGGCCAGCGCAATTCCATTGTTGACTTTCATCAACTCAACAAGTATCACCTCCAAGCACTCTGGCAACAAATAGAGGGATCGCAAAAGTTCTTACCGGCGGACGAGGGGCGTCGGATTGTGCGCGAATCAGGCGCTTGGGCTGAACTGAACGCTGCGACATGGCGACCAAAAGGCAAGGTTCACCTGGTGCTGTTGAATGATCACCTGCTTGTCGCTGCGAAAAGACCCAAGCCAAGTGGATCAGGAAATCGGCTTATCGCTGAACAGTGCTTTCCACTGCAGGAAATACGGCTGAGCGGGTTTGACGAAGAAGGCATGGAAGACGCCATCTCAGTACGCCTATCTGGTAGTCGTGAAAAGTTTGCGTTCCGTGCCAATACAGTCGAGGAGAAGGCAACCATGCTGAAGGCGGCTAAGCATGAGCTAGGAGAGCTACAGGCCTTGATGCGAGAGCGAGGTGAACAGATGGCACAGCAAGGCGACGCACAAGCAATTGATATAACTCGCGCAACGCAAATCAAGCGGCTATCACGACGTTTGTCGAAACAAGGGCTTGGTGCAGACAGTCCACAGGTGGATGCTGAAGTTGACTTGGAAGTCGTACGGGAACGGATCGATGAACTCGATCAGTGCATTGCGCATCGTCAATTCAAGCAGGCTGTGCGTTCAATCGGTCGAGGGCGCCAACTTGTTCAAGAATCCGGGCCACAAGATCTAGCAGCTCAACTGACGGCTCTCCAGTTGGACGAACGCGCCGAGCGCCTGTCTCGCTTACTTGCTGCAGAGTTGGCTGCAGAAGCTCACAAGCCACATTCAGTTGTTCGACTTGCCAGATTCCTGGTCGCAATGGGTGCGAGTGCAACGGCAAGAAAGGCATATTTGGACGCGCGCGCAGCCACCATTCGGCAACGGAGCAGGCAAGTCAATTTCGACGCTGATCTGCCCATCTATCTATCAGACGTGGCAACCGTTACGTTTCATCTGATCAAGCAGTCAGCTTATGCGTATCTGCATGCTTTTACTAGCATTGTCCTACCGACTGGCCCAAACAGCTCCATGGGCTTGTTGGGTACCAACAAGGACCTCTTCAACTCTATTGAAAGTGCGAGTGCCACTTCAGCGGTTGTTGCTTGGTCGGCAACCCAGGTCGAGTTATTTGCCAAACTCTTCAATGCACAGACATGGGGTCTAGAACCAGACTCAGAAACATATCGTGCATGCCTCGAAGCAGTGTCTCGCCAGATGGCAGTCTTGAGAGATGTAGGCATGGATTTACACTCCGCGGCGCAACGTTCTCTAGGTATGAACACAACATGATTGTAGATGAACAGCAAATTTGAATAACTCAGAAGCAAGCGCCAACTGCTACATACTTTTGATGAAAGAAACACACTATGCAAAAACAAGAATGATTGACAATGTGAAGTGGGTTTTTTACTTGAGCCCAAGATTAGGTTGCTCAAGGTCTTGTCCACCACTCTGTCGACGTCGGTGGTCTTCATCGATATGGTGTACAATGCCCGTATCATCGTGGTGCAACGTGATGCTGTTGAAGTTCCCAAAGGGATCAAAGTCAACCAGGCCTTTTGGCGTTTGTGCACCCATTGGCACACCTGCGGCAGTCGTGGTGATAGCATTTGCATTGCAAATGTCGATGCTCATGCTTTCCTTCATAGCGCGGAAATTGGTCGCCTCAATGCCATTGCCAGGCTGCGGTACGATGGGTGGTTTAGTATGACGAAGCAATGCCCATTGAATGTTGCGGAAGAAGGGCTGCGTCTTGATTTCAGATGCACCGGCTTTGGAACCAAGTCGCTTATGCTCGTCTTTAATAAGCAGTCGCTTGACGGCATTCTTGCAATTTGAAGAAACTTGGTGGCCCAGGGGCGACTCTGGGAAAGGAACATCGTTTTTGAGAATCTTGGCAAATGTCATATTGCGATTCTTTCCCTTGAACGGCGTTGTGCTAAACAGCATTTCGTAGAGCAAGATGCCCAGTGTCCACCAATCCACTGCACTAGTGTGACCATTTCCATTGATAACTTCGGGTGCAATGTACTCTTCAGTCCCGACAAACGAGTTCGTCCTGAAGCCTCCAACACAAGATCTGGTATCGACAGCTGGCAATGAGTGAATGGTAGTACCCTTTGCCGATACAATCATGCCAGGCGCACCTTGCGCTGTAGATTGTTTGGAGAGATCGAAATCTGACAACATGATGTGACCGGTGTGATGCAGGAGAATGTTTTCCGGCTTCAAGTCGCGGTAAATGAAGCCCATCAGATGCAGGTATTCCAGGGCAGCCGTCACCTCTGCAGCATAAAATTTGGCGTCCTCTTCCTTCAAGCACTTGCCAGGCCTGCTTTGCAAGGCGCGGAAAAACTCGCCGCCCATACAGTACTCCATACACAGATACAGGTTCTCATCACTCTGGAAGGAATGATGCAGCGTGACAATAAATGGGTGATTGGACGTTGCCAAAATCTCTTGCTCAGCCAAGGCACGCTTGATCTTATTGCGTTTGATCATTTCTGATTTACTCAAGACTTTCATTGCAAACAAGCGAGACGTCTTCTTCTCGCGGACAAGATAGACCTTGCCAACATCGCCCTTGCCGAGCAACTTGAGCTTGTCGAATGAGTCTGGGCCGACTTCAACAGCGCGGCTGCGCATAGAATGACTGCTGTGCGTGCGTCTAAATGTCTTCTTCGCATTCAATAGCGATGAACCATCATCAAGCGCAGCATCACTCGTCTCTCCTGTAAGGCGTGACAGCTGTCCGTCGTCACCATCTTCTGGTACCATTAAGGAATTAGATCCGAGTGACACGGCTGCTCCATTCGTCGTTGACCGCAAGGCATCGTCTGTTGTCAAAAGTCCTGATGCACTTTTGCCCTCTTTCTGTAGAGCGGGTGTCAGCAAGCTCTTTGTATCCGGCGCAGAGGCAATGCGACGCAATTTGCCATCCTGACCCTGTACCCCATCGTCAAGCTGCAAACCCAACGCCGGCGTCACCCTTCCTGACTGTGTCTCCAGCGCGTCCATTTCATCTTGTGAGCCAGCCGTCTTGCTGAAACCAGATTGACCACCATGTGAGCTTGGTTTCGGGCTTGAGACGCTGCGATCTCGATTACGGTCGCGAATATTGAGCTTGAACAAGTTCCTGAGTCGTTGTGGGAAATGCGGTTGTGGCTTTTTGGCATCATCGAGACTCGCGTTGGTACTGGCGGAGCGCATGCGGTTTGATCGAAAGAGGGAGGAGCCTGTCGCTTGGGATGGCTGCGCGTCAGTCATTTGAAGTCAGCCGGGCGTCCGTGCTGGCTAGGACACGGCGCTGATGAGAAGTGCCTCTTGGATAGCTCGAGCAGGAAGCAGTCGGAGCGGACAAGACGAGCAGTGCCTCGTGCTGTAGCTTGCAAGGATGGCGAATAGATGGTGGCCGTTAAGTGTGTCTCGTCAGTGATGCGTGAGCTGCTCGTCAATTTCCGGCCGCAGCCTGACAAATTCAAGAAGCAGAACTCAGGAACGAACAGCTCTTCTACCAACAGCCCAACCAGCTACGGGCTCTCTTCTTCACGAGCACGCTTACTAGCAGCAGCTTGCTCCAATAAACGCTCGACTGCCGTCTCCTGCAGCGCTCCCACATCCAAACGCGCGTGACTCCGCATCGCTGCCATGCATACCTCTGTCATCCGTATAAACTCATCTATATTCGCTTCCCTCACTTTCCCTAAATCCTTCAATAGCGTAAACACCTGATCCTGCGATGTACACGCAAGCAATGCCTTTTCATTGATGCGCAGGATAGTGATGGCGACAGCGAATAGAAATGCATGGCCTTCGAGGAAGAGAATATCGAAACAGCGAAATAAAAGCTCAGCAGGAAGACAGTCTGTGAAAATGCTCAAGAACCAGCCAAATGTGATGGCCTCCAGGTCGATGGAGAGCGTTGCAAGATGCTTGTGTAATTTGTGGCACAGCTCTTTGACGAAATGCTTGAGCACCATCTGATCCGCGCGGCTCGTCAAGAGGTCTTGCGTGAAATACCGGGGTGGCAATATCTTCTCCACGATACAGCAAAGAACAAAGAAGGCATCTTCCTCTGTCGGATGTGTAAGAAGTAGAGTGGCAGCAATGGCATTCATGCCTTGACAATAACCAACTTCAGCATTGTGCCGAGAAAAGGCCAACAGCACGCGTCGTAATTTCTCAATTCCTGGGCCTTTGCCATTGAAGAAGACATTACTTGGCATGGTCCGATGCACATCCATATCAATTTGTTGAACACAGATGAGATCTGTGTCGCAACCATTCGAGAGCAAATCTTGATAGTACATGGGCTCCTTGAGCATGTAAGCACCGGTGCACTCGCCCCAGATTTTGGGACGAAGACTCATCGGAACACCATTGTAAATGAGTGTGAATAGCTCCCGGCGCCGCTCTTTGGCCATCTTACTGTTGGACAAGCCAGCAAGACCGATGAGCTCGTCCTCCAAAAAGTCACCTTCCTCGTAGAGACCTTTCCCTGCTTTGCTTCTGTCCTCGCGCGTCTTGGCAAAGAAACTCTCCCAGGCTTCTTCCTTAGACTTATCGGCTCCATAGAGATCGAGTCGAGAGAGCATGTAAAGACGAGCTTGGGAACTATCGTTCTGGTGAAAGACTGCATCCGGTTTATTGAGGCTCGTTTCCGGTGAGAGCGGTTTCGGTGACTGCACGATATTGGTCAGGTTAAGTAGGTTTTTGTGGCTACTGGAGGTTGTCATGGAAACAGCTTCATCTGCTTTCCCATCGGGTAAGGCCTTCGTCGCTAGTGGCTCAATTGACATAGATTCACTAGACCGACTGCTTGGCTTTGCAACCAGTGAAACAGGACTGATAGGCACGTCCACATTGTCCACATCAACCAAGGAAACCTCGGGTAGCTTTAAATCAATTGGTCGGGCAAGCGTTTGATCATTGCTAATGTTCAGAAATGCTTCACTGACCTGCCGTCGCTTTGACCGTTCATCGAAGAGCTTGAAGCCAAACCTGTCCGTCAAAATGCTACCAGGCATATGCCCATCGTTCCAGGCCGGAAACATGGTCGGGGGTTGATCAGCCTCGGGAATGAATGTCTTGAGTTCCAGGTGCTGCTTTACGACACCACCCAGCGGATTTGCAGCCACGGTATTGGGCATGACCGAATGCGCCGTTTCTCGAAGGCCGGAGGGAAGCCAATCTTGTGCTTTGATGCCAGATACAGACTGTTTTCTGCGTTCATGGGGGTGCGTATCTGTCGATTTCTTGAGCACTGTATTACGGGCATGGTTATCCGCCACTGTTGTTGGTAGCTCGTTCGGGAGCTCAGCCGGATCTGCTGCAGGCAAAGCAGCAGGCGTTGCAGGCTGTGTCTCTTCCGGTGTTGACGTGCCACGACTCGCAACGGCGTCTTGTATCCGATCATCCAGTGTATCCATCGTACTGAAGATACTCTTGCGTGACATGAGGCTCTCGCGTGATGTACGCCGCTGCAAAGGCGCTGCTAGCCGACGCTCCACATCAGACCGCGAGACACCAGCATCGAACAGCATCTGCTTGAGCCTCTTTTCCCTCTCCTCAGCAACTCGACGCACTTCCGTAATTTGCGCATCGCGAAAGGCCAAATCTGTTGCCATTTGCCGCGTGAGGGGAATGGCACCCGTTAAACAAATCAGACGCTCCAAGGATTCATCCGTTTGAAGATGAACATTGCCTGGTATATGGCGATACTCATCATCGCCAAAAAGCGACGCGCGTGTATCTCTTGAGTGATGCAACGACGCGCCAACACCGGTAGAAGGTGGTTGTAGGGGTACATGCCGTACTTGCTCGCTCATGGACGGCACGCTCTGCCCGGACGCAGAACTTGGTTTGCGCTTGGCATGTGCATTTCGTTGTGTCTCTGCCTGATCACTGGATGCTGTACGCGACGATGCGCCAAAGAAGCGGTAACGCGATGAGGAGCGTGTGTGGGCTATCTCGTCTGGCATTGTCTGTACTTTCGGTGCATGGAGGGCACTTCTCTACACTCTGGTGTTCATGCTGCCCTCTGTCCCTTCGTCTCTCCCCTGATGCTAGGCCCTGAGCTGTCTTGGATAGAGTGTTGCTACCAGTGCGCTTGATCGCCTTGACCGTCTGATGTCAGTGCACGTGAAACAGGCGACGACGACGCCAAGACTCCAGGCCCCGATCAGCCTTACGTACTCACTGACCCAAGCCTACACAGTCAATACGACTAGGCGAATATGAAGGTCACCACTGCGCTCCTCCTTGGAACGGCTTCTGCCTTTCTCGTGCGCACAAAGCTCGATGAGACTGCAGAAAAGGCCAGCAAATTGACAGAGGCCGCACAGGCATTTGTCGAAGACGCTGAGTCCATTGTCTTCAAGCATACTCAGAATGCCAAGGATGCTGTGGACGAAGCCCTTCAGATGTCCGGGGGCCAGTCTGCTGGAGACTGGTTCCAGTCATTGAAGGGAAGCAAGGCGGGTCGCGCTTGGTTTGACAAGCGAGCGCGTGGGGGTGAGGTCAGGTCGGGGCCATGTGTCAGGATGCGTAAGGAAAAGGTTCAGGAGCACCCTCATCCACCTCCTCCTCATCATGGTCCAAACAGACCTGACGAGCACCCTCATCCACCTCCTCCTCATCACGGCCCACACGGACCTGATGGACCTGGTGAGGGCCCTCACCCACCACCTCCTCACCATGGGCCACCGCACGGCCCTCCAGGAGAGCATCCTCACCCACCACCACCAGACCATCGTAATCCTCATGACCAGCGTGACAAGACGCTCTACCAGATTCTGGAAGAGTCCAAGTACTTCACGATTCTCCACGACATTGTCAAGTCTGACAAGCATATTGTCTCGGAGCTTAACAAGACTGCTGCCAATCTGACGCTCTTTGCGCCGACGGACCGTGCCCTCGAGAAGTTTGAGAAGCACAAGCTTCCTACAGAGTTCCTGAAGAAGATCTTGCTCTACCACACTTTGCCAACTGTTGTTCCAGCAGGCGGCGTACTGCGTGCCAAAACCCTCGAGACGCTGTACAAGGAAGACACTATCGGCCAGTTCCAGCGTCTTGCCGTTGACATCAATTTGCGTGGCATCACTTTGAACTACTACACACGTATCATTTACGTCGATGTCTTTGCCAGCAACGGTGTGCTCCATGCTGTTGACAACTTGCTCTTCCCACCTCCATCGATCTTGAAGATTGCAGAACTCGTTCCAGCCGGCTTCAGCACTTTCGTGAACGCCGCGTACAAGACAGGTGTTGTACACACACTCAATGAGACTGTTGGTGCAACAGTATTCGCTCCTTCCAACCGGGGTTTCGCAAAATTAGGTCCTGGTATCAACGCCTACCTCTTCTCCGACCGTGGCAAGGCGACCCTCACAAAGCTGCTTAAGTACCACGTTGTGCCTAACACGCTTTTCTATTCTGACCACGTCGTCCAAGGTGAGAAGAAAGAGGCCGACTCCGCCCAGCGCGACGAAGCACGCAGCCGTGGTCTCGTCCAGCACTATGAACTCTCTACCCTAGTTGAGGATGAGAAAGTACTGGTGGACGTTGGTGAATGGGGACGCTTCAAACGCATTGTCTTTAATGGTCGCATTATTGGCGTCTCAGATATCCCTGCCAAGAACGGTGTCTTATCCAAGATTGACGGTGTCATCTTGCCTTACAGGCGTGGAATGAACATGCAAATCAGCGACATGTCTGTTCAGGAGTTTGCAGACTTGTTCGACGATGATGAGGATGAGGATATGCCGACTGTCGAGGATCTCAAGGATTTGCTTTGAGCTACAACCTGTCAATGACTGGAGTTTGCGAGTGCGTTGATTTTCTATGATATTTATGCAGTGGTATAGTCTAAAGTGTTTGACGAATTTCCCAGTCTGTCCTGCCTGGACGCCAAGAAAGTCCACGAGGGGCCCTCGCTGACTAATTTCGAAGCTTTGATCATCTCCTCTGCTGAACCACCGGTGTAATGCAATTGTCGCGCTCGAGGAATTAAAGAACATCGTGGCGTTCGCTGTTGCCAGGCTTCTTTCACAGAGGATCGCACTACAATGTCACATCAACGACTATGAAGCTGTATACGCACAATGGCTCGAGTACTGCGCGGACACATCTGCAGGCCTCCGTCGTGTATCGCGCGCTGCAACGCGTTTCGCGCGAGAATTCATCAGACGAGCCTTCGTGGTAGATTGGTCTTCCCAGGAAGTTCTTGTCTGCGATGCACATATTTACACTGTGCAGGTGTCCATCTGTAGCCCTAAAGTTAGCCTCTAAAGGAAGGCCAGGGCGTCCAGCGCGACAGCCATTAACTTATTGCCCTTTCGCAGCAAGCGCTTCGAGATCCATCGCGGCACGCTCCCTCATCTCCAAGGGTATCAGCACAAAGTAGATGAACCAAGCGATTCCCAAGATGAACGCCAGTACAAGCGAACCAACCACCTTCCAAGAAAGCAGCGGTTTTGGTGGTGGCGCAGGCAGAGCAATCGTGGTCTGAAGGACATTTTCAAGGTCGGTGATAAATTGTTCCTGACTGAAGCGCTCCAGCACAACCTCCCGAGCCCGTTTGCCCATTTGTACTTCGGGAGTTTTCGCTTGAAGCGCCTTGAGCATGACCTCACTCCAAGCATCTGCATCTGCTGCCCTCAAGTAACCGGTCACTCCGTCTTGCACAGTTTCCAGAGGTCCACCACTGTTCTGAGCCAGAACAAGGGTCGACGCAAGCATCGCTTCGAGAGGAACAATTCCAAAATGTTCGTTGGCAGGCGTATAAGCAAGCAGGGAAGCTCCTGCAAGCAACGCCGACTTCAAGGTTCTGGGAATGGAGAGCATAAACACAACGTCAACGGTTTCTTTGCGCTGCGGCAGTGCAAGTGGTAGCGAATAGGGCGGATGAAGCGTTTTAAGCGATAGTGAGTGGGAATCACATAGCTTTTGCAGCTCGCTCAGTGTAATGACGTTTTCTGCAACACGCGCATCGTGACCTCCTGCAATGACTAAGATAGCATCAGGAATACCCTTGCGAGCCTTCAATTTGGCGAACGCTCTGATTGCCAGTCCAACGTCTTTTTTCCTCTCGAAACGATTGAGTGACAGAATAAATTTGAGTCCAGTTGTGTCCAACGCATTTGTATCCGCTTCTTGATCGCTTGAAACGCACGGATAGAGCACCTGTGGCTTTTTGTCGATTCTTGGAAACGATTGCGCAAAGATGGAAGCAGTGTATTTGGAGTTGACCAAAATGGTGTCTGCCGCACCTGTTGTTGCCCCTTCAATCAAGTCAAATGGCACTCTGTATACTCTCTTGAAGAGACTTTGCCGACTTGACAGCAACTTGTCAGGGAAATGGCAGTAAAACACCACCTTTGCCTTGAGATTGTACTGCAAAAGTGGTATAGCAGCAGAAAGCTGATCAATAAAGATGACATCGAACTCGTCCTCATCCATGATGAGTGTTAGCGCCAAGTGAATCTGACGCAGCATAGCACAGAGTATCGAGAAGCGCCCACCGAAATGAGCAGGAATCACTGTATCGCCCCTTACACGGACATCAAGCGTACCATCACGAGCCTCTTCAAAGCAGTGGTCGTAGTCCCTGTAGGAGGTATAGACGGCGACTTTGTGCCCCTTGTTCTGCAAGCCAAGCGCAGCATCAACAACGAGCCGCTCAGCACCCCCAATGCCAAGATCAGGATGAATGAAAGCAACCTTCATGAGTTTTAGGAGAGTAGCAACTTTTGTAGTCGTTGTTTGACGTCGAGGTTCCTGGCAACTGTCAATTCGCGAGTCGCGCGCTGCGTACAAAATACGACGTCAAGGGTGACCTTCGACATCCATCACAAAACCAGAAGCGCACCTGACAGCCCTAGGCATGAGTGCTGATGTTCTCAGCTCTCGTGCCATGCAATGGGCATCCAAGGTATCCGCAATAGCAGAACAGGCCCGGGGTCTGACGCTCGAAGCTGCGCAATCGGTTGGCTCACGGTACACCACCACCGGCTCTGTAGACGACAGTCGGTCCTTTGACTTTGGGAAAGCTCTGGATGCGCGCAGCGATCGCGAGAAAATTGATGGCATGCGCCGACTTTTGGTGCTGTCAGCGCGCGGCGAGGACATGTCGACGTGGTTTGCGAGTGTTGTTAAAAACGTCGCAAGCTCAAGCTTGGAGCTTCGGAAGCTGGTCTACCTGTACATCACGCGCTATGCAGAGTCACAGCCCGATTTGGCATTATTGTCCATCAACACGATACAAAAGGCGCTCTCTGATCAGAATCAGCTTGTTCGTGCCTTGGCCTTGCGAGTCATGACTAGTATACGCGTGCCTTCCATCAGTGGGATCGCTCTGCTGGCCATCAAGCGTTGTCAAGCAGATTCCTCCTTTTATGTGCGAAAGACTGCTGCCATGGCTCTGGTCAAAACTTATGCATTGGACCCTACCCTTCAGAAACAGCTGCTTGATATTCTAAAGATTCTGCTCGCTGACGATGATGCGGCCGTATTCTGCTCAGCAGTGGAAGCGTATGAAGTACTTGCAAGCGACAGAATAGAATTGTTGCACCCACACTACCGGCGAGCGTGTGGCATGCTTTCACAGATGGACGAATTTGCACAGGTTAATGTGCTAAGAGTTCTCGTTCGTTATGCCAGAACCTGCTTTACATCGCCCGCATCCGAGGAGCCTGAGAAGGAGGAAGCAGACTTTTACAGCGATGAAGCAACGCGCTCAACCAGAGTTGAAGCAGATTTGGCGCTCCTGCTAAGGTCAGTCGAAAACTTACTTTACAGCAGCAATTCTGCCGTCATCCTGGCTGCCTCTCAAGCAATACAACATCTTGGGCTACCTGCGGACCTCAAAAAACTAGCAAGTCCGCTGGTTGCGCAGCTCAGGCAGCCACCTGAAATTCGGCAAGTTGTACTGTCTAATATTGCGGTATTGTGCCTGGACCACGCCATGATCTTCAGTTCTCTTGCGAAATACTTCCTCGTGTATCCTGGAGATACGCAGGATGTATGGACACTGAAGCTCGAGATCTTGACACTACTGATCACAGAGAGCAACGCTGCATTGGTGCTTGGCGAGCTCGAGCAGTACTCTAAAGATGAGACAAATGTCCCACTCAGCTGTTCGGCGATACGGGCCATTGGTCAGTGTGCACAGCGCCAACCAATGTATGTGGCATCTTGTGTCGAGCTGCTCTTCTCTCATCTCCAATCTGCTAACAGTGCGCGCATCGCTGAAGCAGTCTTGTCGTTGCGTTTACTCATCCAATTGAATCCAGGTGAGTATCTGGAGAGTACTAAGAAGCTGTTGCGCTCGCTAGATGATATTGTTGCGCCTGCAGCACGGGCGTGCATATTTTGGCTTGCAGCAGAACACGCGACGCTACTTCCTCGAGTTGTCCCTGATGTCCTGCGAATTGGTGTCAAACACTTTACAAATGAGCACGATTCTGTTCGGTTACAAATTATGATTCTGGCTGTGAAGCTGTACACACTACACTGTCAACACTCACACGAAGAGGATGTTCAAGAAATGAATGATGTATTGGCAGATGCGGACGAAGCCGACAAGCAAGTTTTGGAGGCTGAAGTCGTGACTCAAGGTAACGAAACGGTCTTGACTGATTCAGCTGAGACTGCTGAAGGCAGTGCTATCATCATGGATGGGCCAGCGCTAGCACCCGTCATGCCTATGGCTGAATCTCGTGTTCCTCAGCTGTACGCACACCTCATGCATCTATGCCGCTACGACACATCCTACGATCTACGTGACCGACTGAGGACATACAAGGTGCTTGCCAGTTCGCCCAATTGGGTATTAACGCAGAAGCTGCTTTTCTCTAAAAAGCCTGTCCCTCAAGTAACAACACTCTCTGCTGGGCGTTCAGACTTTTTGCTGGGCTCGACTAGCATGATGGTTGCTCGGGCTCTTAACAGCTACAGCACCTTGCCTGATTGGGCGAAGAATGTACAGGGCGCCGAGGAGCGGAACGTCGTGATACAACCTCCCGCTGCACGCAACCTTTCACAGCGTACACCGGCTGGTACGACCATCAGCGTGGCTTCTTCCCGATCAGCGAGTCCAGCGTTCGATAAGAGCAATGGCACAGCAACAACGAAGCCAAAGTCCAAGCTGACTGGTATTTCTTCGCTCGATGACTTTTATGCAACGTCAAGTGATTCAAGCGAAGAAGTCACGGCCAGTGAGGAGGACGAGGAGGGGTCTGAATCGGAAGAGTATGCAACAGATAGTTCGGAGGAGACTACGGGGTCGTCTGAGGAAGACAGCGAGGATGAGACTCTCTTGTTAGACAAGCATAAATAGCACTGATAACACCGTTGTCCCCCCTCTGGTCCCTCCCCTGCTCCAGGGGCGATGAATCGATTCACATGCTTGCCGCCCATCTGAACTGCTTCCCCGGAATCGCCGACGGTCCACACGCCCGAAAGTCAATGGCAAAGCCTCAAGCTACAAGATACAGCTACACCTGGTCCTCATGTTGCCAATCAGTTCAAGCTCACTGCGTTGTGCCCGCTCCTTCGCGACGTCTGCTCGTCTCTCGCGCGATGTCGCCCACGCAGGTGTACTCGGCGGAGGGCAGATGGGTCTCGGCATCGCTCTTGTCATTGCCGGCGTTGCCAAAACTCCAGTCACCTTGGTGGATGCGTCAGAGGCAGCTTTGTCAAAAGGTCAGAGCTTCATGGAGAAGCTGCTGCAAAAGGACATTGGGAAGGGCAAAATCACCGAGGCTGATGCGGCCAAGACGCGCGAACGAGTCAAGTTTTCTACAGATGTCGAGCATGGCTTCAAGGATGTCGATTTCCTGGTCGAAGCGATTCCTGAAATTCCGTCACTTAAGTTTGAGGTGTTCCGGCGGCTGGCCGAGTCCTTGCCGAAGCATGCGGTCCTTGCTACCAACACAAGTTCCATCAGCATCACTAAAATTGCACACGCAGCCAAAGGGGCAGAAGACCGTGTCATTGGCTTCCATCTCATGAATCCAGTCCCGGTTATGAAAGGTATTGAGGTGATTACTGGTTTGCAGACCTCAACTGAGACGCTCGAGACTGCACTGGCATTTGGCGCCAAGATGGGCAAGCTTGCCTCTCGCAGTGTCGACTCACCCGGTTTCCTCGCCAACAGACTGCTGATGCCTTACTTAAATGAGGCAATCATTGCACTCGAGACTGGCGTTGGCAAAGCAGAAGATATTGACAACATCATGAAGAATGGTTGCTCAATGCCAATGGGTCCCCTTGCTCTGGCAGACTTTATTGGTCTCGACACCTGTTTGAGCATCATGCGCGTGCTCTACGGAGAGACTGGTGACAGCAAATACAGACCGGCCATCTTGCTTGGTAAAATGGTCGATGCCGGATGGATGGGCAAAAAGAGCGGCAAAGGTTTCTACAATTACTAACGCATAGCCTATTTAGCCAAGCATGCTCCTCTTCCTGCCACGCAACCTGACCTCCGCAAGTCGCCTGAGGACATCAGCACTCTTGACTTGGTGCGTGCTGTACGCATCGAGCACAGCTGCAAAAAGAGACTCCGAGTTTGGGTGCGTGCTGTTGAAGGCCCGCTCGAGGACATAGAGATCCACAGCCTTGTCTTCAATATTGAGCGATGTCGCACCGAGTCCAAAGTCAATCATGACCACCTCACCCTGAAGCATAGAAGCGACCTGGTCAAGCTCTGTCCCAGCTGGCTGGCGACACATGAGATTGCTTGTTGTCAAGTCGCCGTGTACCAGATTCTCGTTGTGTAGACTAGCAATGGCGACGCCAATGCGTGCCATCATCGCCTTGAGCGCTTCCTCGTGCTCATCCCTCGACAACGTCGCTTGTATGACCATATCGCGCACACTCAGACCCTCAACGAATTCCATCCACAAATCATTCGTCCGCTCATTTGTATGGTAGAGCTCAGGCACAGCCATCCCCCGCTCCTTGCATAGCGCCAAGATGCGCGCCTCCGACCTGATGCGATGCCGTGTAAGCCTTTTGTCGAGCGTGGGATGCCGCCATGTCTTCTTCGGCCGATGCTTCCTGAGTGCAATTTTGTCGTTGTAGACGGTTCTGTAGGCGAGGGCCTCTGCGCCTTGCTTGATGAGGACCTCTCCCTCTTGCTCTGACGCCATGGACGCTCTGTTGTGCAACTTGAGAGACAAGCCTTGGACTCGTTTAAAAAGGCGCGACACTTTTGAAATTTATTTCTCCTACGCGACTAAAGCTGACCCACACACCATCTCCTCACCTGTCATGGATGCAGCCATGGACGCCGGCGAGAGAGAGTCTTTGCTCACTGCAGAGACACGCTCGTGCCCAGATGCTCACACAGTGACCCAAATCGCTCGCAAAATTCGCTACCTGATTCAAGAGCTTCTTCCAATCCAAGTCAAAGAATCCCACATCACGAACCCAAAGTCGCGTATCGTCACTGAAGGCGTGCTCGACTTGTGTGAAAAGGCGGGAGAAAAACTACCTGGCTGCGTTGTGTTTGCAACGCTGTTTTGTGCCCAGCACTTCAAAAGGCTTTGTGTGACAAATCTCCCAGATGCAGACGTCAATTCGCTCAGGCAAGTTGCTGCAGAAGTCATTGCGAAGCGTTTAGTTGAGCGCATCACCGACACAGAGTTCTTGCTGTCTGAGGCTCTCCTCCGACGTTACTCCATCTGCAAAGGTGGAGAAGATACGGTTCCCAAGAGTGCACTCGAAACTGCCGTGGACTTTCACTTCACCCGCGTTGTCGCTTGCAACAATGCCCAAATGGCAGTGGACTATCTTTGGAACGGCACTTACCTAGTCAAGTATGACGAGGACGACTCGAGCAGAGTAGCGCCGTACTCGGCAGGCACCTCCACCAACTTTTGGCGCCACTTTCAGATCTCGCGTGTGACTGTACCGCGCTACCAACATCTCATTACCATGTTCTTCAACGTCTGCTTTCTTGCTTTGTACACGGCGACTATCAACACCGCAAACGATTCTGGTGAAATTGATGCAGCAGAGATTGCAATGTGGCTCTTTGTTCTTTCTTACCTGCTTGAAGAATTGTCTCGCGCTTACAAAGTGGGCAAGGCCTACCTCAGTTTCTGGACAGCAACGAATTTGTTCCTGTACAGTGTTTTCACAGCTGCTCTGATTCTGCGTATTGTTGCAGTCAACCTGCACGACCATGATAAAAGATCCCACCTCATCATTGTTAGCTACCGAACACTCTCTGCAGTGTCCCCAATCATGTGGATGCGCTTTTTTGTCTTCTTCTCAAGTTGGAACCAAACTTGTGGTCTATTGCTCATTTGTCTCCAAGCAATGCTTGTTGAGACGATCGCCTTTTCCTGGTTTGCTCTAGTTGTCATTATTGGCTTCTTGCAAGCCTTTTTGGGCTTCGACGAGGCTGATGGAACGGTGGATGCACTCAAAAGCATTCTCCACACAATTGTTCAAGGTACACTTGGCAGTCCAGACTTTGACTTTTACAAGGGCTCCTTCGCCATCATTCTTTACTACATTTTCAGCTTCCTCATTGGCACCATCATGCTTGGCAGTATTTTGGTTGCTCTGTTCGCACAGGCCTACTCCAATGTCTATGAAAACAGTGTCGATGAATACTTGGCACTTCGCACGCAGAGACTACTCGAATTTATTCGTGCTCCCGATGAGAATGTGTTTTGTGCTCCATTGAACTTGATTGAGCTCTTCTTACTTCCCTTCGAGCTGGTCTTTAGCGAACGCTTCTACAACAGTCTCAGCAAGCGCGTCATGTTTCTGCTCTACTGGCCGTTCTTGGTGCTCATTGCCTTGTATGAGAGTCGCGTCTTGGCATACAGTAACATTGTGGCAGATCAAGGTGACTTTAATGACGATGACTGGGGAGATGAATTGGATGAACAAACGGCTGATTGGCAAAAAGTCGTGGAAAAGGGTCTTCCTGCTGCAGAGTCGGATGTGGAGATTTTGCTGGAGTTGAGAGACCACATCAAGAAGCTGGAGGAGAAGATATCGCAGCTACAAGAGAGACGCGGTTGATTGCAGCCAACAAGTGAGAGCTATCCTGCTTTGATGTCCTGATACATAGCTTATTCTTCCGTCCGAGTAATCGCCTGCTTCCTTCGCTGCTCCTGAAACTCCGCCATCTGAAATGATTCTTGCGCTCCTTCCGATAAAGTCGAGTGTTCAGCACTGCACTTTGCTGCTGTACATGCACTGAACAACGAGGTGTGTCTGGACGTGTCTAGCTCCTCTCTTCTCTGCCACCAGTCCAACAGACAAGGAACTTGCTCCGTGAAGACTATTTCATTGCACAGATGGACACTGCTGTATACACCCTTGCTGAACGCTGTCAACGTCTTATTGCACAACGGGAGAACGGCATGCTTCGACCTCGCATCTGCATAGCTCTAGCGGGGATACCAGGTGCTGGTAAGACAACACTTGCGCACAAGCTTGCCGAGTTTATGAATGGACTCGAGCCAGATAAGGGTATTCGCAGCCATTACAAGACAGTGGTTGTCGGTATGGGTATGACCCCTTGAATTTGCCCTTAAAAGAAAGCTCATACAGTAGATGGATATCATCTGTACAGGTCACAGCTCGACGAAGAAGGCACTCGTCGACGCGGCGCACCGTTCACTTTTGATGCCGCTGGGGTTGTTGAGCTTGCTGAGCAACTCAAAGTCTCTACCTACAGGAATCTGCCAGATATCAAGTGTCCCTCGTTCGATCATGCTGTCAAAGATCCAGTACCTGATGGTATAGTGATTGCAAGGCATGCTAATATTGTGATACTGGAAGGGCTTTACCTGCTACTCAAGGATGAGCCCTGGCTACGCATTTCTACACTCATGGATGAGACGTGGCTTGTGCAATTTGACGTTGACAGGGCAAGACAGAGACTGGCGATTCGGCATGTCGAAGCTGGTATCTGTTCAACGCTACAAGGAGGATTGGAGCGAGCAGATGACAACGATATTCCAAATGGCATGTATTTGCTAGAGAACAGCGTGCGACCAACTGTCTACATTGACGCCGAGACTGGGGGTGTTCGTGCTGAAGACGACGAGACGATGAGCGATGTCTGAAGCTACTGTCATTCAAAAATGTGACTGCTGGGTGATCCGTTTGTCGCGTTGTCAGTTGCGACGAGAGCGCGCGATCATCCTACATCGCATAGAGCAACAGGGACTCACAGAGGTAGGCACGGTGCTCAACCGTCGCAGAAAACGGGCTTACCTTATAGACACTCGTTATACACTGAACAGTCGCCGGTGCCACACATTCACTATTCGACATGAGAGCATCCCTTGTTTGCAGCTGGACGGGTATCCTGCTTGCACCCCTCAGCATCGTCACTGCCATTGATGTGGGCTCCATGCAGCGTAAACCTCCCCCGGCAATAACAAGACCACCGACTGCAGAGAAGCGACGTTTGCCCACCGCTCAGGAAGCTGAACGTGCAGCACACGCCAATGCACCAGTCATGCCAGATGTCCTCCCACCCAGCGAGCATTGGGAAGTCAAGCACATGCGGGATGAGCATCACTTGGACTCCTACGATGACGAGTTTTTCTTCAGAACACACGACATTGATTCTACTGGCTATTGGACGCCCCAGGACATTGCAGCTCTGTATGGCATCACTGGTGGTTTTGAGCAGATGGAGCCCATTGCAGGCGGGGAGGGGAAAGTCGCAGAGGTGACAGACGATGTTATGCAGCAACTTGATACAGACCGCAATGGCAAGATTCAATTGGACGAGTGGTTGGCCTTCAAGAAACGCGGTGGGCAGCTCAAGTCGTATGGCTTTGCTGGACATCACGAAGATTTTGAGCTTGCCTATGACCTGCACCATGTTGAAAAGTATCATGCAGATGACCCAGAGGGCAGTGAGGCCACCTGGTCTCATCCCGAGGATATTGAGCACTTCAAAAAGCACGATGAGATCTTTCACGGACACGCCAACGAGGACCCACTTGCCAATATTCCTCTAAAATTCAGAAAGAAAGGGTTGTAAGGGGTGCGAGATTTTCTCCCTAACGACCTCATATTGCATTTGATTCCTCAAAGCAAGCTGTCCGGAGTATTGCGTGCATACAGCCGGACCAAAATACCTTCTCTAATGTGTAAGGAAATGCCAGATGCTACGCCAGACCCGAGAGCTGATTGAGTTGAACCTTCATGTTGTGCAGCTCTGCCTTGTACTCCTCCTTGACATCCTGCAGACTAAGTAATTTGCGCTTCACCTGTCCCGAGATACCTGTATCCCCATCTTGTTTGTTACGTTTCGGTGGTGAGGGTGCATCGCTATGCGTGCCATACTCAAATGAACCAACAATCAGCCATTGCTCGTCAGGCTCCATACATCTGAGTGCATTGAGAATCGTAAGATAGCCCTCCGTCAAATCCAAATGCATAGAGACATCAAAGGCAGCATGCCGACCATGCGCCTGAAGCACCTGCAGTCGCCTGTAGAGCGCAGATGCAGCCCCACGGAAGTTACAATGCTGGACACGCCAGCTGTACAGGATACGATGATACGCGGGTGTTGTTTGTGTCGCGAGCATGGCATCCGCTTTTTCCTGAAGCAAGTCATCAACTTCTTCGAGAAGACCGATGAAGGGGTATTGTAGCAATCTGTTGGCTTGATCAGACTCACAGAGCCTTGTCAGAAACTGTCGTAACGGGTCCACTTGTTGTGCGGTCGTGAGCGTGGAAAGGCATAAATATGCTTCATCAAGTTGGCTTGCAGACAGACCTGCCTGAAACTTGGCTTTTGCAACAGCCGCGTGCTGAGCATCGTTCGGAGCCAAGCGTAAGGCTAATTCAGCTTCTGAACAGAATCGCTGCGCTTGGGCGTAGCAGTGGCGCGCACTAAACAGTCGTGCAACATGCAAGTGATAATCCACCAGTGAGCGACGATCCAACCTTTCAGAGAGCTTGTTTTCAGCAGCAGAAGGACTTCCTGAGACGAGTGGGTACCCGAGTCTTGCAAAGGTTTTAGCAGCATCTTCTGCTTGATCGAGGAGCAGCTTGCCACGCGCGCCCAGATAGCCGCAGAATGCAGAAGATCCCGCATATTCTGAGAACGTCACTGCCAATTTCCCCTCATTGTTACTGACGAGAAACACCAAGATGCGTTCAAGCAAGTCGCGATAGGGCACCACACCCTTGTGCGTCTCCGCAAGTCCGGCAAAGACTGTCTGGTCGTTGCTAGTTGTTTGCAACATGGACGTACAAGCTTCCAAAATTAGTGTTGTCCGCTTATACGCTTCCAAATATTTGACAAATAGGTGAGCGCCACGAAAGACGTCTGCTTCGGAGGCATGACAGGCATAGTACTGCAAAATCGCAATGAGTTGAAAAAGTGTCTGTTGTGTATTGATTGCCATGTCTCGCTGACCTGCAATGTAGCCCGCAATACCCGTCACACCTTGTGGAATAATGCTACCGCGCAACTTCAGAATGAATAAAGGCAACATGTCGTTGAGCAGAGACAACAAATCGTGTGTCTTGTGCGGCGCCTCTTGCATGGCTAAAACAACAGGTCTCGGAAGACTCTGTTCGACGCTTTCTTCAAAGCAAACAAACATAAAATCATCCGCACTCAACGTACGGTCTGCAAGGGCATAACGACGCAGTGCCGTCTGCAATGATTCGACCACGTTCGGCGTCTGAGTTTCACCAAGAAGTCTGCAGAGACCTAGACAAGTTGTGCGGATATCTGGTAAATCGTTGTGTATCCTCGCTACCTCGACGAGCCGTTCAAGCGGGTTCGCCTGCCGTACGATTGAAACACGATCTGATTGAGCAACAAGAACCTCACCAGACCCAGCACGACATAGAGTATGCGGCTCGCTACCGTGACGGTCTAATTCCATACAGATCTGTGCAAGACTGAGATATTGCAGCCGAATAGCTTCTTCTTGCTTCTCTACTAGCTCTGCACCGGTCTCCTCGTCGATTTCTAGAGGAATTGAATTACATAGCAATTCGCGTGTCGCTTGTTGCGCTTGTGCTAGGTTTGTGATGTGCTCCAAAGAGACATCTTGCGAGGTGGATGTAGCAAGGGCCTTTTTAAGTGTTGAGATGGGGAAGCGAGAAGGTTGAAAGATCCAACGCTCAAGCAAATTGACATTGGTCTCTGCAGGACGCTGAGAAGGCGGTGCGGCAGCAAAGGACCAGCCCACTGTTTTTGTTGATAAGCTCACCACACCAACTTGAACGAGGGTGAGGGTATCTGACTTCCATAGGACATGCAGCAGCATCTGATCTGGAGAGATGTGTGTCAGTGTTATATCAAAGACGCGCCATAGACCATTGCGTGGCATTTCTTCACGGAACTGAAAGACCTCTTGCAAGCTCGTCTCACCTTTGAAGACTTTGAAGAGGCCTGGCTGATGCGGGCAATAGGTGACGACCATGAATGACGCTTCGTCTTCGTGCAAGGCCAACAGGTTGATGGGAACAGGATCAAGCAGGTATGCCGAGGCTGAGGCTTCAGCGCCAGAAACATCATGCATGGTGATGAGTTGTCCTGTATGTAGCTGCCAAATCCTCAACTTTGCATCGACACTCATGGTAAAGAGAAGTGATTTGCTAGGCGAGGCTTGCATGGCGATGATGAGATTTGCTGGTCGACTTGACCAGGGCAGGATACTCTTGAAGGACTTGAAGAAACTAGAGTCGCTAAAGAGATGCTCGTTGTAGGAACGTCCATTATTGGAGAGTCGCAAGAGTCCGCCGTCTTCTAGAGAAAAGAGGACACTGGTAGGACTGATTGACTTCATGAAGAGTGGACTCCGAATGGAAAAGCTTGGTGCAGAATATTCAGCGATCCAACCATCTTCCTTCTTGATTGTTGGATCCTCAATCTGCTCCGGCGTCAGAATCATGGTATACAGCAAGTGAGTCGTCGTGAAGAGATGTACAATGACATTGCCGTTATCATCATGTAGACCTACATTCCTAATGCCATTGCCAAAGTCAAACACCGATGCTGGCCAATTCGCATCGATTGCTTGTAACGTCAGTCGGCTCCCCTGTGAGGTGTAAAATAAGCTCGGCCTGTTTTCCCTGAATAAGACATTGCTGCACACTCCTGTACGGGCGTTGTCAGTGTTTCGAGTTGCTCTGGCTACGACGAGAGGCCTGGATTGCCGGCTGGGATCGACATAGACTTGCGTCAGACAATAAGTCTCGGCGAGCCTGTCTGCGAGTGCCATAGCATGGAGGGACAGGCTGTGCCTGGCTGAGAGCGTGGTCGAAGCGTGGTCTTTGTTTGCTCGTCGTCGCGAAACCCAAAAATCAAAATCGAGCGAAGAGACAACCAGCAGCAGGCTCGAAAGCAGTGAAGCGGAAGGAAGCGAAAGGGCTTGAGAGACGATGGGCAGGAAGAGCCAGCAGCAGGCGACAGAGATCCCTGATTCTTTGGAACCTTCGCAGCAAATCGCACAAGTAACGACGATCAATGGCAACAACATCTACACCGTCAAAACCACCACGGCAGAGGCCATCTTGGTTGAACTGCCTCCACGCTTCCGCAATACTATGTGGATACGCCGAGGCGGGTATGTACTCATGGACACGGCGGCATTTGAAGCAAGAGAGAATAAGCTTGCAGGCGAAATTGTCGCAGTGATTCACGATGAAAAAGCATGGCGCAAGTTGCCGTTCTGGCCTTCGCAATTTGCGGCAAGGCAGGGACAGGCTTCTGCTGGCGAGGCGGAGGACGAGGAAGAAGAGGAAGGCGGTAATTTGAATCGCAGACGGCGGTATGACACTGATGAGTCTGACTGACATGGCTCTTGCTTCAACGGCATAAGCGCGATGCATGCTGCTGATTCAAGACAACATGTCCAGGCCTTCCTGTTACGCAACTGACGGCTCTGTCCTGCACAGACTGGACAAGCATGGACGCGCTGCATTGCATCGCGGTCGTGCGGCACGCAGTCCATCGAACCGTGCATCGACCCACACGGCATTAGCCAAGGGGCGCTCACACTGGATGTAGTCAGCATTGTTACGCATCGATCGAGGGATAGGCACACCATCTAGGAAGTCTGCAGCCACCAGCAAGTTGAGCGCGTACTCTGGCTGTACCACAAATTCGGGTACTTCCTTCGCGTCCTTGTAGCGTTCGTGGAAATAGAGGTAGTCAATCACCTTTTCTAGCATTTGCCCTTCGATAGACTCGAGCGTGATTGTATTTGTGCGCGACTCTGCGAAGTGAGAGGTGGGTGAGAGCATGGAGGCGAGTGTGCCGGAGACGAGGGCTGCTTTCCTGTGAATGACGAAGTGGAAGCTGTCTGAGGAGACGAGAGTGACATACTCAGACTGCTGCTGGTCGTCACTGTCTGCCATGGCCTTCTCCTTCTCGACAGTTGTCCAGGCTGGTCTCTGGTGTCTGGTCTCTGTCGCACTGAATCTTGAAACTGAGCAGCAACCACACAAGGGACAAGGACAAGGAAGCAGCGAGTAGCTCAAGAGACAGTGCAGGACTCAGAGCACCATGCCTGCCCAAGCAGTGACATCTATTAAGCGGCGCTCGCCCCTCGCAACCACACTCGCATGGGCATCCGCAGGGTCTCTGATACTGGGTCTCTCCTACTACCTCCTCACCCAATTCCTCTCAGATGCAGGCAATGCTCCTTCTTCTCCCAATGCTCGTAAACGGCGCAAGATTGCCATCGCTACCTCAGACCCCGAGGAGATCTTGCGCGTGCTCGCGAAATCAGCAGACACCACAGATGACCTCACAGTCTTGCTGTACTGCCCTAGCGATAGTGAACGGCAGGAGGTGCCATCTGAGATTATGCGAAAGCTCCAAAGCCAAGTATCGCATGTTTTGCGGTACGAGACGAGCACTGGTGTCATTCACATCAGTAGACATATCTCACCAGATCTGCTAATCTTGTTGCCTTCTAGCGATATGCAACATGCTGCAGCCATCAAGGACTGGGTGGGACAAGTTGTCATTTGTGCGCTTCCAGGACCAGACCAACTGCTTGCACGGAACGTCACTTATGTTGAGCCAACAGAGACGACGTTGCTTGATCGTGTACTGACTGTATAAATGACGTTTATGCTGGTTCTATGTTATGCTTAATGCTAGAATAAGGTAATGCAGGACTGAGTCATGGCTGACTTGGCGACGAGGCAAGATGTACCTCGAGACGCTTCATGATATTCTCCTCGGAGATGGTTGCGTCTTCGATGCGATACAGAACTGCAAGCTCTGTCAAAACGCTCATGAGCTTGATATCCTGCTTGGCAGCCGTCAGCAAGGCTCGAATCTTCTTACCATCGATGGGTGTCTTGAAAGTATGTGCATCTTCCAGACTTTCCTGCTTGATACGTTCGAGCAGTTTCTCCAGGTCTGCAATGGATCTCGCTTCCTGGTCTGCCAAGGTCTCCACTAGCAAAACGAGTCGCCAATCACGGCCGAGCTTGCGCACGAGCTGGCCAAGCTCCAATTTACTTGCATCAGCAGTAACGCTTGCCGTGTCTGCAACAGGGAACAGCTGTCTGCAAAGCAGCTCGAGCGCATTGGTCAACTTGAGGCGATCTCGGATGATGCCGCAAGCAAGAGGATCTTGATGGCCTCGTTTATCCTTGGGCATGCGCACGTCTCTGTATGGCAATAAGGCAATCGCGAGCCAGAGTCTGCCGTCGAGATAGGTGTTATAGTGCTGCATTAATGCAGGTTCTTCCCGACAGATGCGCATGGCACGTTCAAGTGCTTCAAAATTGGCTGTCGGGGCATCACTCGGCAAGGGTGCAAAGACGACTTCGTACAATCCACTTGATTGAAGCGTTTTGAGTGCGCGTGCTGGATCAATACCGCGCAGCATCTTGTACACTTCAAGGCCAATACGCTCCCTGACGACTTTGCGGTCAAGCGCATTGCGAACTTCTGGTTCTGCCATACACGCGAGGGTGCCCTCTTCAATCTCAAAGCCGAATTGACTTGCGAATCGTACGCATCGCAGGACACGCAAAGGGTCATCGAGAAATGTCTGTCTTGGTGGCAGTGGTGTCTGGATGAGACCACGCTTCAAGTCCGCCAATCCCCTTCCGGTTGGATCTTCCACTTGTTCAGAATGCACATTGTAGTAGAGTGCATTCATGGTGCAATCACGTCGTTCAGCGTCTTCAAGTAAGGTACCGACGCCTGTGATACTGGGCGTTCGTGTATCGCCAGACTCTGCATACGACTCTGTCCGTAGCTGCACAAAATCCAATTCCAAACCAAGGAACCTTGCTGTTGCTGTATCCAAATGCTTACTCTTCTCTGGATTCGCTTGAATCTTGGCAATCGTTCCCGTCTTGAGATCTGGATGCGCTTTTGCTAGAAACGCAGCAAATTGTTGAGCAAATGCATGACCAGAGAGGGAGCTGACAGCAATATCTATATCGTGACTTGGCTTCTCAACCAGCTTGTCGCGCACCCATCCGCCTGCATACCGAATCTCGATGGTTGGATCGCTGAAGGCGCGTTGTGCATGGGCTTCTTGTAGGAGGTGTGTGAGTTTTGCTTCATCTGCTGCGAGTGTGAGGACGGGTGCCATGGCGTTGAAGCAGGAGCTGTAGACGTGCTTGTAGGAGGTTGCGCCTGGATGGCTTCGTTTCATGAGACGTCGAAGGCTACCGCGCGTGAAGTGCATTCATGATATAAGGTGTGTGTCGTTATGTGTCTAGCAGTTGCAGCTACGGCTCACTTGTCCTTCCACTCCTTCTCAATCTTGACGCTCCAGTCAAAGTCAAGATGGACATGCCCGTCATCATCCACGAACCGCGAGCGACAATCATACCTGCCTCTTCCCAACATTCCCGAGGGCGCTTCCTCTTCAGCGAGCCGTTTCGCATAGATCTGTTCAGCGGGGCCATAACTACCCAGCATCTCCTCTGCTGTATCGAGCTTGATGCCTGACCGCTTGACGACTTGTAGGTATTTGAGACCGCTCACGACATCACGCTGCACTCTGAAGCGAATGGTGAGGCTGTAGACGACGCCTTCTTTGACAACAAAGGGTGTTTCCTTGAGTTTCTTGATGGCCGCTGCATCTTTCAGTGCAACGGTAATGTCAGGTCTGCCGGCGACATGTAGGGAAATGGAGTCAATGAGGACTTTTGCAGGGGTTGATGGATCCAGGATGATGGGAGAAGTGGAGGAGGTGATACCGAGGCTTGCCTTCCACTTGTTGAGGGATTCATCATTTGAGTCGAGCTGCGCGTACTCCTCAATGGTCTTGGAGGGACCTTGCGGTTTGTACTGTGAGCTGGCTGTTCCTGCGAAATCGTCCTGGTCTGCCATAGTGCGTTGCAATGGAGTGGATGGGATGGAGGGCTGCTTCCCGTCGCGTCGAAATAGAATCGCCGACGCGACGTGTCAGCACCAACAAGATGTACAGTATAAGTATGGTGTAGCTAGAGAGAATGTGTAGAGGATCAAGTATACCTCACAACATAGCCCTGCCTTCCCAGCTTCCGATCTTCCTCCACATCAAAGGCCCGTCGAACACCCACAGCAGACCACGGAATCGCTCTGTCGACGCGATCCCTGACCTCCCCAGCCTTCGCCAGTGTCTCGTCCACTTTGAAGGTCTCCCGTTTCTCCTCCAAGTACGCTTGCCCACCGGCCCATCGCCAGAGGGTATTCAACATTTGCTGTGAGACGGCACTACCACCCGGTATCAAACTGCCTAATTTCAAAAAAGGGAAGCACGCATAGAAGAATCCCCATGCACTGACTTGTGCCGACTTGACGGTTGTATAGGCAGCAAACTCTACCGGCAATTGATAGAGGTTTGCACCGCGTGGTGAGGCAGTGTTGAGGGAACTAGAGAGGATCCTGAATGTTGCCGTTGCCGCGAGTTGTTGGACTCCATTAGCGGCTGTGACGCGGATACGAAAGTAGCCATCCCCTGAACTGCAGGGAATATGACAGACGTTTGTCTCTTGTAGTGCTAGCGGCCGTTTATCCTGTGAGGATGTGTACGTCTTGACTTCAGCCGCAATCGTATCGCGCATGCCTGGCGCTAGGGATGTTTGAGGGATTTGTGCAAGACCCGAGACGGTTTCAGCGGGTGTGATTTCGACATCCTTGCCAATCGTACCGCCCAGCACCGCACCGAACGTCCAACCCAACAAGCCTGTTCGGAAGCCGCGCTTTTGAAGAAAGATGCGACGATCTTGTGGGAAGGGGGAAGTGCCCAAGAGTGAGAGGGTGACGCTTGTATTGAAGCGATTGTAAAAGACGAAGGGAGAGGCGTGACGAATACAGACGTGGCCGGCGCGGCTATGTGTGATGCGCGTGTCGTCGTGAATGCCTCGTAATACCCATAGCTGTGGTGTGTTAGTGTTGAACTGGTGATGGGCCGTGTACCGCTGAGTTGATTGCAGATGACGCGACGTTCATCTGGATCTGGACGCGTTCAGAATATGCCGCTGGTTTACAGTGTTTGACTTTTTGTATATTTATGTCGCTGTCACTGATGTTGTCGTCGGCCATGACGTAGCCAGGGAAGGTTCAGGACGTAGACCCAATATTGTGTAGAACAAGGTCATTCGTCAAGCCTCATGGCAGCCTTCGTGCCGGTCGTGTCCATCAGCGCATGCCGAATGAACATGCCAGGGAGACACTGATGGAGAGCACCAGCGACGACAAGGCCATATACATGAGTGTCATCAGATGGAGCGGTCATGAAGCCTGCAGCCGCCTACCGACAGAGACCGGATGCAAGTCAAGTGCCTCGCTGCGAGACATGGACCTGCCTCTAGCCTGCGTCGTTAGCATCACTGTGGATCCTAGGTCTGCCTGAGACAAGGCAGCTGATGACGGCTCACAGATCATTGCTTGCCTGCTCATGGTGCTGGAGTCTTGGAGAGGTGGGTGCTGATCTGTACATCGGCAAAGACGCGAGATGATCTTCTGGAGCAAATGACAGATCCTCCGGGCAGACACGCGAAATGCCGCTGCGATGCGTCTGTGCTCAAGGAAGAGGATGGATGCTCTGTGCTTGTACGATGAGTCTCTACCCTTCTCGCCACCAGTCTAAGCAGCAGCAAGGTAGCAAGAGCAGCAACTGTAGCAGCACATCAGCAGCATCAGCAGCAGCAGCAGGTGCGATGGCAGACCGAAAGGGGCAAAGAGAGGCTGCGCGTGTGACAGGCAAGACTGGCCAATCAGGGCGGCGCCAGAGAAGTGGGCCAAAGTCTGGGTCTTGTGCGGTGCAGTGCAGCTCTTGACCCTGGGCACTTCAGGGCAGCACACACGCAGGCACGCGGCGGCAGAAGGAGCGGGAGGGCGGAGGGTGCGCCAGGAGATACAAGAAGGAGAGAAGAGACAGAGAGAGCAGAAGAAGCAGCAGCACAGAGCAGCAGCACAGCGCAGGATGGTCGCCTTCTAGTCTACTCAAGCATCCTCCTACAATGCGCAGAGAGCACTCCTCAGACGATTGCATGCAGCATCAGCACCAGCATCAGCTACCAGCCTATGCCCGTGATACTCGAGCAGCACGACACACGCGCCGGATGCACACCCAACCACCCGCCATCCCATCTCTCTCCTTCCCTGCAACGCACGCCAGTGAAGCAGACAACAACCTGCATGCGAGCATCTGTAAGCAATTCCAGCAGAGCGCCAATGCCCTGCATATCTGCAAACACGAATGCACACGGACCCTGAGACGACGGTCCACAGCATCCAGCGCGTCGCCAAGTCTGTCACGGGAGAACTCAGGCAGTGTCTCCCCCATTGCCATCCAGGGAGACCTCGATGATCATATCGACCCACAATTCAGCAATACCATCCAGCAAGTCCTCAATACACTCTTGACCTACGAACGGCTCTTCAGGAAGAATGCCATCCCTCAACTCTCGCCGCAGACAGAACTCACGGATGTCTATGCAGAGATCTCTGAACTCCTGGGAGAACTGACGGCCTATGCAGGGGAAGCCACAGCAGAGATGAGTGTCATTACGCAAGTCTTGATTTCCCTGACCATCAAAAAACATGGACAGGCAGTGACGGAGGCGGTCGCACGCTTTGCAGAGGCACTGAAGCAGGAGTCTGCGCGGTTGGAGCATGCACTTGCTCGCGAGGAGGAGGAAGCCATCGACCTGGCGTCGTGACTTTCTCTCTCTCTCTCTCTTCTTCTTCTTTTTCGATATACATTTCAGCCATCTACAGTACCTGATGGATATAGATATACAGATGTCACTTCTTCCTCTGCATCTCCTTCCTTCTCTGCGTCCACTTCATCCACTTCTGCCTGTTCTGCCTGTTTAGTCCTTCTGCTCTGACCCTAACCCGAATGCCATTCAGACGCGACTTGTGGACATTCGACAAAACAAAGCGACAAGAAGACACCATACAAACACAAGCTTGAGCGCATGCTTGCAGAGTCTGCATTGACTCGACCCACCCGCGTCAAGCGATCTCACGCAACGGCCTTCTCGAAACAACCCCCGAACGATGCAGTAGCCATGCAGCGAGATAGGAACAGTGCGCAGACTTCTGTTGCTGCCTTGGCGGAGGGCTTGTTTGCTTCTTTCTGCACCTATGCGTATGAAGGCTTGAAGTATCTGACTGGACTGGAGTACCACGCAGGTGAGGATGAAGACGACGCAAACAGAGACGAACGTGTGCAAGAACACGACGTTGAGCCTCCGCGGCAGCGTCAAGGACACAATAAGTCTGAAGACACGCCTCAGACAAGACAGATTGTCAATCGGGGATCTTCTACGCAACAGACGGCTCCAGCCAAACAACAAGCAAACCCATTCGAGTCTGCTGCACGGAAGGCATCTCGGACGGAATCCAAAAAACCTCATCCATCCCTCCACGAGCAATTCGCAAGACTCAAAGCACAGCAATTTCAGAAAGAACGCTCTGTACGACCTGATCTGCGTGTCCTGACGACGACTGCATCGCCCGTGCAGCGTGCCTTATTTGCTGAGGGGCCAAAACGACAGCGTGGTACATTGACGCCGCGAACAAGTCAGGATGCCGCTCGTGTACTCAATCAAATGGCACCTCATACAGGACGCATCAGTCGCCGTCATCTCACGCTCTCGAGTATCGCACCCCCACCACAAACGAAACCACGACCGGTACCAGGAACGCCCGTGTTGCAATCACCGGCACAACACTCACCACAAACGATCTATCGAAGTCCTGGTACACAACTAGGCAGTCCACTCACGCAACCTCACCTCTTTAAGACGAAGAAACAAGCAGCGAGAACACGGCTCGTTCGCGAGGAACAAGAATCCCTTGCACAACTCATCAAGAAATTGGAGCAAGAATTTCCAGGTCACTATGAATGGAAGCGTGTCGAGGCGGCGAGACGTGAGCGGGACGCAGAGATTGAAAAGCTCAAGAAACCGGCGCGTGTGCCACTACCGAAGCAAACGGCTAGTCGCGTGCAACAAATCATGGCTGGAAAGCTGCCACAGGATGAAGTGTTGATTGAGCGCTTTAACCAACCTATTCGAGTGGATGATGTGATGACCCTGCGGCCTGGTGCGTGGTTGAATGATGAAGTCATCAATTTCTACATGAATCTCATCAATGAGCGTTCAAAGCAAGAAGGTCACTCGACACTGCACTGCTTCAATACTTTCTTCTACAGCAATTCACTCCTACCAAAAGGCTACGCCGGTGTGAAACGTTTTGCGAAACGTGCAAAAGTCGATATTGCACAGTGCGAAATGGTCTTGGTACCCATCCATCTCGGCATTCACTGGTGCATGTCTGCTGTTAATAGGCGAGCCAAGCGGATCGAGTATTGGGATTCCCTCCGTGGTGGACCGGGTAAAGTGCATACGCGGCTGCGTGAGTATATGCGGAATGAAGATGCACATTTTGCAAAGGAGGAAGAGACCTGGTCTAACTATATTCCACCATCTGATGAAGCGCCTTTGCAGAAGAACGGACATGATTGTGGGGTGTTTGCTTGCAGCACGGCTGAATGCCTGGCGAGAGGAGTTCCTGTGGACTTTGACCAGGAAGACATGAGGGAACTGAGGATACGTATTGCTGCGAGTATCTTGGATGGCAAGATTTACTAGGACAACCATCACAGGTCTATCCATAGCTGGACAATCAAACCGGCACTCCCATCTGAATTTCGCGACACCCAAACCCACGCATGCGCACGACGACGACGAGGCCATGACATCGCCAACCATGGCAGACGTCAAGCTCGCCGTTGAATCAGGCACTCAACTACAACGTCTGCCAGAGATTGACTATGACAGTCTAAGCTATGTCCAGACACCGCCAGACTCGCTCTTTTGTCCAGTATGTCGAGCACTCCTAACAACACCGCTTCAAACTAAAATGTGCAATCACGTCTTTTGTGCACGCTGTATCAGTCGTGCGCTATCAGACAAGCTGGAGTGCCCTATTGATCGGACGCCTATGCGTCGTGGTATGGAAGAGTGTAGTCCTGCACCGAGACTGCTTGAGTCGCTTGTAGACGAGTTACTCGTCTATTGTCCCTTCAAAGGCCATGGATGTTCTGTCACCGTGTCGAGAGGCTTGCTCAAGTACCACATCAGAGACGCGTGTGAATATGTCCTTGTTCCCTGTGTGAACCCGCAATGCGACAAGTTTTCATTCAGAAAGGACATCGCTGCAATGACAGAAGCCCAACCGGCGCTTGACGATGATTCGGACGAGAAATTGACTTGCGCGCATACCACAACTGTATGCGAACACTGCGGCGACGAGGTGCTCGAAAGCGCCAAAGAGAGTCATTTGGATGAATGTTCAGCATTGTCGCATACCTGCAACCACTGTAAAAGCGAATTCTCGTCTGTTGAAATGGCCGGACATCGCTTAATATGTACTGAAGAGCCAGTCAGCTGTAGTGCTCATTCACTCGGTTGTACATGGCACGAAAAGCGACACGCGCTGCCAGCGCATGAGGCATCGTGCATCCTCAACAGCCTTCGCCCGTACCTTACTGCACAAGACGCAAAACTCGCTGCGTTACAGCTAGAAAATGCTAGTCTACGCGAACGTATGACGGCATTTGAAGAACTACCCATTAACCAAGGAATCGAACCGGTCCTTGAAATTTCAAGCGAGTATGAGCGTGATCGAGCGTATTTATTCCAACAACTCGAACAAACCGGCACGCACATCGAAAACCTCTCCAATGCCATTGCCAGTCTAGAGACACGACAGGCGCATGTCATGATGAATGAATCGCTACGAAACAAGGATGAGCTGGCTATGCTGCGCGGTGGTCTGCAAGCGATGCGATTGCAATTCCATCACTTTCTGCAACAGACCCGGGGACCGCTATTCTACAATCACTCCCAGCAGCAGCAGCAGCAGCAGCAGCAGCAACAACAAAGCCAGGCCGGTCCGAGCGAGGCTGGCTCCAGTCGACCAACTGCAAGAGAACGACAGCCAAGTGATGGCGCCAGACAGCATGTCAAGTTGTGAGACTTGCAAGTCTTTGTCCGTGAAGCCTCCTGTCAATGCATGACGGTTTGCCAGTGACATTGCGACCTGGACATCGCAATTATTAGTCACTGCCCAGTCTCGGCTATTGCGATGCATCTGCTAGGCTCCAAGATCCTGCTTGGTGAGGCATGGAGCTGTTGGCCACCAACTAGTTGCTTTGCAAGTAGGCACAACTGGGCCAAGTGGCACGGGTGGCGGCACATGCCCTCAAAAGAGCTCTCCTATTTCTGCCAAGTTAGGCTATTGAAGAGTTGAATATCCCAATCCAGACGAGCAAACTAGCGTCTCGATTCCCTATCAAGTCTAAGCTGGACCAAGGACGCTGAATCAGGCTGATGTCCGCAAAGTCTGCGGCTCCTTTCGCATAGAGCGCAACACATGATTCGCATCTCTCAAATGCATACTTCAGTCTCTAGACTGTGAAACGTCATGCGGCTCAGCTCATGGACCATTATACTCATGCGAATTATATGCACTTTCAACCTACTTCAGTGCTACAGAATCGCCTGAATCACTTTCATGCCTACGAATGGCCAACGCTTTTGGCTTGGCTAGGCTATTTTGGACTACCGCACTAGCCCTATCCCTGTCTTGCCGAGTTCGCTTGAACCTTTCTTTGTTCTGCAGCGAAAATGTTGTTGAATGCCAAGAACGGTATCTTCAGGCTTACCCATCTCGACCAGAAAATCGCACTTGCATCTACCTGCGTCGGGTTTTCGCGTCAATCGCGCTGGTGTTATCCGACTCGCTCGCGACCTCTTGACATTCAGATGCGGCTCTATCGTCATCTATTACTGGAAGCAGGAATGTCGATTGTTTCAGTGCAACAGTCTCGGATGTTTGTATTGAGACTATTGATGCGATCGAACCAACTTAGCCTGCCGCTACATAAGCACTCGGACATGCCATCTCAGTATAGGTATCACTCAGCTTCTTTACCCTCGACATGGTTTGGGCCACTTCCCTCATAAAGGGCCTCGCAATCGTTACAACACATGCATCTTATTTGGTATCCGCACAGGCCCCCGGATCTGCATCTATTCCCCTCAAAGGACCGCGCATTTCGTTCACTTGCCCCGATGGCTCGCCACTCGGTGTCACGGCCGACAATGGCAGGAACGCACCTGCTTGTTCTGCCGGCGACTCGGCCATTTTCAGCGCGGCCTTCTTTCTGGACAACAACTTCAATCACGTTGGCGATGCAGCGCAAACTCCCATCGAAACACTGAAAGCTGCCAATGCTTTTGGTGTTGTCTACTATCTCTCAACAGTAAATCCAGGACCATCCACCGGAACATACCTCTCGACGTTCTACGAGTTTGCTGGTGGATCGGACCCGACTGGGACCATGCCTGTCTACTTGACCGACTACACTGCTGGAGAAGGTCAACGCTACCTTACTATCGACCAAGGCTTCCTCTTCTACTTGCAGCCTGATGGACGGTACAAGATTCAGTCCATTCAGCGCAACGACGAGAAACTATCCAATGGACCAGACACAGGCTACTGGCAAATCGATGCCTCCAACCGTATCATCTCGCCTGTTGCTGGCGGGCCGAATGAGGCTGCCCTCTTCGGCATTACCCTATCTCCTAGCACGGCGGACTATCCAGCCGACCCGACGGAGGATCTCAGTCTTGCTGCGTCTCCGTCTCAACAAGGCAAGTTCAATATTGGCTACCAGGGTCAAAATTTGGCACTCTCAGGCACAAGCTATGTCTTTGGATCCTCTTCTCCAGGGCAATTTTCCTTCGTGTCTTCGACACGAACGCCAGGAATGTGGTCTATCGTTGACCAATCTAGCGGTCAGTTTGTCGCCATCTCGCCATCATCAGGTCTTCAAGCAGCTTCAACACAGTCTGTTAGCACTGATTTCGACGTCCTTCCTCTAAATTCTGGCTTCTTCGCACTTTACTCGCAACTGAATGGTGGCAAATACGTGGTCATGGACCCTGCAGCCATGAACTTTGCTGCCAGTGGAGATGAAGTGCCGGCCCTGAGTAGCAACTTTGCCATTGTGCCTGTTGCAGCCCCTGCTCAAAGCACTACTGCCGTCGAATTGTCAACAATCATATCAATGAGTTCCACCTCAATTGTTGAGAGCTCTTCGACCTCAGCTGACGTGCTGACAACAACGTCCACGACTTTTACAGTGTCCGAGACTACAAGCTCGGCCACGACGGCAGCTGAGAACTCTATTACAAGCTCTGTGCCATCCGGTGCCACAAGCATGTTGCCTCTTATCATGTCTTCATCGGTAAGATAATCTGCTAAGTCTCATCACACTAACTGTAGACCACCGTTTCGTTGACATCCTCTGCAGAAGTCTTGTCGTCCACAGTCTCTTCTGAGGCACCTTCTTGTTCATCTGGGAGCACATCGTCGACCGTGGCACTTGATTCAACCTCTTCTTCATCTGCCATCGATGTCGTCTCGAAGATCCTTTCCACCTCAACTGACCAGCTGCTTTCCAGCACCACGTCTGCGTCCTTACCAGTAGCGACTATCAACTTCAATTTCGTGGACAATCAACAATTTGACTACCCAATGATTGCTGTGACAGGCTTCACTGGCACTGACGAAGCTCAAGCCCCATACAATGTCTTGACATGGAGCACAGAAGAGACCTACGAGCCAAGTTCAGCCAGCAACAAGGTCTTCATGATCACTGACAATGTTATTACTGATTCGACTGGGGCAATCCTTGCCTTTGATGCTGCAGAAGCTGACTCTACTGGAACTCGCTTCATTTTCACCTCTCCTTCTCAGGTTGGCTCACTTCAATCACAAGCATTTCTATATGACCCAGATACCGGTGTCATTGCTTCTAATGAGTATATGCTCTATCTTGACAGTTATGCCATTTTGAAGGTCGTCAGAAAATCTAGTACCGCAAGCGATCTCTTTGTGCCTTTCACCATGCTGCAAGCATTAGTTGCTCCTCTGCCAGGCGTGACAACAACCAGCACGAGCGCGACTGCTGCTTTGCCGACCAGTGATTCCCTCTCAGCCTCAGCTACTAGCACCAGCGAGCCAGTGATTTCGTCTGAGTCTGCTTCTATCGTCATCGGGTCTGATTCGTCGACTGCCGAGTCGACTGCCAGTAGCGAGACGACGTCTGTTCCTGTGGCAGTTACGAGTATGTCAGCTATGACATCTGCTCCCGAGGTGGTGAGCATGAGTGCTTTTACATCTTCGACTACCGATGAATCTACGTCTACATCCGTTCCTGCTATCATCGAACCTGCTTCTTCATCGACTATCAGCAGCGAAGTGGCATCCGATCTGACGACAAGCACCAGCGGACCTCTTCCTTCGACACTCGCCACCGACTCAGAAACGGGTTCCTCATCGACAGAGATCTTCGTGCCAAGCAGCTCGATTGGCACTACTTTGACCGTCATCACGACCGCTGTCGAAAGCTCTTCGGTAGTTGAAGTAGTTCCAACGATCAGTACGTCAGACTTGACCTCCTTAGCTGATTTCTCGACAGCAGCCACTCTGGGGACTCCCACCAAGGCCACTTCAGTCACTGCCACAGTCTCTACCACCCTGGCTATCCTTTCTACAGCGACCGTCGAGGTCTCCTCTGACTCGGCTCCTACTCCGCAGCTTACGGAGACACTTGATGCACCAGTGGCTAGCGCTAGGCCAACATTCGTCGAATCATCAAGTGCAACTGCGACGACGATGGTTGGGGTGCCAGTGTCTAGCGCCGAGTTTCCTTTAGCTGTTTCAACTACAGAACTTGCAGCTATGGGTCAAACAACCATTGTCAAAGCTAGCACGGCGTTACCGACCACGAGTACAGTTGCTATCCCTTCATCTGGCGTCTACGTTCTTCGTGCAAATGGACAGCCATTGATCTGTTTGGGAACGGTCATTGTCGTTGTGAACGATGCCAATGTTGATCCCTCCCCAATCACAATTGGTACTGACGGCACCCTCACCTGCAATGGTCGTACAGGCTTCCTTCGTCCTCAGGCTTCCCCGTTTATCGACTACGATGTTTTGCTGATCACGCCTCCTCCTTCTGATCCCGCTGTGGTTCCTGGCTTTTTTGGTTTCGTCAACAATGTATTTGTTGCATCTCTTCAACGATTCCAGAGGCGCAAGCGTGCGCCAGTCGTATTGCTTACAATTGGTGTCGGTGCCAATGGTCAAGTCATTGCAGGACCCGATGTGCCTGCCAACGGCTTGTCGGTTACCGTTCTGGCAACTGCTCCAGCAGCATCTTCTGCAGCTCCATCGTCTGGCTCAGTACTTGCTTCACCGTTGACACTGGCGAACTCTGTCTTGCCTTTGCCTGGTACACCGGCCACCAATATGGGCTCCTCATCCACTTTGGTAGCTTCAGTCTTGCCAGGTTCAACGGTCACACAAACAGTCGTGGTCACCACGACTGTCGCGGGCACCGCGCAGACTGCAGTCGCTGTTCAGGTTATTGTCAATACTGCTGGTGCAGGACAAGAGACCGTCTATGTCACTATCGGTGGTGTGCTCGTACAACTCTCAGGTACTGGGCTTCCTTTCATTCAGGCCGGTGTCGTCGTCGCCGGCGCATTGACAGTGGCGCCACTAATCGTCAATGTCGTCGTCATTGTCGCCCCTGTCGTGATCGCTGCCAATGGAGTCTCTCCAGTGACATCGCTGACCTCTGTTACGGGCTTTGCTACTGTTATTGCAAGTGGACTGCCAGCAGGAGCAGGCAGAATCACCATCGTCAACACAGTTGCAGCTCCTATTACAGCAACACTTTCTGTACCTATCGCTATTGCTACGGGCACTGCAGGCCAACCTGTTGTTCAGAGCGTCTCTGGCACTGCAGATCAAACTACCATACAAGGAGTCTCTGGTATTGCTGGGCAGCCTGGCTTAGCTGTCGCGGTCGTTGCTGTGCCTGTTGCAAGCAACGCTGCTCCAGCTTCCATTGCGACAATTGTTGCCGCTGGGGTCGCTGCAGCTGGCGTACCAAAAGCAGCTGCAAATTTGGCCGCCGCGATGGTCGGTTACAGTATGAGCACACTTGCGCTCCTCTGCGTGTTGCCTTTCTTCTAGGCGTACCTGGCATCTGTCTTCTTGATCCATCTTTTCTCCTTTTCTCCTATACTTATTTCATTATGTCACATCATAACCCCTGATTTGTACCTCTGAGCTCAACGCCGCGTCCAAGATACGACTCACATAGCCTGACTAGTGAACAGGACCACGTCTCTTCCACCACCGTGGCGTGCCTGAGCAGTGGCAAGTTGACACCCATCTGCAAAAGTGCTGGCCTGGTGCGCCATGGAGCTGCGCCACCGTGGCGACGCGCAAGAGTTGAGACCGCCTACAATTCACCGAGCGCAAATTGTCTACCGACAGATGCACCTTTGTTTGCAGTGTTCATCTTGATCGTACGACGCACCGACATCGTTCTGCGCCTGGGCTCATTCTTGGTTTGCTATGGCTGCATCGCTGCCGCCTGTCAGCCTACCCAGGGAAGACACTGTGGTGCCGGCTCTCGAGCATTATGCAGAACTCGAGGTTGTTTGGGCGGCCGTTCCTAACATTGTAACGTACCGCGGCATCTCTCGTCACGGCGGCGAGCAGCTTATTATCAAATTCGCCTCTGGCCGCGACGAAGGGGTCATATTGCAGTTGCGACACGAGTTCCGCACGCTGAATTTCCTGCGGTCGCAGCATGTCTTTGGTGTGTCTGAGCCGTTGTGCTGGAACGACTATTCGAATGGCAGTGCTATCGTCATGGCATATGGAGGCCAGACATTCAGGGAGCTTTTTCTCTCTCGGCCAGTACAAGAACGCGGTCCGGTGGACTATTTAAAAGTGATGCTCCATCTCCGTTCAATCGCTTCGACTCTGCAGAGTGCTCACGCGCTCAATTGTCGCCACAACAACCTGAGAACAGATGTTCTGTGCGGCTTTGCCGACCGGCCGGGCGATGTCACGATTACTTCTTGGCTGTTTTCTTCGCGACTTGCAGTTGAAATGCCCTTTAGCCAAGCAGACGTTCTCAACACATCACTGCCCTATGTCGCGCCAGAGTGCACTGGGCGAATGAACACTCGCACCGTCGATTCCAGAGCGGATCTGTATTCCCTGGGCGTTACTTTCTATGAGATAATCACCGGGCAAGTGCCTTTCATCGAAACGTCTTCACTCGGATTGATGCATTCACACCTGGCCAACACTGTCATGCCCTTGATCAACTTTAAAGAGCTTGACGTACCGCCTATGATTGACGCACTCATTATGAAATTGCTGCAGAAGAACCCAGATGACAGGTATCAAACTGCTGCTGGTGTCTTGGTGGACGTCGAGCACATCATTGAGGCTCTCGAGAATGGCAATATGAGCGCAACGATTTCAATCGGTCGTGAAGATCTTGTCTCCAGGTTCGTTATCGCACCAGACTTCGTTGCAAGGGAGCGCGAGCTCGGCCAGCTTACCGAGCTCTTCGATCAAGTACAACAGACGTCATCAACGCGCGTTGCTGCTGTGGCAGGCTACTCAGGCATCGGAAAATCTCGGCTCGTTAAGGAGCTCATGATCCTTCTATCGCAAAACACGCAACACACACTTTTTTACGGTGAATCGAAGTACGATCAGTTCAAAGCCTTTGCGCCATTTTCAGCGTTTTCCACAGTCTTCTCTGATTTGTTGGCCCAGATTTTCGTTGAGACTGCGAGCAATCTGAAATCCTGGCGAGCGAAGATTCTCCATGTCCTTGGCGATGAGGCCCGCGCTCTCTGCGAGTTCTGTCCAGACTTGGTGATCCTGCTGACAGAATCCTATGTCAAGAGCTTGCCACCTGTTATCCCTTTGTCTGGTCTTGCAGCAGAGGAAAGATTCCGTCGAGGTATCAAGAGATTGATGCAAGCCTTTGCAACCAAGCAGAAACCCCTGGTCTTGTTTATTGATGATCTCCAATGGGCACCTCTAATTGATTTGCAATTGCTTTGTGAACTGCGTTTGCAAGACCATATCGTTCTTCTGACAGCATATCGGGATAACGAAGTAGCCTCTGATCACATCGTCAGAACAGTCTTTTTGGCTCAAGCTGAGCCTGACCTCAAGCTCACTCTTGGAGCACTTCCGCTGTCTGGAACTCGACAACTAGTTTGCAACACCTTACATCGCCCTTTGCAAGCTAGCAATGATGATACTTCTCAAGCTGAGGTCAATCAGCTCGTGCATGTGATTCACGCTAAGACAAGCGGCAACGCTTTTCACATTGGACAAGTTTTGCAAAGTCTCCATGCTGGCGGGCTGTTGAGGTACGACTTTGAGATAGCAGCGTGGACCTGGGACATCCAGGCAGTCCGCATGATTGACGCATCAGATGATGTCGTGGCTCTCGTTCTTAAACAAGTCAATGAGCTTTCACCGCAATGTCGAGAGATACTGTCTGTCGCAAGCTGTCTCGGCAACTCTTCATTCCGACTCGACATTTTGACGACCATCCTAAAACAGTCCCACAGCCTCGTCGCTTCTTCTCTCTTTCAAGCTATGAGTGCAGGTCTCGTCATCGCGAACGACGAAAAATACAAGGCAGCCATGGCTGGCGCTGACGAATGGTCGCGTGACTTTGCTGATGATCTCGTCGAGGGCGCACTTGGCGCAGTATCTTATCGTTTTCTTCACGACAGAGTGCAGCAAGCTTGCTTTGCATTAGTCGGTGAGGCTGACCGTCCAGCGCTACATGCGCGAATAGGCCTTGCCTTGTTCGAAACGTTTGGTCAGGATGACCTTATGATTTTCGACATCTGTTCGCAAATCAATTTGGCTTCCGAATTTGTTCCTGAACACCTCAAAATGGACATCGCCCGACTCAACATTCGCGCCGCTCGCATCGCTTTTTCGAATACTGCTAATGGAAGTGCCCATGCGCTTCTGACCGCTGCTGCGAAGTTCTTTCCCCTAGACGTTTGGTCAATTACTAGCAATTTTGCACAAGACTATTATCTTATGCTTGAGGAAGTGTCCTCAAGCCTAGCTCTTTACGATGAAGCGAAGAATGCTGCTGAGGCTGTGCTGCAACACGCTTCTGACAAAATCATCAAAGTCAAGATTCATGGTCGCTTGATGAAGGCTGAGCTGAGTGCCGGGCGAACGCGCGAGTCCCTCTGGCTTGGCATTGAGGGCCTTCATTGTACAGGTCTCGACTTGCGTGATTATTTTGCAGATGGAGCGGATGCACTTGTTCGTTCGGCTACGGCTGAGCTTTGGGCTGCCCTTCCTTCATCACCTGATGCCATCGCTGCTCTACGCCAGATGCCGGCCATGACCAATGTGCTCACAAATGCCGCGCTTGATTTGATCCTCGAAATTTTACCCAGCGTAAGCCAAAGAAGCTAAAGCCTTTACAAAACTGAAACTGACACTACAGGTATTCTTTGTACGTCCAAGTTGCGTCGCTATTATTACATTGACTGCTATCAAGATATCTCAAGAAGCCGGTCAAAACAGTTTTGGAAGTGCTTATTTCTATGGCTTCGCGTCTCTCTTGCTCGCTGAGGTTAGTTCGCCAATACGAGATTACGAGAAGAGCCGTCTTTACAGTACACTGGCTACCTCAGTACTTCACGATCTTTTGGAGCAAGCAACTGGCACGCCCGCAAGCGTGCCTTCAGCCATGGTCATTATTGGTGCAGCTGCTGCTTGGGTGGCAGATGCTCGTGCTGAATCTGCCAAAATATTCGAGCAAGCTGAAGCAGAGTCTTTGCGCACCTACAATCATGAATATCACGCTTATGCTTGCGGCAACAAGACAAGCTATACTTTGTTCGCTGGTGCTCAGTTAAATGTCATTTCGCAGGCGTCTCTAAGGCAGCTCGAGGCAATAGAAAGCTACAGACGTGCTGCTGGTTACCTTTACGTCAGGCCTGTCTTGCAAACTGTGGAAAATCTACGTACGAGCACGAATTTAAATGATATCCTCGAGCTCAGTGGCACCATTTCAACGCCAGCAGATATCAAGGCTATGCAAGAACTCTCCTTACCATTGCACATGGCAACATATTACGGTTGCGCCCTACTTGTGCACGTTCTCTTTGCCTCATCGAACAACGAACGAGGCCTTCGATTGGTTGAAGAAGCGGCTATTGTTGCGCCTGGAGCGCAGGGCCTTGTAACAAAGTTGCATTTGTGTATTTTCAGCTTGATTGTCTTGATTGACGCAGACGCTACCATGGACCTTACTGAGGAACAGCAAAATCTTAAAGCAACGCTGACGGATTACGCCATTGTCTGGTCTGACGAGTGCTCTAACATCTTTGGCTTTTGGAAGCCTTTCTTTAAAGCCGAGACTGGCAAGACCAAAGCAACAGTTGAGACAACTTTGCAACTATTCAATGCCGCAATTGATAAGGCACACGAGATGTCCAATGGCTTGCTAGTTGGGCTTTATAACGAAAGGTGTGCCGCATATTTGAAAAGCCTCAAGAGCAGCTTCGATCGTGCCGCAAAGGGGTATGCTCTTGATGCAGCTGATGCCTACAAGCAATGGGGCTGTGAGTTCAAGGGGAATCAGGTTATGAAAGACTTCGACTTGGCTGGCCTTGCGCCCGCAGTATTGCCCACCATATTTAGGGATTCATCAAGGGAAGACGTGTATTCGGTAAGCTCGAGTACCGACACGGTCTCTGCTGATGGACCTTTTGCTGCATTACCTGGTAAAGTGCCATTGCAGACATTTCCTTTCAAACATGCCGCTACCCGGAGATTGTCCAAGTCGCGCCAAACACCTCGTCGCAAAGACCTTGATCCTGTGGACGAAGCCTCGGCAGAGCTAGATTTGGAAAGTGTTCTCCGAAACGCCCTTGTACTATCTACAGCAGAGAATCTAGAGGAGGCAATTCCCCACATGCTCAATCATCTCCTTCAAACTTCTGGCGCTCAATATGCAGCGCTGATTGTTGCGGGCAAGGAGGACGGCCAATTCACGGTGTCTGTCAGCGGTGCATTGAACGATTTTAAGGTCCACGAAAACGTCTCCATCGACGATGACCAGAACTACGCCCCTGCTCGGCTGATTCGTCTCGCTGCCAATTCACGGAAGGCAGTCATTGACGATGCCAAGATTTTGGAGCTCGATCGTTTGAAACGCTCGCTCCCAAAGTCCTTCATGGCGCTGCCGGTCATCTTACAGGACAAGGTCACTGCCGTTTTGTACTTGTCCAACTCTCAGATTACAAACTTGTTCTCTTCGCGGAAGGTTGAGCTCCTTACTATCATGGCTACACAAGCTGCCATCACAATAGAAAAGACTCAACTCTTGAATGCCCTCGAAGAGGCCAACAGGGAGCTCTCAAAGTCCAAAGCTGCAGTTGTTGACCATGCGGCCCACCTAGAGTCCATTGTTGAGGAACGCACAAAGCAGCTTGAAAGCCAGAATGCTCAATTGGTTTTGGCTAAAGACATGGCAGAGCAGGCAACCTTGATGAAGACCCGTTTCTTGAGTAACATGTCACATGAGATCCGTACTCCTTTCAATTCCGTGGTAGGATTCAGCACTTTGCTATTGGAGACAAAACTTGATTCCGAGCAAAAAGACATGGCACAGTCCATCATTGATGCCAGTTCGGATTTGCTGGTCATCATCAACGATGTGTTGGACCTGGCCAAGGTCGAGGAAGGCAAAATGAAGCTTTCGCCCGTTTGGTTCGACTTCAGAACGATGATGGAGTCTGCATTGGAGATGATTGCACGCAACGCCGCTCTGAAGGGCATCGACATTGCTTATCTAGAAAGCGGCGATGACTTTGAGATTGGTCAGGTCTTTGCTGACAATACTCGCATGCGACAGTGTGTACTCAACTTGCTCTCAAATGCGGTCAAATTTTGCCCTGAGAACAAAGGCGGCCTCGTCAAAGCCACGTCGAGGGTTGAATCTCTTGGCAAACCTGACGAGAACGGCGATCAAAAGGTCAGAATAACTGTTGATGTTGAAGACAGGGGTATCGGTATTGCAGAGGCCGACATGTCCAAGCTCTTTGGATTCTTCTCCCAGGTCGACGATAGTACGACCAGACAGTACGGCGGAAGTGGCCTAGGTCTCGCCATCTCTCGTAGGATGTGCCGCCTTTTTGATGGAGATTTGACTGTCGTCTCTGAAGTTGGCAAAGGATCGACTTTTTCTGCATCTTTTTGTGCTGCAGTCAATCATCGCACTCACCCAACTGAAGCCCCACGATGCGAGGCATTTGCCAAGAAAACCTGCCTCATTCTCGAACCCTCTGACCTCACTCAGGAAGCTATTTGCCAACATCTGACCAAGTTTGGTGTCAAGTGGTTCTCCAAACGCACATTGGACGAGGTTGCTGCAGCTACAGAACAGGCTGATTTTTGCGTCATTGGCGATTCCTTCAACCAGCCTGACACCATCAAAGCTTTACGCAAACGATGGGTCAACGTTGAGAGGCTACCACTTGTGGTAATGATGCCCTTTGGCGCAACACTGCCAAAGCAGCTCAACAAAAAGGACGAGGATGTTATCGATGCTGTCGTCTCGACACCGGTGAGACGGAGTCGATTGCTGAAGTCTATCCAAAGTTTGTATCCAGATCAGAGCAATGGTTCAGCCCAGTCTACAAAGTCTGCTCAACCCAGCATTGCGAAAAGCTCGAACCATGCAAGCAGCATGAAGCTTCTCCTTGTTGAAGATAACTTGGTCAATGTCAAGGTCGCCACACAGCTGCTGAAGAAACTTGGATATGTACCGAAAGTTGCATATGATGGATTGCAAGCTGTGCAGGCCTGTGCCGTAGAGGACTTTGATTTGATATTCATGGACTTGCAGATGCCAGTCTTGTCTGGTCTTGCTGCTACACAAGAGATTCGTGCTGCACAGACGGACGACAAGGCGCCATTTATTTGTGCCATGACGGCCAATGCCATGGCCGGTGACGAGCAACGATGCCTCGAAGCTGGCATGGATCACTACATCTCAAAGCCGGTCATGCTGCCAAAGCTGCGGGCTGTGATTGATCTTATGGAGACTAGATACAAAGCAGCGGGCGCTGGCACAAATCAAGACAGTCAGCAAGAAAGTGGTCTACCAGCAGACCTGGATCTAGGTACACGCCGAATGAGGAAGGCATCTGAAGCTGAAATGCTTGGCCAGATGAAGATAAGTGGCGGCCTCGAGAGTACTTGAGAGCTGCAAGCGCGAAGGGCTTTACGATGATATTGCATACTAGAATTGTACAAATGGCGTGTTTTAGCACTATTGAATTAGTTCGAGGCGGCTTTGAATCATGTGTAAAGGGGTCCGTGCATTTGAACATTGATGCTACATGCGCGTGAGAGCAGGTTACCCCTGAAGTCGACCAACGTCGCGAGGTTAACTTTGACTAAGACCGCTCAACATTGATCAATTATTGCCGGAATTGATAGAAAAGATGAAACGAGCGAACGATTCGGTCGCATCCACGAGGAATCTTCCAGCAATAAAGAAGTGCTTGTTCGAAGAAGCCCTGGCACAGCCAGTTTGCATTGCAGAAGCGGTCGAGCTGTCCATGCTGAAACTCGGGAAAGAACTTCGCTTGATACAGGCCGCCAAGGAAGAGCTAAAAAGATGTGGAGGCCGCTCACAGTAGGGCAGCATTTGCTTTACCAAATCGATTGTGGATCGCACTTGAATAGATTTTGACGCCAGCATGCAACACTTCGACACAGTATTCGTACCACACCTTTTTGCCATCCGTTTCACGCCAAAAGCAGACTTCCATGGTCGACTCGGCAGGAGCTTGAACCGCAGTCTTGAGTGGGAAGAACATGGGAAACCAAGATTGCATCTCTGGAGATTTCAGCGCAATTGTATCTGGTACAGTGGACAACTCCACATCATCATAGAGTATACTTTCAAAATATCCCGCAATTCCATGACAAACGCCAGCAGCCTCAATCTCAAAAGTGACCCTGCCAAACCGCTTGTTACATTTGTAAGCACCAATGTCTGAAGCATGCGAAATGTTACTGTGTGGATGATGAAAATGCCAGAGCGGCTCAAATCCGGTCGACAACTGGCGGCATTGATCCAGCAGCACCACATACGGAGTCTCCAAGGCCGCAGACTCCGTGCTTCGAAGTAGTGTAGTGTGCAGCTTGGGCGTCATCAATGGACTGACGAACGGCGTATAGCGGCAAGGTATGCTGACTCCTGTTTCAGGGCAAAGCACATGCTGAATGCCGTCTAGACATTCTGGAGATAGCTCGTTGTCGGCAAAAGAGCCAAGCAATTCTGATACAAGTATGTGGACATATTCCTCAGTATTCCAATCGCGCATGTCCGTTTCAAACAATGTGATGTCTAATCCGGCCCAGTCATGCTTGAGGCGTCGCTTCAAGCCAAGCACCGCGTGAGGATTCTTTTCAATAACCATAAGGCTGACGGCATGCTCGCTAGAGTCTGAGGCTCTCAGCGCACAATCAACTAGGGGCCCTCTTCCAGCTCCGACGACAGCTATAATGGTCCGCTCACCATGAGGCCGATCCTGTAGAGCTCGAGTAATGGCAAGCTCGTACTGATTGTACTTGATCAGATCACGTTCAAAAACCTCGTACGTCGCTGAAGGTAAATTGTCTTGCAATGGCTGCAGCGGCGATTGCAGAAAGTCTTGATAGCCTGCCATGCTAGCCTCGGCCGGTGTCGGCTCGGGAACATTTTTGAGAACATAGCGAAGGTACTGGAGGTAAGCGTCATCACCTCCAAGTCTTTGATGTCTGTCAATGTCTTGGAGAACCAATGCTGGTGAGTAGCGTGCTGCAGCGCCGATAAATGATTGATGAGCTTTTGGAAGTACTGGATAGCCCTTTGAATTGACGAGAAAGATGTTGGCAGAAATGAATATCATCCGCACATCCTCGCAAAGCCAATGACTCCGTGTCGTCTCTGAGGGAAGTCTTGTCGGGAGCTGCAGAGCGACATGTAGCCTGTGGTTATAGCAGCATACTGTGCGAATGGTGTCCCAGATGTGCCAGGTAGATAATGTGTCGTCGTCTAATTCATTGCTCTGATCCAGGAGCGGTGCTGGAGATAGCGGTAGAAGAATGCTAAGTTCAAGCATGGTGTGTTGCTCCAAAACAGGTGCGATGCTCTGAGCGAAAAGCAGTGCATCTTGCTGCGATTGCGGTCCTTCTATACATACTTGATGCATACCATGATACTGTGTGAAGCCTACATCGTTCAAAAACTTGTCTATGGATTCTTGGCGGATAAGTGAGTCGATGGAGTGCAAGTCTTCACACGCAACCAGTGCGACGCCAGCTTGGTCGGCCACCTCATCGGGGCAGATGTTAAGTGCATTGAACGCGTAGCCGCGTGAATGAAGTGATTGCAAGCTATCTTGAGAGCACACACCAATTTCAAGCATAGTTCTGTTGGCTCAGGCTTGTCCAGCAAGCAGCTAAAAGAGGTTTATTATGATCTGTAGTTTGTAGTTGAAACTCTCTCGACCGAAATGGTGCCTTGGCTTTTTTGGCAGGGCGGCTCCACACCATGGACAACGAGATCACGCTGCTCACGACGGCGACAACCCTCAAAGAAGTTTGAAAAGCGTTCGTAAATATGAGTGAGACTATATTTGCCAAGCAGCATTCTTCTCCCGAGTCTCCTCGTCACTGCTGTCAAAATTAATTGCCCATTGTTCAAGACCTCGGGTCATTCGCACTATCGGCGCATCAATATGCTTCTCGAATTGAGCAGATAAGGCAAAGACCACCACAGTCAATGTGGTAAACCAAATGATGCCGGCAAGAAACGTCAGTCCTGCACCTGCAAGGTCAAACATTTTTTCGAGAGAGATCTTCCCGCCAGGAGACAATGATGGAAGACGAAATGGTTCAGCTGCTTGCACCATGAAACTCAGCAAACCGTACTGCAAACGGCGACCGAGAACATCACGGACTGCAATATGCAACAGGTAGACGCTGAATGAGACTTTGCCCAAGTACTGAGCCATGGTTGTTTCGCAAAATCTTTTGGCGTAGCCCAGCTGAGAGATGCTTGCTACAATGATGACGCCAGACCAAGCATAGCCCCAATAGTTGCAGTCGGATCGAGTCCACTGTTCAGGAGCGAGCCGCCACCAGATGTTGAAGCCAGGGGCAACGTCGTTGTGCTCAAGTGCGCCCCGCATCGGTGCCCCAGCAAACATGATGCCTAGTACCAGGAGAACAGTCCAGGTTACATTCTTGCTCAGTTGCTTGAGCCTCGGGTAGCAATCTCGCGATGCCTCGTTGTTAAGATCGATTAGCTGAAGAGCCGTCTTCTCCTGCACTAAAGACCAGTCTGCGATGAGCATGCCTGCCATGAAGCAAAAGACACCCCATGCGGTGTTGATGATGGCATACACACCAACGCAAAAAACGATAAAGTTGCGCGTGCGAGGTCGGACCCGGAGTGTGGCGAGTAGCACGCCATAGCACCACAATGACCCGAACATCTCCATTGGCAAGGTCCAGATGATGTTTTCGTACTTGTGAGCAAGAGAGCCTCCGAAGTTCTGGTACTCGAACGGACTCAGGTAACTAGCTGTTGCCCTTGCCCAGTCCTCTAATTGCTCAAGGAACGAGGGGTAGTAGGGGCAACCGATATCGCCAAGCGAGCAACGGAAGCCCAAGCGCACAAGAATGAAAGCGAGCACAATGATAACCAACGCTGGAGTAAACAAACGCATGCCGCGTCTGAAGAGTGCACTGGACAACCTATTTGCTGCTGAGGTCACGCGTCCCTGACGCAAGTCTGACAGCGTGCGCTTCGTCAAGACATATCCAGAGATAACAAAGAAGGTACAGACCATGGCACGACCAGCTGCATAGGTGCTGCGAATGAGAGGCAGACGAAACCATTGACTGCTTCCGAACTGTCCGCTTCCATAAGCAATGTCAACGACAGTCCAAAAGTCTGCATAGTGGAAGACCATGACTTGTAATGCAGCGATGCCTCTAAGCCCATCGAGCCACGCTGTCGCCTCGCGTTCGCGAGCAGCTGCAGAAACAGTCGTCTCTTGACCACAATTGTTATTGCTTTGAGTGTAAAGTGGATAGCAGAACGTCTTTGCTAGGAACCTGGCGCTCGACTTGCGGTACTGATACCAGGGGGAACCACGTTCAACTTGATTAGTCTCATCGAGGATGTCCATGATAAATGTTGTAGTCTAGTTGGAAGAAAGTCATTTACAGAACAGGCTGAGGAGACTATATGGAAGACTTGGCCTTGGTTCAAGACTCGTACGCAGACGACAGTGTGCCTGTCAACTATTCACGGGTGCCGTTACACATCTGACAGCCGCTGAAATTGAATTTTCCGCCCACTGGCCACGAGCCAAAAAAGCGGAGCACCCTATATTCAGCGCGAGTATTGGATGATGCGAGTCAACGGTGACTCAACAGCCAAGTCCACTGAGGTCTAGACGGTGTGCTTTCAAAGACTTACGACATCCAGAGCTTAAAGGCGAATTTAGATCTAACGCTAGCATTGGGCTTGCTTTATGCCTTCTCAAGCTGCTCTGATCTGCAGCCGGCATTGAACTGATAATCTCTTCACACAAGTCCTCCTAAGACCAACACCTGATGACATTCGTAAAAGCAGACGGACAACCCGTACATTCCTGAACCGCAGCCACGGTGTCAGCATCTAAGCTTTTGAGGCACCTGTCAAAACGCTGATTTTTCGCCGGCGCGAGCACGCGAGATGTCATTTGAGGGGAAATCTTCCGAACCGCCCAGCGCTCACCGCTGAAATCAAAGGTCCAAACGACTTCCTTTCCACCAGTCTACCGTGCGATATTCTAAACATGCCCCTTGCCATCTCTCTTCGCTTTCTATGCCGTTCAGGTGTTTGATGCCTCATGAACGATGCCCAAGATCATTCAAGAAGCGTAAGAATCGTCGCTTATGAATGGTACCGCGGTACTCGCTACCATCCAATACACATATATAGCGTAGTCCAAGCTTGCTGAACATCTCGAGCGCCAGCTCTAGCGGTGCTTCACATTGTAGCGTCAATGGCGAGCGATCTACCAGGGTCGTCAAATCCGCGTGTCGAGTCGTAGAGGCTTCATTCAGCACATCCGAAAACGGAGCCGCTGGATCTGCTGAAAGTGGCGAATGTGGGCGGCGTGTGACTGTTGGATCGATAAGAATGGGCAAGTCCCATGAGGACTCGTCGACATCATCTATCAGCTGTTGATCAGTGTCACGGCCAGCTTGCTTGAACTGCATTTGTTGAGCTGGTAAGAGATCCAACGCAAGCGACAAATCTGCCAGTCCGATATATCCGACCAGCTGTCCGGCCTTGACAATACTAAACCCAGAGTCATCTAGTCCGGCTTCGCGACTCCAGATGATTTGTTGTCGTAGCTGACTTGCTCTAACAGTAGATGATTGTGTCACATCGATAGCAGTGCGAAGCATGATGTCCCGACTCGGCAATAAGTCGACCAACTCGGCGTTCTGTAGGTGATAGTGATGGCTATTGGCATCCAGGTAGGGATGATCATTGAGTTCAATAAGCAGGTCATAAATACCTTGAGGTTGAATGCTTTCAGCAACCCACTTGGCAACCAGAATGGCGAGCATAAAAGGCACGACAAAATCAAGTGACCCTGTCAGCTCAGACATGATGACAGCAAGGGATACAGTCATACGTGTGACACCAGCAAGCGTTGCCGCACAGCCAATCATAGCGTAGATACCCGGCACAATGCAATCCTCTGCACCCTCACTCAGACAAAGACCACCGAGGCGTGCCAAGTTTGGGCTGCTTGAGGCGATTTGCTGAAGAGAAATTCCCAAGATTCGACCGAAGAGAGCACCGACCGCCATGGTAGGTACAAAGATGCCTGCTGGGATTCGACAGCCAAAAGTTATAACGGTGAGACCGCATTTGATGAGCAAGGCATAAGAAAGGGCACGGAGAATGGGACCAAAGTCGCTTATTGTCGAAGGGCAGAGAGGTGACGGAACCATCTCGACACATTCAGTTAGCAAATCATCAACTAGCTCGACTCCACCCATCTGTGTGAAGCGATTCCAGTAGCTGACAATCGTTGCCAAAAACGTCACAATGAGCACCTCGACGATCGGATGCCTAGCGACCAAGGGATGTCGACGAAAATGGCGAGACCATGCCATATTCGCATTGCAAAAGAGCGCACCAAAGAGTCCGCCGAAACAGCCAAGAACCACGAAAATGGGGAGCTCTCTGTAGTGCCAGTCTTTGGAGAAGGTCGTCTCTAGCAGCGTCAATTTGCCGGTCCCATGGGGATTCAGCGATTTCAAGACAATGGCTGTTATGGCACTGCAGAAGAAGGATCGCCAGATGACTTTGGGTGTGAAGTAATAGGAAACTTCTTCTAGCGCAAACAAGACGCCTCCGATGGGCGCACCAAAAGCAGCTGCAACACCCGCTGAGCATGCAGCACTGAGTGCTTCGCGTCGCTTTGACTCCGAGTCGTGAAACTTTGGGACGAAGCGCGTCAAGACATTAGCGACACAACATGCGAGATGGACGAACGGACCCTCCTTGCCGAGTGGTAAGCCAGACGCTACAGCGAGTGTCAGACCCACACACTTGACTGCGAGTGTGTGAAGACCCAAAAAACCATGAATGACGAAGCCACTGAGGATAGTCTTCACTTCTGGAATGCCTGAGCCAGCCGCCATGTAGATCTTTTTGCCTGAATTTGGGAATATGGTCAACGTGGTCATGGTCAGGCTACTACTGATAAAGATCAAGCAGAGGCAGATACTGAGGTAGATGAAGAATTGCTTTGCAGCATGATCACTCCAATAGTGGAAAAGTCCTTCAGGACAAGCACTCTGTCGCAAAAAAAAACCACCTGGTCTTGTGCAATAGCCGCTCTTGAGCGAGTAGAGAGCAACTTCGCTCATCATCACTGCATAGGCAATCAGTGCTGTAAGGATACCAATTGCAAGCATCAATAGCCATCCTTGTAGAGCATCCCAAGCATAGCGAGCTCGTCCACGTACAGAACCGTCGGCACGCAATGCATCAAGCCGTCGAGCATCAGCTATCCCATTGCCGAGCCAGTCTACAGCCATGTAGTTGTCATAAAATGTACGATTCTTTTCGAGGATACTTTCATGTTGCAGGCGATACCCTTGTTGCTGGGCTGCTTGCGCAATACTAGCAAATGACTTGCTAACGCGTAAGTGACGGTCTTGTTTTAAGCGTTTCACAGGAGACGTCGTGCCAGGACTGACTGGCGCAGAGCGCGAACTCCAAGTATAGAATGCGCCATTTCCAGTGCTACTGAGAAGCCCTGTGCGCTCCGTCTGCGCACCTCCAGCAGGACTGGCAGGGTGTGAGAAGCTGACTGACTTCAGGGCGCGCTGGCTGGCCATGATCTCGAGATGCCGAGATGTCGAGATGCGCTTGCTTGCTCAAGCTTGGCGACCGTCTTCACATGAGCGACTGAGAACGCATGCCTAGTCTACTGAGAGCAAGCAGCAGATGTGTATGCCTCTATGGATGCTTTGTCTGTGTCTGCTTCAGCGTCTGTTTTGTTTGCCCCTGGCGCGGCGTGAGAGAAGAGGAAACCCCCGCAAACTCAACAGTCATCCACGCAACCGCAAGACAGAGGACAGTAACTATGCTTCGACCAAGAGCCCTAGCAGCTACAGGAGCACGGCCTGCAAGAGCATTTCACGTCTCTGCTTCATGGCTCCGGCAAATTCTGTACAGCTACAGTGACATCAAATCGGTGAGCAAGGCACCGCCTGCGACCAAGAAGATTATTGGTAGGCAGATCAGCACAGCTTGAGATTCAACCACTGACCGAATAGATGTGCGTGAGCCAAACGAGTACGCAGCAGGGTCTATCCCCTCTTCTACCAATATCTCTGTCAAGTCTTTGCAGGAAGCTCTGTCTCTAGACGCATCAGCCTTCAAGAGCAAATTTGGCATTGCGAAGCCGTCCAAAGATCAAGATGAAGTCATTTTCTACTGTCGCTCGGGAGTCCGCTCATCGGCTGCTGCAGAGATCGCCGAGAAACTTGGCTATAAGCAGGTCGGCAACTACAAGGGATCTTGGTTGGATTGGTCCTCCAAAAGCGAAGGCGAGCAGGCAGGTAATACTAGCTCGCAGCTCAAGCCTGGAGCCGATGGTGAAATCCAAGGTGTTGGTGAAGGGGCGAAAGGGGGGATTGACTTGAAAGCCATGAACCAGCGAGCTCATAAGGAAGCACAACAAGACGAAGCCACACCACTGACGACGGACGGAAAGGAGTCCGAGAGTGTCAGGAATGGTGCAGAAATGAAGGAGGGAAAGAAGTTCCAGTAAGTAGGATTTATATGCGAATAGCCTTTGCTACATTGGCCAGGGCATAGACACTTTCCGCTTGCGCAACAGCCACGCGCTCCAGTATCTGTTCCACATAGGTCTCATCTGCATTCTTGAGCACGCTAATCAGACCATATTGGCGCACCTGTGCAACACGACTTCTTGTGGCGGACACTTGCTTCCGCAACCTGTCCAAAGCGACAATCAATTGAGCGTGCTTGTCACGTAACAGAGATGCAGTGGAAGACAATGCTGTGCGCTGGAACTTCTTCAGCCCAGCCAAGACCATGGATGCCAGCTTGAGTTGTTCGACAATGGAACCAAGAGCATGCAATGTCTCTCGAGAAATGATGGCATCATCAGGAGGCATAGAGATAGCTTCCAACTGACTGACCAACAAATCGGGTTGCTTGGCTTTCCCGTCAACGGATAGCTGACTGAGCGATGCAAGTAGACCGACATCTTCATCCTCTAACCGAGATTCCTTTGAAGGTTTGCTCAGACTCTGCATGATCTGCACCCTGTTCTGATAGGCTCTTAGACCTGCTAGATGCTGATCACCAATCTCGCCATCAATATTGCTTGGACCAGAAAACGACAACGGTCGGATCGACTCGACATGAGCCGGCAAGCAGTTGAGCACAACGTCCATGCTGCGATTGTCAAAGACCCGAGCAGCTTTTTCAATTACAACAGTCGACTTCTTGTCCAACAGCATCTCAAGTCGTGCAATCTCCATGTTGGACCGATACCGCCAGTAAGAATGCTCGACGCGGTCTTGAAACTTGAGAAACTCTTCGACTTTGCTGTAGGTGCCATGTTCAATGGCTTGACAAATCATTTCCGGTGTTTCTGCACGATTCGCAGAATATGGTGATTGTGATAACTTCAGTCCTGCAATTTGCTTTGTAGCGAGTTGCTCGAAAGTTGCATCTTCGTACAAGATGAAAGCTAGTGTATCGCGTTGGATTTGCTTGACATTCATGGTTTTGTAGACATCTTCAGCTAGTCGCCAAGCGCCTAAAAGACGATAAATGCGAATTAGGTAGAGCTTGAACTGGTAATTATGCTTTGAACGCGCATGGCCGTACTCCAATAATGCCGCACATTGCAGGAGGGGTACTGTGCTCGTATCAAGTCGCGAGAATGGGTCCAGCAGAACTTGACACGCCAGTAAAAGCAAGTCGTCTCCGTACTGGTTGTCGGTATCTTCCAAGTTCTCTCCTAGTGACAAAGAGGCCGCGTAGCCTGTGAGGCAAAGCTGAGCGAAATCTAGAAGTTCGTCTTCGTTTGTGGATGCATGTAAGTGGAGCGTAAAGTGCAGTTTGCAGATGTTGACTTGTAACAAAACTGCTTTGATTGGATTCTCGAGGCTTCTCTTCTGCGCCTTCAAGGACTCCAGGAAAGAGTCCGCCACATCCTTCTCGAGCTTCCGCGCAAAAGGCAACACGTCCTCATATGCCGTGAGAGTACCGCCGAATGCCTGCATGTACGCTTCCAAGGACTTGGTCAGATCCGTGCAATGGAATGCAGACCAAGCCACCAGAGCAAGCAAGTCATTTCGCGACTGACCTACTAGCACGGGTCGCACGGGGCTGGCAATCATGACTCGATGAAAGTGCCAGTCGTCGATACCCTCTGCAATACAAGCCGCTGCAAAGGTGAGCTGCTCAGCAACTCTCTGAAGCTTCCCGAGCAGATCCACCCGGAGCTGCTTGAAATCTTGACTCTGGCCAAACAGCTCTCCGAGGCGTCCATCAAGCAAGTCAAGCATTTCAGAGTGCTTTTTTTGACGCTCGAGGACGTCAAGCAGCAGGTAGAATTCCTCGACCGAAGATATCCGTGGGTTTTCGTCGACATCTTGAATCGCGTTTTGGGCCGCTTTTGACATCATTCTGTACATGAGCATGTCAAGCAGCTTGACTTCATTAGGTTGTTGACTCCTAGAGGCCAGGGAAAACATGCTCATAACGGCAAGGAAGAAGTAATGTCTGGCCAAGAAGCCCTTTTGTAGTTCGACAGCGGCACGACGCTGCATAACAAAATCGCCAGTGCGTACAGCCGTCATGCACCAAAGTCTTCCCAGCGCTTCCGACTTGCACGCATGGAATCCTGCCTCCATGGTTTGAGTCAAATAATGCTGAATGATAGGCTCAGACGAAGCATTCTTGAGTATGTCCTGTATCGTCTGATAGGCATCTTGTGTAGCTGGACTCGCCTTTCGGATACGTTCGCAAGTGTCGATTGCGCCTGTAAAGTCGCCCAAGCTGGCCTGACATAGACCTTTCAGGCCCTGCCGTTAGCCCAAATCTCCAAGTAAGTATCAAGCTCTACCCATAGTGTCTTGGAGTTTGGCGAACGACGGAGCGCCTTTTGAATGAGATCAAGTGCTTGGTCAAACTGACCCTCATCCACAGCGTCTACACCAGGTTAGCATTGTAATCGTTGACATTTGAGACAAACCCCAAATAAGACGCAGACTTGCATCCATGGTTCACAGGCCCAAGCACAAGGGGCCCTTCTCAGTGAGCTTGAATATCTGGTCCAGTACAGCCTTGATGCTCTGTCGCTTCAATTTCTGTTGCCGATAATCGCATGCGCCACAGAGGCTGGAGAACGACAGCTAGAAAAGCAGTCTCTTTTGCCTAGCTAGCACAAAGTAGCCGCTTACTCGCGAAAAGAAGAGCCTACTTGTAGAGGTGTGTTTTATACACAGTGGACGTCCATAGCACGCTGCAAACCTTGACTATCATCGCGTTATGCCCATCTGAATTTTCTCTTCTTTCTCACGTGCAGCGACGAAAGTGATTGAGAAAGCGACGATAGCAAGAGCATTGCAACACGGCCCGTTAGCTCTCCGGATACAAGGCGTACAGGGGCCTAATCGGATCCGCCAAGATGATGAAATCAGCACAAAAGGCAGTCAAGCCGCGGGATCAGATCAAATTCTGGAATATCGCCGTTGGCGATACAGTGCGTGTCATTACAGGTCCTCAACGCGGTACGACAGGGCGAGTGATTGAGCTACACAAAGAACGCAATAAAATCACTGTGGGCGGTGTCAACATCGTTAAGAAGACACTACCGCTGTTTCTGTCAAGTGAGAGTGGCTTGACCTCACAAAAGTTTGAGTATGCTGCGCCGATACATTACTCTAATGTCCAACTGGTGGGTGATATTCCGGTCACCTTGGGTGCGAAGGAAACACGGAGTGTGGTGGTCAAGCGGGTATTGCGTGGCAAGACCTTCTTCAACAAGGACAAAAAAATGCTGACTTGGCGGCGGTGGATACCCGGTGAGAACTTGTTTCTGCCATGGCCCAAGAGGGAGCAGGATAAGGTCAGCGGACCGATGGATACAACAGAGGCTGAGGTATCAGCGAATACCTTTCTCGAGACATTACACGCCAGCCCTGTACCCGCTGGATTGGAAGACGAGCTGCGCAACAAGTACTCAAGATTTACACGAGAGAAGCGAGAGCGGGCTGCGTTGTCAGCAGTACCGGTCGCAGAGGTGGAGGGTATTGAAGAGCAGGCCTTAGCGCCGAAACGGTATGTACCAAAGAACCGCGATCCTCTCAAGGGATTATCATCGACAGCCATTGATACGCTTGCACAATCCATGAGACGTCTGTAGTGTTTCATTAGCATACATTAGCATCTCAGATTATAACATCAGATCAGGCTTCCAACATTCTCTACTTTTGGGTGAACTTGAACGTCCGTTGGCCATTGCATCAAGAACCGGTCGACCAATCCGAATTGGAGCAGTAGTTTCCCAGAAAGACTCAGGCTGTGGACTCTAGCAAAGCTCTCAACAAAGATGATACGCGCATGCTGGACGCCCAACAACCGGAACAGCCGCGCAACAGCAATGACGATGACGCATGTACCTGGTCCATTCGATAATATCAAGTCTGGTTTGTCTTGCGCAACGTACAGAAACGCTGCTAGGAAACTCTTGATGGATGTGAAAGGAGATGTCCAGAATGACTGCTTGACACGTCGAGCTCGCGGAATCACTCGGATGACAAATTGCTGAATGCTGAGCTGCTGGGATAGCTCTTTGGCTTTACTCGAGGATAAGCGATCCCCTGTCGAGACATAGAAAACGAGACGACCAAATGGTCTCATATCTAGAGTGGAGAGTATACTGATCATCTCTCCTGTATGTCCACCTGAGCCAAGGGTCACGAGTAACGTCCTTGGCCCATCATTTGGTTTCCGAGCATAGAGCAAGATTATTGTGACGCTGAAGAGCAGCAAGCTTAAAAGCACAGCTACCGGTAGCATCAAGTACAGGCTGCCTCTTTGCGAGCAGAAAGCTGTCCTGGGCTGGCACAGTCAATGGCTTTGGAATGAACTTGATCCTAATCAGCTCCAAACTGCTTGTAACTGACTGTGCGAGGCTTTCAGATGGAAGACGCTTCCCATGATCTCGAGGCGTGTTCAACAAAGGTAGAAACGAACTGGAGATCATCCGGAAGTGTCAAGTACATATTTCAGATCTCCTGTCATTCTATGCATTCATATCTGGGAGCTATTGGAAACTTATGCACGCCGCAAGCACCACCTTGATTACAAGCACAAGCACATGCAAAAGATACTTAAACAAAGTAATCACTCCGCTGCTGTCCCTTTGCCGGTATGACACGCTGGTCATCAGGTACAGCTGTAAAAATCTTGAATTCAGGGAGCAAGTCTTCCTTCAATTGCATTATACTTGCGACGTTGCCACAGCGATAACAGTAGTTTGGCGCTGACCAAACAGTCGCGAGATTCTCCTTCTGGTAGTGGTATTTGAAGCCTTCTTGTACCAGCTGATGCGCTCGAGCAATCAAACCTAGACCATTGACGTGATTAAATTCTTCCGTGACCTTAAGGCCAAAGAGCCAGCCGGCGCCGCGCGGACTGATGGCCCATGTGTCCACTTCTTCCGGGTCAGACCACATGAGATCGCAAAATGCACCTTCATGCGGCACTTCTTGCGCTCTCGCAATCACCCGAATCTGGTCGAGCGTTCTTATCTCAGGTGACAAACCACCATGTACGCACAACACTTTGCCATCCACAATGGCTGCAAGTGTTAAAAAATCAAATACTTGACAGCAGTACTTCCACACATTCGCATTGCCGTACTTTGTTTGACACTCGTCGTAGAAGCCGTAAACTTGTGTAATTTGTCGAGACTCGTGATTGCCACGCAGAAGTGTAATTTTGTCTGGGAACTTTGCCTTAAAGCACATTAGGAGCGTGAATGTTTCGAGGGAGAAGTAACCCCGATCCACAAAATCGCCCATGAAGATGTAGTTTGTATCAGGCAGCTGCCCGCCGACGCGGAAGAGTTCCATTAAGTCATAGAATTGACCATGGATATCGCCACAGATTGTCACTGGCGTGCGCACAGGCTGGATATTGGATTCTTCCATCAGGATTTCCTTGACCATCTCGCATAATCGCCGTAGATCAGGCTCTGGAAGGTGCTGGCACTTCTTGGCCATGACGAGCCATTCATCGAGTGAGCCAGGCATGATATTTGGGTCGATTGGATCGTCTAAGCGGTTCTTTCTCGTGCACTTCTCTGCAACTCGTTGCGCCGTGTCCTCGCTCGCTTGTGCCTGTGCCCTCTGCGGCTGTCCTATGCCCTTGCCGGTGGGCCCTCTGCTTTCCTGTGTGCCGTTTGCCCGTTTGTGGTATGGTCTTGCTCTGTTGCGGTTCGAAGCCAAAGAAACAAAAGCGAGCAACCGGCCAACTCGCAAACAGGCGCCTAGATCTGACCCTGGGGGCACGGAGGCTCAGAGTCTCGCAGGGACATACAGAGACAGAGACGACCTGCAAAGAGGGCCGGCCTTGCCCTGCATGTCTGAACGGAAACCCTCGAAACCACGAAATAGACGCGGCGGAGAGCGCAAAGGTCCCGATACAAAAGTGGATGCAGCGCCACCATCTACTGGCACAGCACATGTGTCACGTACTGCATCGCAGCGTGGCTCTGCACAGCCTGGACGGGGTGCGCATTCAGGTACATCGCGCGCGCAACATACTTCTGCACGGAGACGCGAATTGAGACCACAACAGCGTTTGAGGCTTGTGGTTCGCCATCTTCCACCGACATTACCGGAGGATCTCTTTACTTCTACATTTGAACGTTATTCAGAGCTCAAGAAAGTTGAGTCTATCAAGTATCTACAGGGCAAGATGCCGAAGCAAAAGACGAAACAGCCGCGCGCAAGTCGTGCGTACATCAAGTTTCGTCGGCAGGAAGATCTTGCTGCTTTCATGAAGGCCTTCAAGGGTCATGTCTTTGTCAATGGAGAGGGTCAGGAATTCACGGCACAGGTGGAGCTTGCGCCGTTTCCTAAAGCGCCTAATCCGGGTGCTTCGGGTTCGCAAGATGCGCTGATGGGTACACTGGTAGATGACCCTGAATTTCTCGCATTTCTCAATCCACCAGAGCAGCCGGCTCTCGAAGAACCTTCCGAGCCAGCAGACCCGAGGGTGACGCCACTCATTGAATTCCTCCGCGCACAAAAGGTCAAACATGATGCCAAGCAGAAACTGAAGAAGGCAGAGAAGGCCAAGCTACAGGAGGAGAAGCGTCAAGCGGCTCAGGATTTGGCAAATGCTGCAACTGAAAAGGTCAAGGCACAGATGGCGACACAGAAGAACGCTGACGGAGCTAAAACACGCAAGGGCAAGCGACGCGACGCAAAGGATGCTGAATCTAAGCAGAGCCAAAATGGGAATGATAAAGCCGTTGTCAAGAATGGCAAAATGGGCCGTGCTGCATCGCCTTCTGTCTGCCAAGGACAAGAGAAAAGGCCCACTGTTGCTGATGTACCAAAGACAACAAATTCTCGAAAGCTGAATGACACCCACCTCGTTGCAAAGGAGTCAAAGGCGCTGAAAGGCAAGTCAATTGGAATTGATCATGCTATGAACTGTGCCCTTAAATCAAGCAAGCCTGCACGAAAGCAGCGCGGCCCCAAGAAGCAGAGTACTGCAAATTCCAGTAATAAAGTTGTGGATTTGAGCGGGCCAACTCCAGCAGAGATGGCTGCTGCCCACGCCAAGACCAAGACTTGACCGGTTCAATGTGCAGACTTAAATCCTTTCCGAGCTTGTTCAGACAAGCTCTTGAGTTTGAGCATTGTCCTCGTCGAAGGGTTTGTCAAATTGTCTCAATTCTTCAATCAATGAGCTAGTCACTTAAGGATGCAGAAATGTCTCTTTGGAAGGTTCTTCGATGTTGGTCGAGCTCCTCATCAGCTTGCAAATGAAACTGATGGCTGAGCCTTTGGCTCATGGCTTTGCAGTACTAGCAGAACGCCTTTCCAGTGTGAATACGTTCAGCTCGAGGCAGACAGTATTTTGAGCACAGCCACTAGCGTCTTGCCTCCCTGAACTCTGTAGGAAGCTCCTTAGCTTGAAGTTGAAATGAATTTTCCCCTTGAAATTGAGTTTGGATTTTGAGACGCCCGCATGACATCACACACAAACCACCCATTGACAGGCTCTCATTGCTGCGACAAGATTGTGGCCTGGCATGGCGCATACAAAGAAGAGCGAAAAGGACAAGGATCTCAATGATATTCTATCACCTGCACAGCGCGCAGACTTGACTGTCCTGGTTGGTGATGCCATCGAGCGCATGCGCCAACTACTTGCTGCTACATTTACTTACGAGCCCGCTTCAGAGGATGAGTCTGCACTCATAAAAGAAGCGGAGAAGCTATCTCTTGCCAAAAAAGACGTCGAAGATGGTGAGCGGACGAGCGCAGCTGGGTTCGAGGCGACGAAAGAGAATGATGTCGCTGCTGCTGCTGCTGCTCAGGTGCCTGCCATCAACGTAGACAGCATGGCATCGCCTGAATGGGCACGCGACCTGCAAGACCCTGCTCTTGCTTTCTTTGACGAGTGGCGTGGGCAGGTGCTTCAGCGTATCGGTCAAACCATCAACACGCAGCAAGCTGGCGGGCAACAGCGTTCATTCGAGGCCGAGGAAGCATCATCTCCCTCTTCATTTCCATTTACCGAGACAGACAGGAAAGTCCGTTTACCGGATGCTATCGACACAAGTCTAGCAGACATTTCACTAGAGTATAAGACTTTACTGCTCAATGCTCTGCTACTCCTTTTGCTCTCATTGGAAACATACTCAGCATATTCGCGTGTCCTACTCAAAACCATTGCAGCATCACTCAAATTACCAGCATCTCTCTTCCTTGAGGTCGAGACGCAAGTCTCTTCACAACTTCAGCGTGCGGCTCTCATGCAACACCAGCAAAGTGAAGAAGAGAAACGTGCAAAGCAAGCCTCATCGCGTTGGAAAGTGGGACTCGCGAGTGTCGCAGGTGCTGCCATTGTTGGCATTACTGGAGGACTCGCGGCGCCCCTTGTCGCAGCAGGGCTAGGGACTGTCCTTGGTGGTATCGGGCTCGGCTCGACCGTTGCAGCTGGCTATCTTGGCGCTATGGCTGGTAGTTCCATCTTGGTAGGTGCCCTCTTTGGAGGATATGGCGCCAAAATGGCCGGACAATCCATGGAACGATATGCTGCGGAAGTGTCAGACTTTGCATTCTTGCCACTCAAAGCTCAAGCAGAGGCTGAAAAGCCCGGCAGCTCACGCTTGAGTGTGACACTGGGTATCGCTGGCTGGCTTGCAACGCCGGAAGACATAACGCTGCCATTCGATGTACTGGACGATGTGACGGATGCTTATGCCCTACGTTACGAGACAAAGGCTCTGCTTGCTCTGGGAACAGCCTTGACAGACTTGATGCTGTCTACCGCCTTCTCATACGCCAAGAAGGAAATCATCCGACGCACCGTTTTTGCTAGTCTTATGGTGGCTTTATGGCCGCTCAGTTTACTCAAGGTTGGTAAGCTTTTAGACAATCCTTGGCGTATCGCCTTTACAAGATCCCAAAAGGCTGGCATTGTGCTGGCGGATGCATTGTGCGAGCGTGTCCAAGGTAATCGTCCAATCTCGCTGGTCGGCTACTCCCTTGGCAGCAGAGTCCTGTATGACTGCCTCAAAGAATTGGCACGACGTAAGCAATTCGGCTTGGTGGAAAATGTCGTCTTTATGGGCGCTGCTTGTCCAGCTGATTCGGCAGATTGGGGCATGATTCGCTCCGTAGTGGCAGGCAGGTGCATCAATGTCTACTCGAGCCAGGACTACATCCTCGGGTTCTTGTACCGTACAGCCAGCATTCAGCTTGGTGTCGCCGGTCTGCAAGCTGTTGATGCAGCAGGTGTTGATAATATTGATGTCTCGGCGGATGTAGAGGGACATTTGCGCTACAAATACCTTGTGGGCCGCGTGTTGCGCGACGAATGTGGCTGGGAAGGTATCAATGAGGAGGCAACCAAAAAGCAGGAGCAAAACCTGCAGGTACTCGTCAAGAAGGAACAAGCTGCAGATGAGACAGCAGCGACCGGTAGGATTGAGTCCAAATCAGATGCACCATCATCAGACTTACTCTTTGATGCAAACGATGATAGCAGTCGTCAGACAGACAAGACAGCTTAGAGTGTTTTGAGATACTCTGCATACATGCTCTCAATTTCAAAGAACAAATCACGGACTTCTTCCTCTGAGAGCTCTTCGCTTGCCTTCATCTGGTTCGTCCGAATGAGCCACTTGACGAGCTTGGGCTTGCCTGCAAAATCCGGAACTGTTTCCTCTTGTTCCTCATCGCTGCCAGAATCATTCTCGTGTTCTTCATCAACCCAATGCGATAAAGATGTCATGAGATCGGCGAGCAATGGATGCAGTTGATCCTTGGCACGAAAGGATAATTTCAATGCATCCATGAGTGTGATGAAACACTGCACAGTTTCCGCCACGCGTGCGGCAGCACTACCTTTTTTACTTCTCATAGCAGCTTTCTTCACTTGCTTCTCCTTGCGCTGCTTCTCTTTCTCATCTGCCGCAATTTGCACTGCTTTTTGTTCAGCTTCTGCTGCGGCCAAGTCTGCCGCGCGTGCTTCTTCCTGTTGAGCCGCTTGAATAGACTCTGATAATAAGCCAGCAGGTTGTCCATGGCGAATGCGAGCAGCTGCGAGTGGGAAGCTGACCCTATATTTTGCCATGAAACCATCGAGACCATTCTCGAAGGCATTGACCACTCTTGGAGTGGCTTGTTGTATACTGCTGAGGCTCGAGCTTGTATTTGTTTGTACCTGTTGCTCAAAACTAGCCAGACCTGTACGATATTGGCTCAACAAGCGCAAGCAAGCCGCATCATATTGCTCCAACGTGACTGCATCACGCACATAAGCCCGTTCTAGGAATTCGAGTGATACGAGAATGCCATAGATGACAGCAAGCGTGTCGTAAGCATCTCGTTCACTAGCACCGCCAGTGACAAGCTTTACATCCTCATCAAGTGAGATGCGTGCAATTGGAGACTGAGTGGGTAAATACGGCGTAGGCGCAAAAGGTTGGATACGCAGACGACTAGACTGCATGACAAGCTCCAAGTGAAGTGATTGAAGCTATCTTAGAGACATAAACGTCTTTCTATACGGTGGAAGTCTTGGCGCGTGGCAGTGGTAGTGCCAAGAGGGCTCATCGCGAGCGCGTTCTTAACGCCGGTCGTTCAACAGGCAGATAAAAGTTCAGATGGAAGTGTCGATTCTCACAAGGAGACTCGCAGGAAGGCTTCACTTTGTCGTCGTCATTCATATCGTACTTCACTAAGTAATTGAATTCAGCGACTCTTCGACAACGCTTCCTTAAGCATTGTTTTCAGCTGCCCGATCTCATGCTCCATGCGCTCAAGTCGAGCTCGCGTGGCGTCATTCAGAAGCTCGTTGGTTGCAGGCGAAGGATCAAGCATTACACCCGTATCAAGCCCTTCTTCATCGTCTGTGCTTCCATCGTCTGACCTTGCCTTTGCAAGCCCGACACCAGCAAGAACACCGACGTTGAGGCCCAAACCAGCTTTGATTCTGGCGACCGTATGGTTCGATGCCTGTCGGGTCAATTGATCGTGAAAGCTCGACGATCTTGACGCTCCTTTTGCAATACGTCTTCGCCAAGCATCAGTTGGCTGCGGCTTGAACCATGACCTTTCATAGAGGGAGACGAGCAAGACAAATGGTGCGTGCGTTATATTGAGTATCAAAATCTTGGCTCGCGTCAATGTCGGATGACCTGATGGGAAGCATAAACGCAACGGTCGCACCACAAAAAGGGGAATCAAATTAAAAGGAGGCGACAGAATAACCATGTGGTCAGACTTGGCGGATCTGAATTGTTAGCAGTTTGGCGGAAAAGGAAGTTCTACTCGAGACACGTTGTTGCAAAGAGGAACAAATACTCTTCTCTGCTGTTGCTCATCACTTGGGCGAAGCTGTTTGACAATATTGAGATGAGCGCTGTCGTGAGCAGGATCTGGGAAAAGATGACGAAAATGACCATGAGAGGAGGACCAAACACAGGGTCGATGATGCGCATCGAGTCAAACGCCAAGAATGAATTGCCGAAGAAGATTCGAACGAGCATCCAGCTAATCTCCTCAACATTATATGTCTGACGTCCAAGAACAGCAAATGTGACCAGGAAGCCCGTGAATAGAGCAACGATAAGCACCAGGAAGCGCGTGAAGTCAACCACTAGCCTTCGCAAGCACTGGAACAGAGTTGCAAAATGTTGATTGAGAGACAAGAACGAAAAGAGGCGTGGTACAAGCAGGACGCCTTGCAAGGACAAGACATCATACGATCTTGCAACAAGATCAACATCGCCCTTTGCAACGCCAACAGCGCGAAGATACATCCAGCAAAAGCTGATCGCAATCATGCCAAGATCCAGGTAGTTGAACGGGTTGGCAAAGTAGAATGAAGTGTCGCCGCTTTCTCTGTATTGATCGTATCTGAAATGTCAGCAATCCCAGTCTAAAAGCGCGCCTACTCACTCATTATATGCGAAACCAAGGAAGTAAACGGCAAGAAGCACTTCCAGCCAACCGAGGGTCTGATATTCTCTCTTGACGACCACCGCAATGTAAAATGCTGCCAGGATTGTGAAATTGATCCATTCAATCAAAAAGTGATATTTGGGCACACGCAGACGTGCGAAATCCCAAAACTCACGATTTTGCGGGTCGTAGTACTGAGCCTTCTTATACTCCTCAGATGAGATGTCTGACCAGAAAACAATTTCACCGTTCCAAATTTCAGTCAGCATGTCTTGCACAATCTGAGATGCGATGAAGTGTTTTGCCTCCGCGACGATGGCTACTTCCATGGCCGTAAACGTCCGTGCCCCGACCTTTTCCTGGGCGAGTGGCTCTGCTTCCAGATCAGCTTGCTTCCTACGAGAGGCAGGACTTGGTGTTCCATCGACATGTAACGGAGACCGTTCGTTTGGCACCTGCAAGGCCTGTTGGGTCTTTGATGCGGAAGGTCCAGCTTGCGATGTGCTGACGTCCGTCACAATGATGCGCGTCGAAGACGCATCAGGTACTTCCAATGCGTGATAGTCATTCGTGAGAACTTGCAGGAGCTCTTTACTATTGTAGCGGCGGAGGATGCGCATGGCAGCTATTTCACAAGCGAATCCACGCGAGCCATCCAGCGAGTGTTGGTCCTCTGTCTTTGTGAAGAACTGCAAGCGACACCATAATAAGGCGAAAATAAGAAAGCGTTCATCGCATCGCTTGAGCTGGCTGATGAGGAGCTTGAGGGACTCTAGCGTGCGTAGCTGTTCGAATGTGTATGGACCATCTATTGTCTTGCAAATGCGATTCGTCAAGAATTCTATGAGGGCTGGGCAGGTGTCTGGAAAGCGTAGCGACTGGAAAGAAGTCCGCTTTCCAGGCGTACTGTGAAGCATTTGTCTAGATTAGGCGACGCGATCGCAATGTCAATAGATGAGGTCGCGCTTGGACACGTCCCATCTTCACAAACCATTTCAAGTCTGACTTTTGTGGAGCCGGGCTGGTTCAGATGCATCCAAAAAGTGCAAGCGCATACGGTCGACGCACTCTAGAAGCCAGCAGCCAGGTCGACATGAAGCAGACAAAAGCAGAAAAGAGGAGACTAAGTCGCTTGTACAGTCAGTGCGGATTGCATCAAAGCCGTCGAGCAAGCCTGTTCTTCACGGTGTAGATGGTTGATTTAATACTAGACTAGTACGAGACTGTAACACTGTCTACATGAACAGGCGCGAGGAGTGGAATACCCAATATGCCCGAACATTTAAGCTCAAACTTCAAGTCTAGGTTTGATGTCGTCGAAATACTCTGGAAGGTAACCTTGGTCCAGGGATTTGCTCGCGTGATAGGTACGGTAGTGGAAGAGCCTCCTGCAGTTGCGACCAAACTGCAGGTCTTGCCAACGAAAAGAAGAGAGGATTTGTAGTAGAACTGAATATTGAGGGTTTTGGAGATAGGACAGCCAGGAATGGCGGTCACATGGGAGATGGGCGCAGTGCTGAGCAGGTTGACTTTGGCCAAGACCAATGCTCTTGTTCCATCAAACGCATCCGACAAGAGGTCTAGCAAGGCACCGCCCAAGGAGACAAATTTGAAAATCTCACTAAGCTCAAAACTCAAGAAGCAGAGTTTCGTAGTGCCAGGGGCAGCACTGGTGACTGCAGCTTTTGTAGAGGTAACGAATGTGCTAGCTTGGAGCGTTGTCGCAAGCGCAGAAGTAGTCGGCGGCTTTGTGCTGATCGCGGCAGGAGAACTTGTGATTTGGATAGCCACAGATGTTGTCACGATTGACGATGTAAACTCTTTTGAGCTGACGACAATGGAAGAAGATTGTACGACCGAAGATGATGCAAAAGGAGCAATACTCGAGGAACTTGCTGTCGTAGAACGAGCGTCAACTGGCATGCTGGAAGGAACATTCGATGGAATGAGGGCTGCAGAAGAGGATGCGGCCGATGTGGATGAGGACCTCACATATGGTGGCACAGACGAGGAGACCATTGGTGGTACTTGCGTGTCCATAGTCCAGATGGAAATGGCATTGTCACCACCGCAAATACCATCGCCAGCTGTGCACGCTTCGTCGCAATTGTCAGCCCAGACAAGATTGTTGCGATCCGATACAGACCCACAAAAGCACTCGTCTCCAAATTCAGTTCCTGCCAGAGGGTAGCCGTTCGAGAAGCAAAAGTCCTGGCACTTGGCATTGCTGTTGTCTCCATCATCTTGGTAGTATAAACCTGTGAGAATGCGAGAGTCAGGGTAATAGTCCCTCGCGCAACCGAGATACGTTGCAACTGGGGCTCTCTCGAAGGTATACACTTGCAGTGCATTGTCTCCTCCACAAAGTGTAGTAGGGTTTCCTAAACATGGCTTGGAGCAAGTATTCGCTGCCGGCTCGAGCGCGGCGTATTCACCAGGCGCAGCACAGTAGCACTCCTTGCTGAACTCGAGGCCAAATGCATCGGCACCTTTACCTCTGCAAAAGTCGCGACACAGCTCGAATGTCATAGACTCCGATGATGTTGTAGCCAGTGTAAAGGCTCTACGGTCAGGATAGTAGTCCTGCGAGCATGACCGCTCAAGTGTATATGCATAGACAACTACCAGGAAGGCGCTACTTGTGAAAAGAGCGTTGATCTGCATGTTTGCCAATTTGGTCAATGACCATCAACCACAGGCGGTGAATGGCGCTTTTGTATCATTTCGTGGTCCTTGATCGTAGACTTGTTTGGGACAGTCTACTTGTACTATGGGATGTCTCAGTGTACAAGCGATCCGTCCTTGACATCGACCTCGGAAAGGCCTCTTCAGCTGAAGTGGCTGTTCCAGACTTCGATAAAGGAAGTTGACTTGTAGCTTTTGTGGGTTTTCGCAGCCAAAGAAGCTGCCGACAGACCGAGACAGATCCTTCGACTCTATGAGTTGAACGTCGGCCATAGCTACTATGGGGTAGTCCTGATCAATCTGCCAATCAATTGGGGAAATGGCTTCGGATGTCGCTAACCCTAAAAGGCCCATAACTTTCGAAGCGTTGAGCAGCTAAAAGCCCTGTAGACAAAAGTCTTAGTCCTGCTGATTCACAGCATGGACATGTAGACTTGTAGCGAGAAAATGGAACTTGAAAACAGGGCTGTCACATTTGTTAGCCTGGAAATGCGCGCTTGTAGGATAGTCATAAATACCCAGTGCATTGCTGCGGCACAAATTGCCGCCAAATGACTATGCGGATACTTCAGATGACACAGAATTCTTTTCTCTGTTTCAAGAAAGCACCCTGAGCCTGTCCACTTGTCTAACGATGGGATTAGCAACACCAGCCAATGAGATACACGTCTGAAACTGAAGTCAGCTTCGTCAAACTGTGGAGTCTACTATGTGTGCGTAGTCAACCGCTATCAAATGTGCTGTGCGGAGGAATTTTGCACAATTGATTCATGTACTGCATCTCAACCACACTCAGGCTCACAGAGTCACTCGAATGATGAAATGCATGGCAATGCTCAAGATTAGGGAATCTTTCTAGAAATAGAAGAGCGGTCGACAAGACCGATATAAATTAGGAAACAAGAAGGTAATCAGAAGCCCAAATGTTGGCCTAGATCATAAGAAGAGACATGATAAGGGCAATAGCGCCAGCAGTGAAGCCAGAGACTGCCAATTTAGGTGCTGCCGAGCGAGACGCTGGCAATGCTGCACCTGATGAGCCAGCTGCGCTACCGCTGCCAGCAGCAGCGACCGAGCCTGGGATGCCTGCAGCTCCCGCAACAGCGGCAGAATTTGCGCCAGAAGCACTAGCAGCAGAGACACCGGCGTCCGCTCCTGAAGTACCAACTGCAACAGGGTTGACAGCAACATCAGCGATACCGTTGGCTGTGGATACAGGCACTCCAGCTGCAGCAGCAACGGCAGAGACAGCAGCAACTCCAGAAGCGGGAACAGGTGCCACGCCACCAACGCCAGCAAGTCCTGCAGATGCAGCGGCAGCAGCCACAACCGCTGCTGCACCAGCTGGAACTTGTACGGCGACGACAACATCAGCTGTACCCGCAATAACAGGCACTTGCGTAGCCACAGGAACTGAGATGACAGCGCCACCTTGTTGGATCGTGGTGGTAACAACGGAAGGTACAGCAATTGGTTGGGCAACAGTGATGGTCTGGAATGGACCAATTGAGTTGACAATGGTGACCGCTTCACCAGCAGCGCCGATGGCAAGGCCAGGAACAACAGCAGTGGCGGTGACAAAGGCCTGCACCGTGGTAGAGCCGGAGATGGTGATGCCAGCGCTGATGTAAACGACAGGAGCAACGATAATGACAATATTAACAATGACAGGGGCGACAGGGAATGTGAGTCCGGTGCCGATGGTGACCAAGGTAGGGTTGAAGACGGGAACGCCACCAATTGACACAGTAACGAAGACATCGTTTATGTTGACGTAGACAGTGACGGAACCTGCGGAACCTGCAGAAACAGCGCCTGCAATTGGTGCGATACCAGAGCCACTGCCAGCGCCGATAGTTACACCAGTACTAGTCATTGGTACACCATTGATGATGACTTGGACCGCAATGACGGTCTGCACGGTGCCGGCTTGAGAAACAGTCAAAGTTACAGTCTGAGTCGTGGTCGAGACCGGCACACTAGCAATGGGCGCGATGCCATTGCCAGAACCTTGGCTAGAGGCGCTCGACACGGTGCTAAAGCTTGAAGGAGCTGGTACAGAAGGCGCACCAACCGAGCCAGAGCCAGACACTGAAGACGTTGAGGCAGGGGAAGCACTAATAGTGACAGCCACAAGCCCATTAGGAGAGACAGTAGGCCCGGCGACCAGCACATTGTTGACGACACCAACATTGAAGGGACCTTGACGCTTGCGCTGTACTTGAGCCAACGATGCCACCAGAGTACCACTCGTGAAGTAGAAGTATCCGGTCTGGTAGGAAACATCTGGAGGAGGAATACCGGCGAGCAGGACATCGTATACGCTGGAGGTAAGTGAAAGCCTGAGATAACCAACCTGACCGATACACTTGAGCTGACCTAAGTTGTCGATCGTTATAGGCGAGGCAATAGCACCAGGAGTGTTGTCGACCCGGATCTGGGCACCTGAGCACACAAGCGGAATGTTGTTGAAGGTGAGCGCGACCGTGGTAGTCGCAGTCGCCACAGAAGCCACCGATGTGATTGTGGGAGCAGTGGTGAGGGTCGCAGGCAAGTCGGCAGACGTCTGAAGGCCAGCTGATGTCAACGCTACTGTAGAGCTTGCGACAGCAGAACTACCAGGTGCCGGAACAACACCTGCAGATGAAGAGGCATCAGCAGAAGAAGCGAAGCCACCCACAGAAGCAGAAGACGTCGAAACAGCAGGTGCTGACTCAGTGGATGCAGTTGAAGAAGCAGGAGTCTCCACAGAAGCAGAAGTCGTCGACGCAGCCGCCTCCACGGAAGCAGAAGTTGTCGATGCAGGAGCCTCTACAGAAGCAGAAGCCGTCGACGCAGCAGATGCTGGCTCAGTTGCTGCAGACGTAGAAGCAGGAGCCTCCACAGAAACGGTAGACGCCGAAGCTGGAACCTCTACAGAAGCAGAAGTCGTCGACGCAGCAGGTCCTGGCTCAGTTGATGCAGACGTAGAAGCAGGAGCCTCCACAGAAGCTGAAGTCGTCGCCGCAGGAGCCTCCACAGAAGCAGAAGTCGTCGCCGCAGCAGGTCCTGGCTCAGTTGACGCAGTTGTAGAAGCAGGAGCCTCCACCGAAGCAGAAGTCGTCGACTCAGCAAGCGTTGGCTCGGTAGATGCAGATGCGCTAGCAGCAAGAGTGGCAGAGCTTGTTGTATCGGGCAGTGGCTGGCCATCTGATTGGACTGCAACTGCCTGAATCGGGGGAATTGTTTCGATGCCAATGGGCGTATTGCCCTGCTCAAAGACAACCACGTTGTTGGTGCTATCCGCACCCGTGACGTAAACTGGGGCGGCACGCTTGCGCATGTTCATCAAGGGCGACAGGCTTGGGACCAAAGCGCCATTGCTGATTGAGAAATATGCTGAAATCACGCCTGGACCAGGAGGTGGGGTCACCAGCTCGACGTTGAAGTAGTTGCCTATTGCGGCAAGGACGGCGACATTGCCACCGCAACTCAATGTGCCGTTCTCGCTGATTGCAATCACTGACGGAGTTTCGCCTTGTATCAACTCCTTGAACAGAAGACTGCCAGCATCGCAGACAAATGCAAAGGCTTTTCCGCCCACCTCTGATGTCAACGCGAAAAACTGGGTTGGCTCACTTGTTGGTGCCTCCGTTGGGGCAGATGTGGTAGAAGCGTCCTCCGTTGAGATTGCGGTAGATGATACAGCTGGAGCATCATCAGTTGATGTAAAAGCAGTAGGCTCTTCGGTGGTAGGGGCAGTGGTAGTAACCTCTCCGATCGAGGTAGTTGGCCCTTCAGTCGAAGTAAGAGCGGTAGGCTCTTCAGTCATAGCAGCAGTGGTGGTCACCTCCTCGAGCGAAGTGGTAACCTCCTGAGTGGCAGAATTAGTAGCCTCCTCAGTCGAAGTAGTGGCCGCCTCGGTGGAAGAGGTAGTAGCTTCTTCAGTCGATGTAGTGGCCGCCTCAGTGGAAGAAGTAGTAGCTTCTTCAGTCGAAGTAGTGGCCGCCTCAGTGGAAGAAGTAGTAGCCTCCTCAGTCGAAGTAGTGGCCGCCTCAGTGGAAGAAGTAGTAGCCTCCTCAGTCGAAGTAGTGGCCTCCTCGGTGGAAGAAGTAGTAGCTTCTTCAGTCGAAGTAGTGGCCGCCTCAGTGGAAGAAGTAGTAGCTTCTTCAGTCGAAGTAGTGGCCGCCTCAGTGGAAGAAGTAGTAGCCTCCTCAGTCGAAGTAGTGGCCGCCTCGGTGGAAGAAGTAGTAGCTTCCTCAGTCGAAGTAGTGGCCTCCTCGGTGGAAGAGGTAGTAGCTTCCTCAGTCGAAGTAGTGGCCTCCTCGGTGGAAGAAGTAGTAGCTTCCTCAGTCGAAGTAGTGGCCTCCTCGGTGGAAGAAGTAGTAGCCTCCTCAGTCGAAGTAGTGGCCTCCTCGGTGGAAGAGGTAGTAGCTTCTTCAGTCGAAGTAGTGGCCGCCTCGGTGGAAGATGTAGTAGCTGCGGTGGATGATGTTATAGCTTCCTCAGTCGCAGTAGTGATCTCTTCGGTCGTTGAGACGGTGGCGGACGTGCTGACTTGTTCACTTGAGGCGTCGGTAGTTGTAGCTGCCTCGGATGTCGTGCTGACATCAGTGCTGCTGGTCGTCGAGGTTTCATCACTCGTTGTCAAAGTCGTCAAGGTGGCTGCATGGGATTAGCCAGTTTCCAATAATTAAAATTCACTTACTGGTCAAGAGAGTCGTGGTCACATCAAATGTACAAGTATCAGTGCTGTTGGTGTCTAGGCCACCCACACACTCGAATAGCTGTGGGTTCCCATTTATATTGTTGTAGCAACAGCTGAAGTCTGATATGCCTTGTCCACATATGTCCTGGGTGGTACAGCTACGTTCAGCCGCAGTGAATGCCGTGAGGGCGAGCGCGACGACCAGTTGGAAAGGCCGGAGCTGCATAGAATGAGAGTATGTGCTGAGCTTGTGATAGGGATGGCCGATAATGTGGACATCGACATCCTTTTACACAAACGCGGCTGCTTTGTCCGCGACTAGGGAGCAGAAGCATTGTCACCTGCCAAGCTGTTCCAAAGCAGTGGTCGGCGTTGTTTGAAGATTGACGCGGACTGATGTGGAACGCGGGCTGCGACGAGTCTGTCAGAGAGGTCAGAAATCCAATCAGCCCGACCGCTCCTGGACGAAGCTGATTCAGACAACCAACTGCAATTGAACCCAACTGAGACCAAGGAGTTTGAAAATTGCTCCAGTCGGGACGGACGGCTGGCCCGCAACTTGGCCTGAAATCTGATTATCGACCCAACTCATGCGCCACTAGCTGATAGACCCCGCCGCGACTAGCGACTAGTAGCTAGACTCAGACGAGGACTTAGTATCCGGCTCATTGTAGCAGGAGCTGATCAACTCAGCAATTTATGATTCTGTCCTACCTACGAATCACCATGTATACGATGATGATAATCACTCAAGCTTAATCTATTGATATCGTCCGCCTACGGCACCAAGTTACACAGGGTCACAGCCATCTAGGCTGAATTGTGCATCGATGACGCGAAGGAGATGGGATTCTTTGGAATGTGCACCTGGAGTGTTGTTGTTGCCGGACCCGCCACCTGGCTTCAAAAACATGCGCGAACCCGTGCCGTTTGCCCCTGTCCAAATTCGGCCATTCAGACGGGCCATTTGCAACAGGGGAACTTCCGAAATCGTGCTACACCTTACGATGAGAAGTCTCAGCTTTGGCTTGCACACTAAGCGCCGTGATCACAGTACTGACCGGCGGCTATTTGGCCCTTGCAATCCGTGATACGACGAAATTGGATCACCGATGCTGTGTCGATTCATTGGTAGATTGCGAGGCCCGAGCTCGACGAGATATGAGCACGGCTACGGCAGACAATTAGGCAATGTAGTTGACCGGTGCAAGCCATAAGCGTCTGAGCCTCTGAAACTATACTAGGGTTGATGATTCGTAATCCTAGCGTCTGCTAACGTCTTGGAGAACTCGGCTCTTCAAAATTTCTCAGCTTCTAGTGCTCCGTTCGAGAAACTCGCTCCTTGTTGGCTCAATGGCTAGGTAGTGTGCATTGCATGTCATCAGACTCATGCTCCTGACTTCGTATGCTTGTCTATCTAATAGTTGAGGGGCCCGGGTGACAGCTCCACAATTCCAAAAGTGTCCCGTAAGAGACATTTGGCTTCATTTTTGCACTCGTCAATCTTCGGAGGCAGCCGTGGTAGTCCAGGAACTCAGTCACCTTAGGTTTGTCCACAACTCCCCATAACTCGTGTTTCGACCTGCACCATCAAAGAGCATGATGTCGAACGTTGTCTCGCACTATCATCACTATCGCAGACTTTTGCTTTGCCCTAACGTATAGCACTTTCAAGACTTAGCTTCTATAGGTCTGCTGTTCAACATCGGTAGACCGGCAGAGGGTTGGAGGTCGCCGGTTGCGCACATGCGGTGGGTCGGCTGAAAATTGACTTCTTGCTCAACAACTCTAGCATAAGCGCTGAGTTTGCCTTTCGAGTTCTTCAAACCTTGTCTGCCTTGCGCTTCCGGCAATAGCACAGCTTCCAAAGGCGTCTAAAGTAGGATAGTCGACTGATCCGTCTGCCCGAAGCTATTAATATCTGTCGAAACGGGCCGAGATCCTGGTTGCGTGCTGAGCAACTTCTCACCACTGTCTCATGACCGCAAAGCAGTAGACTGCCTGTAATTTCAGTTAGCCATCTCGAAAGCTGCTGTGTCAAACTGGTGCGCCACCTCGGTTGATGGAATTTGACAGCGTCAACTCCAACTAATGGTGATAGCCAAAACGAGCATGGACCAAAGTTAGACATCCAGAGGTGGGACGGGCAATGACAATCTGTCGTTCAGCTTGATTGTCATTCAAGATCGTGTGGCCGTAACAAGCCTTTTTATGGTCAGGTCACTGTCTCATGCATCACGGCTCGAGCGTTGTATGCCGAGCGCTTAGTATTCCATGATAACTTTCATCGTTGTTCAGATGCTATGCAGTTTTAGTGTAGGTCTGGACAGCCGGATGCGGAGCTTCATGTCTCAAAAGGAGTTGCGCTTGTTCAAATATGTCAGAAGTCAAGCACTCAATATCGAGGATGTCTGATAAGCTCCCCTAAAAACGGCACGGATCCAGACGTTGGTTAGACCGAAGCCCCGATGGAATATGGGAAGGACGGACGGAGTGCTAGATTGCAATTGATGTCGGGCTGAGGGATCCAGGAATTCAAGCAAAAGTCTTCAGATGGGCTATGAACCGAAAATGGCAGCGACATGAGTTGCAATGTAGACTTGATTGAGCTAGGATTGATGCGCCATTTACATTCTATCAAGCAATTTCTGTAATCATGAGGGTGTCTAGTATAAAGCAGACCGTTTCTTGACTGCAAAAACAAGTTGCTTAGACTTCTTCCATATCTTTGCAGTCGTTGAAGCAATGTCGCCATGGAATTCAGCCAGATATGACTTCGGGTTGAAGATTATCGGCATTACCGCATGAGAACCAATGGACCAACCAAGAGCAATATAGACAGACAGCTCTTTGATCTGCCAGCCAATGGGTGCAAAATAACGTAAGTAGACCATACCGCCGGCGAGCACCAATAGAAAGATGTACATCTGCCAGAAGCGTCTCCGAATGATAGGCAGTTCCATAAAGAAGTCAGAGTTGCCTAGGGACTTCGCTGTTGCACCCCACTGCATGTCGATGGAAAACATGTGCTTGAAGAGACTGATGGAGAGATGGTAGCTCACACCGCTGAGGAAGAAGCAAAAGACTAGACAATACTTGAAGTTCTCGTAGAGCGCCGCGAAGAGGCCCATCTCACCGATGCGGTATTTCAGAATTGCATTCGTGATCGGTGCAATGCCCAAGAAGACGACGGTGACAGAGATGAAAATTGTGAATGAATCACTGTACCATTTGAAGTCGTGGTACATGGCCATACCATACCAGCCGATCAGGAAAAAGTTGATAAGCGACATCCAAATGGCAGAAGCAATCGAGTAGTAACTTCCAATGTAACTGATGATGTTGAATTTCGATGTCGGCCGCATGTTGGAGCGTAAGAATGTCCAGAAGAGTGGAGTAATAGGGCCCTTTGTGAACCAATACTTGAAAGGCTGGAAAACAAGTTCTGAACACCCATAGCCGTACTTTGACCAACGCGATAGCTCGTCATACACTGTGAGAGCGACACCTTCCTTGTATTCGTCGCCGTGGTACACTGCCAATCGAGAGATGTAGCCAAGCATTTGCAACTTCAGACTCATGATAAAATCCTCGGAAACGTGCTCCTCGGACCACCACTTCATCTTGCCATCTTCTACATAAAGAACCTCCTGTAGTGCTGTCCAACGCAAATAGGCATTGTGACCAACAAACGCCGCAACATCACCAGCTGCACAAGCATAGCGAATCGAGAAGTAAATATTGCGAGTGAAGTAGGCGAGCGAGTTTTCCCAAAAGTCGTGCGTTACTTGCATGACACCTGAGGAGTTTTGCAAAATACCGAGCTCCGGTGATTCCGCAAATTCAGAAGCAGCGTCCAGGAAACAGTCCGAGGGAATTCGCGTATCAGAGTCAATGATGAGAATGATGTCGCCGATGCGGACGTCACCGTCTCCCCAACCAATGTTGCCGTCTTCAGTTAGCACTTTCTTCAGAGCACCCTCTTGCACGCGAGTCTCATCTATGCTCGACCAACCAGGGCCACGTTCGTAAGATTCAAGCTCCGCCTCAACACGTAAAGACACGTCCATACAAAAGTTCATGTTACTGCCTTTCTTGAATTTGCCTGCACGATTGAAGTTTTCAGATTGACCTGGACGTGCTACCCAACCGATACCGTTGTTGCGGTAAAATTCCTTTCGGAAGGCAGCCTCGTGCTTGGAGATGACTTGCATTCCATCGTCATTGACAAATATGTTGGCAGTTCCACCTTGCCTCTCGTATGTGCCAATAGCTTCGCGAACAGACAAAATGGTGGGTCGAATAACTTCAGCGAGATCTTCCTTGTAGACTGGACATTGCACAGTGATGTGCGGCAGGCGCTCCGGGTGAGTCTGAGGGCGTATTGAAGAGTAGTATTTTGAGTTGCGCTTCATTTGTGATGTTGGTCCGAATGTCTGAAGCAAGCAACCAACACAGACATTGGCGAAGAATGCAGAGAGTAGGAAGATGGTCGGGAGGAAAGCCAAGGCTGCCAATTGAATGACTGAGCCGCCTGAAGAGACGCTGAACAGAATACCACCAATCATGCGGCCCATAAAGTACATCAAAATGATGATGACAGCCGCCACAGAAGAAGAGCCAATGATGGACAAACCGTCCCGCGATTCCTCGAACGCGTTACCGAGTTCAATATCAGTTTGGGATGACAAGGCAGTCTCTGTGACGAAGTAAGACGCCTTAGCCTTTTCATCTTCATTAAGTCTGGGTTGAGAAATAAAACCAAGCAGACGATTCTCAGCATCCTTAGCGCGCGCCACGAGAGATTCGACTTTTGGCGACCAAACTAGCAGAGACTTGCTGTCGCGAACGAATGCACTCATCTGATCACGCTTGATAGAGTGGTAATCGTCAAGGTTGTCAATGACTTGTATATGTTTGTTGCCTTGCAAAATGACGTCGTACGCTTCGTGAGGGAGATCCTCGACAACAGCCTCGGTCAACGGCGTCGACATGAGAAGAGCGGCTTCGAATTGCAACCTGAGAGCCAATCTCAACAGTTGCGGATCATGGGTATGTGTTGGCAAGACCTCATATTCTGACATCGAAATACCAGATCTGATGGCAAAGTGAGGCGTGTTGGCCACGAGCTCGAACCAGTCGTTATCTTGGCAGGTAGCATACACCTGCTCTGCGACCTTGTCGTAACTCTCCACCCATCGCGGCGCCAACGCACGCTCCATGTCGACGATCGAGGTAGAAACAGGCTGAGGATTTGATGGTTCAACGGCATCTGCTCTCAGTGCAGCAGCAGCTGGAGCCTTGACTGTCTTCTTGAAGAATCCCATAGTGGGCCTGATACCAAGTAACAAGATGTGTGTAGAGAGAGTCGCGAATGATAGGGAGCTAGCTAGGCGCTCAGCGCTATTTTGGCAAAGGCACTACCCATAACAAACTGTTGGCAACACTTTGTCCAAGGCTGCCCATACAAAGAGCCCAGAGGTCGATGGCAGCATGATGTACATGCGAAGCGCAAACGAGCCGCAGCTGGGTGTGAAAGACCCGTTCCCAAGTGGGAAGCCCTTAAAGATGGGTGGATCGCGGGCTGGCGGAGCAGGCAAAAATTATGGGCCATCTGCTCATCTACCAGCTACTTTCACAAACGCACGGTGAAGCCTGCTCCTGTAATGCTCGAGCTGCTGGCATCCTTGCCTGCTCAGTATGGGACGGTATCAGGCCCAAAGCTGGCTTTATGCCCAGATCCATGCTGGGGACTTGTTTGTGTTGATTAGTGGCATCATTGCTCGTCGAATCTAAAGAACCCAAACATCCGCCGCTCCTCTCAGTGCGGCTATCACATCTACAAGCATGTCGACCGAGTTCAAAAGCATTGAGAATGATGTCTTGCAACTTGGCATCACAACAGCTAGTTCGGCCGAGAGCTTCTCCGACTCGAGCGTGTCATTTGATGGCACGCTTACTGCGTCACACCGGTATCGCCGACGGACAGCACGGACGAGACCCAGTGTTCTTGGGCAAGAGCCGGTAGAGAAGCCTTGGCTCAACATCAAGATGACACGGTCACAAAAATTCTCGCACAGACTGCCTTACATTTCGATCAGTCTTGCGTTGCTGGTAGTCGCAGGATATTGCTACAGCGGCTACTCACAAGTGGACAGGCATAAGTATTGTCTCGTCGTTGATGACGACTTCAGTAATGGTTTCAACCCGAATGTCTGGCAGCTTGAGCAGCAACTTGACGGCTTTGGTGTAGGGAGCTTCGACTGGACCACTGATTCGCCTGAGAACTCTTTCATCAGGGACAACAGGCTCCACATCCAACCTACCCTACAGACACAGTACGATCAAGTTGATGGAAACGTTCTCAACCTTACAGAGACCGGCAAGTGTCAGGGCTTCGGGAACTATGCCTGCGCTGCACATGTCAACTCGACGACTTCCGACATTATCAACCCAGTACAAAGCGCTCGCATCACTACACGCAATCAGACGACCATTCGGTATGGTAAAGTGGAAGTGCGTGCGAAAATGCCAAAAGGGCTCTGGCTCTGGCCTCAGATTGCTCTGCTTCCCAAGGATCTGCACTATGGTCAATGGCCAGCTTCTGGCGAGCTCAGCATCTTCGAATCTTGGGGCAATGATCCTAGCAAGCGCAGACCAAGCAATAAGAAGATGGTTAGCCAACTTTGGTCTGGTACGGACGGTAGTTGGGTTCAATCGCGCTCTGTCTCAAAAGAGTTCAAGCTACCGAGAGGCGACTTTTCAGACGAATTTCACACATTTGGCGTCGTGTGGTCAGAAGATGCCATCTACACTTACATTGACAACTTCTTGATGAACGTTTTGACCTACAAAGTTACCAAGCCAAATCAATTCTGGATTGACGGTGGTCTGTCCAACTGGCTCTGGGGAGGCACTTGCGCCAACTTCCGGTGCAATGTCAATCCGTACATTGGGGGTTCGCCCATTGCCCCGTACGATCAGGAATTCTTTCTAAGTCTCAGCCTACGTGTTGGAGGTTTGAATGGTTGGTTCCCCGATGGTGGGGCCAAGCCTTGGACCAACAATATGAACCACACTGCGGCTATGACTACTTTCCTGGCCGGCAAAAACACCTGGCTGCCGAGCTGGAATGAATCCGCAATGGTCGTTGACTCTGTAAAGATGTGGAAGCAGTGTAAATAAAATTTCATAGATGGCCAGTCGAATTGTAATGACATCTCTATTATTAAGTGTACCAGAATTCACTGGTGTGCTTCCCATCTGATCATTTCTGGCCCATACTTTCGCCCCTTTGCCTTTTCCACCAAGGTTACTCCACTCGCTTCTGGCCAGGATGGCCTTCTCTTGCAGGCAGTGCATGTGCTGAAGCAGCAGTAGCCGACTGCGGACCATAATGGCATGCTGGGCAGACCTGCGCTTCTTCCTTGGGCCTGCTTGGGCAAGAGCTTAGCGTTTACTTGGTCTTTCATATGCGTTGCTGGGAACTAGATATAGCGACGCGTCGCTCCAATCCCTATTCCATAGGAAAGAAACATGCAAGTGCTAGCCTGTATCACAATACTTGCGTGCGCTGTCGAAGCTGTTGGCAAACGAGGGCTTCTCGGTGTAACGACCGCGACCTCTGCGATAGACAATGCAGTTTTCATCAAGTCAAATCAGATGAGCTGGGTCTACACGTATGGCGTATCACCTCCGTCAGGCGCTCAATTGGGCTCATTACCCTTTGTGCCGCAACAATGGGGTGGCTATGGTGTCAGCTCATTCACCAGCGCAGTCTCAGCTCAAAATCTGAAGGAGAAGTACGTACTCTCTTTCAACGAGCCAGACGGTGTTGGTGATGGTCAGTCAAATATGCAACCACAAGCTGCCGCACAGGCCTGGAAGACTGCGATACAGCCACTGAAAGCCCAGGGATTTAAGCTCGGATCTCCTGGCGTGACTGGTGCACCTTCCGGTATGGTGTGGATGAAGGAATTCATGGGCAACTGCACTGGCTGTAGCATCGACTTTTTGGCTTTGCATTGGTATGGCAACTACGATGGGCTCGTCTCGCACCTCAACAATTATCGCACCAACTTTCCTAATCTTAACATTTGGATTACCGAGCTGGCTTTACCGGACAATGATGCTTCTACGACATTCAAGATGATGCAAGATACTTTGACTTATCTGGACAACGCCACCTTTGTTGAACGTTATACATGGTTCGGCGCCTTCAGATCATCACAATCGAATGTTGGCCCCAATGCAGCTTTCCTTGATGCAAACGGCAAGCTGACACAACTCGGAAGCACCTATCTGGGGCTCTCATCGCAAGCCGTTGCTGCTTCTTCTACCTCGAGCACATCAAGTGCTAGCTCAGTGGCGATCTCAGTCAAGCTGTTGCTTATTCTGGCTACATGCGCCACGATCTTCTCATGAGGCATTGTTATATCAGAGCGAGCGTTTTATTAGATTTGTACCGTTCAGATTATATATACGGTATAGTATGCAAATCATCTACAATTGCTGCGCGATCTCATTATAAATGCATTGTAGGGCGTCACCTAGGCTACCATTACCAACCAAACCAGCTCCGCCGTGGATGGACACGCGCCTGGGGCGCCTGAGTCGCCTTCGCAATGGGGCGGACAACGGGGACTTTTGTCACTATTGCGGCGATTCGAACTCGCCCGAGCGCGAGTGTGGGAGCACCAGGGCTTGAACTTGCACTGCTGCTGCTACTAACCCTGCTAGTCGAGATCGTTGAAGATGAAGATGAAGATGAAAAAAGGAAAGAGAACTTGAAGAAGAGCTTGTTTTGAGTGTGAGCAGGGTGGATGACGAAGAACTTGTTGCCATTCGTGCGACGGCAAAGTTCTGTGCTCCCATATTTGTAGCGGCAGACATTATGGTCGTCGCAGACGCTGAGGAAGTCTTTGAGCTTGTAGCCGTAGTCGCAAGCTTGGTGGAAGAAGTCGATGTCTTCGAGGAGGAGAATGTCGTGGAAATACGCTGTTGCGCAAGGATACCAGCTGATGGTACAAATGCTGAAGAGGATGCGACGGCAGAAGAAGCAGACTGAACAAGGGCGTTCTTTGCTGCATAGAGACTCAAACGCCATCCACCACCACACTTGGACTTATTGTCCCTGCATCCCATGCCGCACTCCTTCTCTGCAGTTACTTTGCCACCGTTTTGCAAAGTCATGTCACACCAACATTCGTAACCGTTCTCTAGACCAGCGTAACTGTAGCCCCAAGTCGAACACTGACTAATGCATTGCTGCGGCGTGTTGACATCCCGGACGCGCTTCGACAATGTGCGGTTGACGGAATCAATGAAACAACCTGCGTAGGTCATGTCGGCGGACGATGGCGGCAACGCAGCCTTATACGTTTGAAGTCGGACACTGCCACCACACTGCTCGGAACTGTTGCCCTTGCAACCAAAGCTACACTCACTGTCGGGCCTGAGTGCTGCGGTTGGGGCCACATCAGATGCCCAGCATTCGCCGCCGTACTCCTGACCCATGTAGGGAAATAGCTGGTCGAGAGCAGCCTTGGCACATGCCGAAACAGAGCCGTCGCCAGCCCAGAGCCGGCTTGGAAGAGTTCGTGGACCCCCATCTTGGTAGCAACCGACGTAGCTGTACTGGCCCGCAACTTGAGGTGAAAGGGCCGGATTCTTGACAAAGCCTGCCGCGGACGAGCTTGGCGAAGCAGATCCAGTTGATGTTGTGTCAAGGGGCGCCAACTGGTATGTTGACAAGGCCATGGAGCCGCCACAGTATTGGCTCGAGTTGCCAGAGCACAGCATGTAGCAACGTTGCATATCAATCTTCTGAGCATTGTTGAGCGAGGGACCGCACCAACATTCCCCCGAGTATTCCATGCCACCGAAAGGGTACCCAGCGCCTTGGCAAATATCGAGACACTTACCAACAGTCAGATCACCAGGTGTAAAACGCTTGGGGAAGACACGGGCATCGCGCTCCTGGTAGCAACCGAGGAAGTTCCAGTTCTTGTACTTTTGCACAATCTCGCGACCATCAGTAGAATTGTAGCCTGTGGGTGTGACCCAACCGTAGTAGCCGGTGGTGTTGGTCCAGAGCTGCGGTGTTGGCTCGGCGTCACACGCCGGCTTAGCGCCTGTGCCATCCCAGATTGGGTTGCATCCAGGCAGCTTCTTCAGCTTGCCCATGACTTGTTCGTTGACAGAAGGTGACTTGTGACACTGGCTTGAACCGTCGGCAGGGTATTTCAGGCTGAATGCATTACACTTCTCCATAGATCCGGAGTTATCGTTGCAAGTGTCGATAGCAGTCTGCAAAACTTTAACATCCCAGCCATTCATAAAATCACCATGCAGGCCATAGCCTGTAGGATCACCTTGAGCGAGGACAAAGGGAGACTTCTCGCTCCACCATTGGCCAGCAAAGTCGCCGACATTGTAGAATACCTCATAGAAGATGGTGACCAAGCGAATAGGGTACTTAGGATCATCGCATTGACCATTGGCAATGCCTGTTGGATAGGCAACATGCGACTTGTGGTCAGGACTGTCGAGATTGACACCATCCCAGCATGAGGGGAAAATGATCTGAGCACGAAGGCCATCAGGGCAGTTCTTGCTTGGCAAGCCGTCGGATGAAGAAGAACCCTTGCCGTAATCCAGGCAAACATAGTTGATTGCCTGTTGTTCTCGCTTACTGCCATCGTAAGTGCGCAGATTTGGATTGCCAGCAAGCATCTTGAAGCCTGCAGGGAATGCCTTGAGGGGACCGCCACCACGTTGAAGATAGTAGACTGTGGTACCTCCATTGGCTACCGGTTGTACTGTATTATTTTGGTCGCGGTAGTATAGCATCGGTGTCCAGTATGCAGAAAGGTCTTCAACAATCGGACAGCTCGTGCAGTCAGAGGATCGAAGCGACTGGAAGTCTGCACTGGGCCCGATACCTGAAGCACCAGCAAAGTTGTGTACATGGCCAGCAACACCACCGGGGTTAACAATTGGATCGACGCGCTCGATGATGCTCGGATTACTGCATCCCATTCGCCAGAAAGCCGCGCATGGATAAATGCATGCTAGCAAGACAGCCGCAGAGATACTTATCTGCATCGGATGCACTCAATGCCACGTCGAGTGTGGGACTTTGGAAGAAGGCTCGAGTAGTGTCTGTGGTGTAACAGTCGCAGGTAGCAGTCAGTTGGCCTGGCAGGGGCGTGCCTGCTATTTGACCAGAGCATATTGACGGCATGCCGCACAGTATGCGGCACATTCCAAGGCGGAGGTCTTAGGAACAAGGATGGATGTTCTTTCGCGGGACGAGCGCGTCGCTTTGCAGGCCAAATCCGGCGCTGGCTGCAAATCCTCCGTGCTTCGACAAGTCTGAAAGCGTGGGCGTTGAAAACTCCTTGACCAGCCACTGATTGGCCAAACACTTGCCTGTCCTCGACCGAGAGCCGCAAGGCTCACAGACTGACAGATTGGTCTAGCAGCTGAAAGGACATCTGTACTACTGGCAGATTCTACTTGAAGGGTCGAAGATGAGACTGTCTCGATCTTTGAATCTGAAAATCTTCCGCTCCTCCATATCGGCAGCTCTCGCTACCTGATCTTGACACAGTGATCATGTCAGATGCTTCGGACTTCGAAGCCTGACCTAGATGCATATGCTCTGTTGTAAAACTTCTGAAACATGCGGCATGCCTCGCATTCTGAAGATTCAGCCTTGTTGAAAGGTTGAGAAACAAAGCGCATGTGCTCAATGTTTGCTTGACGCGATGAGTAAAGTCGTAACGACAAATTCTGCGACTAATTCGTTATCTTGGCTAAAGGCTGAAGGAAGCCTGGGCTTGAGCCTTGGTCCGCGAGGAGGATCGACAATCGTACCATCGTACACTGCAGCTCTCGACGTCAACTTCTGAAGTTCTGGTCGAGGTTAGCGCTCAGGATATAGTGTCGACCTATAGTCAGCTGCACTGCTAGCGAGAGTTGGCTGACAGCCAGTGCCGACAGCCTTGTGCGGATACTGCAACAGGACCTGATACGAGGGGGGCAGTTCAGTTTCATCACGCATTTACGTGGCATACCAGGACTGCCAAGCGGACCACAGCAACCAGTGTCCACAATATCAAGGTCAGGGGACTGAATTTTCGCCTTCAGGGGCAACGCTTCAGGCAAAGTCGTAAATCTGAAATTCTCTGCATCCGGCAAGCAAAACCCTAGACATTCTCCCCTGACAACACTGTGCGATAAGCTAACAGTGACGCTTAGGCGCGCTGCTTCACACTGATTTGGGCTGTTCACCTCTGCTACACACGTTGCCAATTCTAGTTTACCCACCACGCGGAAAGAGTTTGAATAATGATTGGCGAAGCTAGTCTAGCAGCGCATTCCATATGTTTGATAAAGCTGCTGTAGAACATCGTACATCTCGATATTATCTACAGGAAATCTAGTCTACAGACCGTCGCTGCAATCTATACAGCTTTGCTACTAATTACTATTATCTGCAGGTTGTGCCGGTTGTCGTAAGTCGACGGATTCGGTAGAAGGGGCCAAACCGACTCTTTTGTGCGGCTCGGAGCTGTGGCTGATCTCTGACGGTAGAGCCGTGCTAGCCATCACTGCAGCAGACTCAGTTTCCGAGGGCGACATGGCCTGAGCGTCATCGGTAGGCCGCGAGCTGTCTACACTTGGCAAGTCCTGCTCCTGAGACACATCAGACGGTGTTGTATTTGCAGTGGTCTTGAGCCGGTCACGTTCCCTCTTGCGAAGCAAAGCGACCCAGCGGCTTCGACACTGCCGCTGTGTCTTATTGGGCAACTCTGCACTGATCTTGACCCAACTGTTGTCGTGCAGTACAGCAAGTCGCAGCAACTCGGCATCCAGCTCGGCGTTCCATCGACCTTTGAGGATCTTTGGGTCCAACGCTTCAGTGTAGTGAGCATGACATTGGGCTCCAGTCCGCGGGTGCCGTAGCTGACGGCCAATTCGGGTCCAGGGGATTGCGTTGTTGGGTTCCACCTGCTTGAAGCCATCCACGAGCACCATCAACTCGTCGCTCTCCTCACGAGTCCAAGAACCAATGGTCATACCATTGCGTGTCAGAATCTCTCTTTTGAAGTTAAAGCGCGATGCAGCATGCGAGTCTGCACCAGCGCCCATCAAGCCAGCTGCCGTGGAACCCTCTGCCGAATAGGCTCCTGTCGAGCTACGCCTGTATGCTGCATCCGAGACGAAGGATCTTTGTGGCGCTGAACCTCTACTTGATGACTCAGACTGAGGACTATAGCTCGTCTCATTTGCAAAAACTGGACTGGTCAGAGGCGGCAAGAGTATGCCAGACCCGGGGTTGGGCGCTCCACCAGATGGAGGGTATTGACCAAGTGATAGGTCACGTTGATGACCGAAAGCTAGCGGTCGTATGTGTTGTTGGTGCCCATGCATGTGCTGATACGGTGGCTGAAAGTAAGAATGTTGAGGGCCGTGGTTATATTGAGGTGACGGTGATGCGGTGGTGTGTGGCCCGCCAGGGTGTACAGACACTTGAGAGTGTAATCGTGAGTGCGTTGGTCGATGAGTCCGGTGTGGCGATGGCAGCGGAGCGTTGTGCTGCAACAGTATTGGTGAATGAGCGGCATGTCGCGAATGTGTTGATTGATAGGGATGAACGTTGTGCTCTGGTGAGCGATGTCGCGGTCTACCTGACGAGTCGGCAAGCGATTGTGTTCGTTGGTGCCTAGTCGACAGCGGTGGTAATTGCCACGGCAAGTCGTATGGAGCTGAAGTACGATCAGAGTATTGCCAAGGAGCTGTATCTAGGACTGACCGCGAGGGCGATTGAATCCGAAAAGTGTCCACAACAGGCGAAGGTATCGACCGGGACTGTAGCATGGACTCCTGACTCAGAGCCCTAGGTTGTCGACTCTGAAGTTGAATGGCCTGCCTTTCGGGAGAACGCCGTGCGGGGACTTGATCGCGATTCGTCTCCTGTGTATGCTGCGACTCGGCGCCCTGATTCATCGATGGGCAAGTGGAACTTTATAGCATCCATCAAACCCAATCGGCTACAGTTGAGTTGTGCTGAGAGCAGGAGGGTGCTTGAGCAGGTCGCGTTTGGTGCAAGTGTTGAGCAAATGACACGAATAGGTGCGAGTGCCAGCGTTTTTGTAGGAAGGCCTGGCGAACGCGACAAGTGTGAATACGCGTATTGTAGGATGCTGTTCGCAGGTGTCAAACGTAGGCGACCGTATCCGCGTTGGGCGAAGTATGGGCTTGTAGACGTGCCTCTCAAAGCGGGCAACAATGCAGGTGTAAACGATCTTAGTAGGTACAGCCGAAGGTTCAGAACCCCAGAGCACCGGAGGTTAGTGAGCCATACATTCGGGCTCTGCTTTTGAGCACAGTGAGGAGCCCATGCAGTGTCTAGCAGCGAATCATTCCGCATCGGATATAGTATTGTGGTGACACAGGAGCCTATGAGCAGGCCGTGCAGCGGCCGCAACGAGTCCGAGGCAGCATCTTACAAGCAATGGGTAGAGCTAAGGCTTGCGTGGCTCAATACAAGTTCTGGTACTAGTTGAGCCGGTACTCGTAGAGCTTGCCTCGCTTCTGCCGCTAGAAGGGCATCTCGAAGACCATAAAGTGCCCGACGGCCACCCCGACAGGCGTACAAAGAGCAGAGGGCCAGTGTACATCGTATTTTGACAGTAGGCTATGCGAGACTTTCCACACTGTAGCGTCTGTACCTTAAATTGCCTGATCATGCTAGATGCCCGACTGGGTCCGAGTGTGCCACTGTTACAAAGCTCACAAACATAGACAAGTGGGGAACAGCATCGTTCATGCCACTCTGCGGATCCATGTCCAGGTCTGCGCCTCCGTCAAGAAAGTCGTAGAGTAGGTCGTAGTGCTGCAGTAGACCGGAGATTATGGGCACGCAAAGATGCCGAAGACTGTGGGAACACGTTCAGATGGCCGCATTCCTTTTCTGTTGGCTGCCTTGGTTGAAAGATCGGCTGAAGAGCATTTGGCCAAAGCATGAGCTCAGAAGACCCGTACATGGCATTGGTCGTCCGCCGTTTGCACATAGGGATGCGGTGTAGTCATTCATTCCTGTCATGACTTTTGCTGCCCATTGAGAGACTGTACACAAGCATGGAATAACCTTGGATGACAAGCATTAGAATGTCATCGACTCGCTGAACAGCTCTCCCTAAGACAAGGCCTTGAAGCAGTGAGCTGAGGACACTCAGTAACCTCTTGCTGTGTTGCGGGCCGCTATGTACAGATCGGGTCTATCTATGCAGCTGTTATCTGAGGAGGAGGCCCTGTTGAGCGTCGGGCCCAGGACGAACAAAAATCGAATCTGGCCTTCAGCGCCAAGACACCAGCACAAAACTTTCCTTCTCTTGATAGCTTCGCTCGGGAGACGGGCGAGTCCTCAGTACATACAGGTTACGCGAGACGAGGCTCTCATTGACCGGACACCGGACTGCTGACGGGTTGCGCAAGTGTTAGCGAGCGGCATCATTTAAAATGGCTCGACGAATCCTCACAGGCCTCATCGCCTTGATGGTTGCATCATTACTGTTATTAACAGGCCTTGTACACTTCTCTGCTGTGTCTCCAGGCTCTTGGGCGCACGGTAGCAACGAGGACGTGGTCCTGTACGTGCATTATGACGGCACTGAAGTTGGGCGGCGGAATCTAAAGTTCTTCGTCGACCATGCGTTACACGGGAACATCGACTTCTACTTCATCATCAATGGTCATGAGACAAAGCAGGTCTTCCCAGTTGCTCCCAACATACACATCATCAGACGCGATAATTCATGCTACGATCTCGGGACACATGGTGTTGTCTTGCAGCAGGACGATGGGGCGCTCATGAAGAAGTACAAGCGCTTCATCCTAACAAACTCGTCTATCCGTGGACCCTTCTTCCCGGCGTGGGCACGACTCATCAAAAAGGCCTGCTGGACGGAGGTGATGTTCTCAGCACTCAAGGACAATGTCAAGCTTGTTGGATTGACTGCAAATTGTATGGAAGGCAACAGGGATGAGCAGCACTTGCAATCAATGATGCTTGCTACCGATAGGCAAGGGCTTGAAGCCGTAATGCCTTCGTTGCAGTGCTTCGGTGATCGAGAGGACGCCATCGTGAACGGAGAGAAAGCCTTGACTAGACGCGTTCGCGATGCTGGTTTCGATGCCATGCCCTTGTACTCCGGATACTTTGCCGGGCAGTCGCCCGCATCGCCACAAGCGTTTTGGGATAAATGTACCCATGGAGATGTCTTTTTGCCGGAGGAATACTCTGGAGGTATGGATATCCATCCCTTTGATACCTTGTTTGCGAAAATTGTCCGTGCAGACCTGGACAAAGAACCGCTTAGTCCGGTTGGTATGGCATCAATACATCAATTGACTCAGTGGGCAGATGAGAGCGGGTTCAGCAGCTACGATCAATGCTGACGGGAATACTTATGAAAATGAAATAGAATCGTATGGAATTGGCAAGTACACTGAGTGTGTGATCAGGCCAGGCTAGATCTTAGAATCAACGAGACGATAGCGAAAGCTTGTTTTAAACAAACCTCCGGTGAGAATAGGAAGAAGAATGAACCACAGTGGACCATGCTCCTGCTCTAAGGAGCGGAAGTCGACGGACATCCAGCAATGTCGTTGTAGAGGTAAGAGTTGGCGACAGAGTAGTAGTCTGATCCACGGTATTGACCATAGTTGGTAGCATACACTGGGTCAATAGCTCTGGCGTACATGACACACTGGAGCTGTACACCGCCACCACCTCCGTTCTTGGCCAAGGTGTAACCAACAAATGCGCGGCACATACGAGCATTGGGTCCCTCTTGGCTGGTGTGGTAACCACGGTCAGCGTCACAGGCGTAACGGCAATAAGAAGCATCACTGCCGACGACAGCAGCGTCGTAGTAGTTCACACCGATGTAGCTGTCGTCGGGAACGTTGACTGCGGCAGGCAGCTTGACTGGGTCGCAGTAGCCAGGAACAGGGCCAGGGCGCACACCGGAGTTGTAGCCCACAGAAGCTGCAATGCGGACTTGGAAGCTGGCACGGTAGCCACCTTGGTTGCCAGCAAGGGTAGTAGCAGGAACATCCAGAGGGAAGGGAATCTTGTAAAGAACACACTTGATGGCTGCAACCGAAGGAGGGTCGCTGCAAGGAGCAGGCTTGTAATTTGCAGAAACGGTTGGGTCACGCTCAATGTAGAGGTTGAATGCAACACATCCACCCTTGTCGTTCTTGCAGATCTGAGCGCATTGGTTGATGTCATAAGTCGAGAGGTACTTGAGACCGTATTGACCGGAACCAGGGCCCGAACCACCTAGGTTGGACCAGCCAGGAACCTGGTAAAAGTTGATTACTGGAACACCACTCGACTGAGGAACATTGGCGAAAGTAGTCTTGAAGGATTCAGGGGTGTCGGGATTTGGCACAGCCAGATCGGTAATGGGGTATGGGCCCAGTTTCTTCTGGTTGAGACACTCCCCAGGGGGAGAAGAGCGTTTGGACAGGACATCACCAGATGAACTGATTGTAGAATTGTCCACAATAATAGACACGATCTCCTCCTGCGAGAGCGACCAGATGGCCTCGGGCACACCGGCACCGAAGATATCGTTGTCAACGACGATCGGCGGTGCGGCCTCGAAGAGCTCAGCCAGGTCAGCTACTGGTCAGTCATGTGAAACATGGGAAGGAGGTGATCCTTACTCTGAGGCTGGGGTGTTGCAACAGCGGACACTGCGCTAGCAGCAAGAAGGACTGCCAAAATAGAAGATTGCATAGTGAAAGATGGGATGGTGAGGCCTATAGAGTGCAGCTTGGCTCCTCTTTATACCTATGCTGGAAGCGAGCTGCGGGATCTGGCCGAGGGCTCATCGAACAGGCGACTAAGATCTGGAGCCACGAATCTGGGCCATGTTTCTGGTGTCTTCCACTTTCCAGTTATCCGAACTTGTAGCCTGGCGCACTGCACATGAAGTGCATCGTAGGCAGTACTAGTCTCCCACAATCTTAGCGCCGCAATAGCCTCATCTTACAAAAGACTGTGCCACTGTGCCGAATTATGCGCAAGGTTCGCTTAACCGGCAACAGAAGCATGTGGTCGTAGCGCTAGCTTCGAAAAGGTATTTGTCATTGGCTGAAGCGTCTGGCCGGTAATTGTAAGCACTTCATGAGACAAAGCATTGCACGAAGCGGCCCTCGTATCCGGAGACGACCTCGTTAGATCGTTAAGAGAATCGAGAGCAACAAGCGCTGTGCAGTGAGCATGCGCTCCGCGAGTCGAGGTCCGGATTCGAGGACTTTGCTCGAAAGTTGAGGTCCGAAAGATTAAAATTCAGTAGTGCGACAATAGCCGCGGGCGCACAGCTTTGGATGTAGGGTTTGTATCAGGGGCACATGTGCTGCATATGATGCGATGACTCCGCTCTCAACTCACCGAGACCCCATTACTACGACTAGTGTACTTCGTCTACCTCATTTTTCTATCTCTCGTATGACATTTGCTTGGGCTACGATTCATACAGAGACTCATGTACAAGATCATGGCTAATAGTTCACAAACTACGCGTCGGCGCCCCTGAAGGCATCGAGATTCGAGCATTATTTCCACCACAGACGATTGCTATGAAGGGCTCGCCAGGCAAGGGCTTTCCGCAAAACTGTACTATCTGTACAAACTTAAGAAGCTTTCGGCAACGCTTCTTCCGCGTCTCAAAGGCTGATCGGGCCAGACATTTCCAGCCTTCTCAGTTCATGAGTCTGATCAGATATCCTTCTTCTTTGTTCCATGCGCACAGACATAGAAAGACACAGACTAGTTGCGATCTTATATATCCTTGTCTCGACTCCTTTGAATTACACATCGTAGACCTTGCACAGTGTGGATTGCCCGATCATACGTTTACAATCAAATATGCATCACTGCCGTCTACCAATAGGGCTAGCTCACGGAATTTTAAGGTCGTAACGCAACGTCTTATGCCTAAAGTAAGCATATGTGTAGTCATCTAAGGAGAGACCAGCATTGCTGAGTTTCAAGCTCGAAAAGGCGATTAGCTTAGCTATCCTGTACTCACCAGCTATGGGCATCAACGCGAGCTACAGACGACGTTGTTAGCCAGCATATCCTCAGAGTCATTGTTCGGAGTCCCGTGTCCTGTGCATGCTGATGGGAAGCGAATGTGCCGCGCTATTGAAGGTGAGGGGACGGTATGCGCCATCGTAACTCGTAGACCTGGTGGCGCTCTTTTTCAGATGTCCCCCTCATTTTGTTCCTGAATGAATGGGAAGTTCGTCTTTATTTCACTGTGGACACTTGACGCGCCTATTGTGTCTCTATCCTAAAAGCTTTCTCGCTGTGACCACTTGATGACAGTCTTACAAGCAACAACTCCACCTGCTCTGAACTTAGTTCAGCTGACAAAATTCCTGTTGTCTCGCATGAAAAGTACAACAAGCAGATCGCTGCAGTTTGAGTCAGAGAGCCATCGTAATTGTTTAATCTATAGTCAAATACAATGTTGCTAGAAAGGAGTTTCTGCAGGCTCAGCCGAGTCACTAGAACGTGACCGGCTTGCGGATGACGATCGACCAGAAGACATTGCAGATGAGCTTGAAGAAGAACTGCTCGGCATTTCGGTAGAGGTCGATGACAATGACATAATCGAGCTTGTACTTGATGCACTGCTCGACGCAGCAGTCGACACGACGCTTGACGCGCTACTCGCAGTGCTGCTTGAAGAGCTGCTCGACGCAGCAGTCGACACGACGCTTGACGTGCTACTCGCAGCGCTGCTTGAAGAGCTGCTCGACGTGGCAGTTGACAGGACTGACATGCTACTCGCAGCACTACTTGAAGAACTGCCGGTTGCACTTGAGCTCGACGAGGACGAAGGAATATGCGAGCTTGAGCTCAGGCTCGATGTAGCTAGCGTTGTCAATGTGGTGCTTGCGCTGCTGCTGCTGCTGCTGCTGGGCTGTTGTGTCGTACTAGCTGATGAGCTGGTTGTAGACGAAGTCGTCGTAGTGGTAGTCAGCGGAGCAGAACTGGTCGTGATGGACACACTTGTACTTCCGATTGAAAGTGAAGCACTCGTTGACGACATGATAGTCAACAGCACAGAGACTGAGCTAATGGGAGCAAGCTGGTAGAGATTGATAGCGAAGCTACCACCACAGCTCTCGGTTTTATTGCCAGCACAGCTCATCGTACACGCGCGAGACAAGGTTCCGCCACCACCACTGTAGTCGAATGTGCTATCGCAGTAGCACTCATTCGCATACTCGGTCGCAGCAAGACTGAAGCCAAGGCTCTGGCATCGAGCGATACACAGTCTGCTTGTCCAACCAAATTGGGGAGGTCTCTGAGCATTCTTCAATGCACGCGACGAAGACTCTTGGTAGCAGCCAACATTGGCAAAGCCATTGATGATCTCAGAACCGCTGGGAATTGTACCGTTGTAGTCATAGCGTTGCACGAAAGCACGATTGAAGACAACAGAAAGGGCATCGCTACCGCCACAGGTCTGACTGCCATCGCCGGTGCAAGGCATGTTGCAGGCAGTACTGGCCGCAGATGTCGGAGGCGACGAAGAACACCAACATTCTTTGCTGTACTCAGTGCCACTGTAACCGAAGTTATTGGCGGCACATGCTGCAGCGCAGGACGCAGGTGTGTTGCCCTGAATCGATGCTTGAAAAGGGTAGGTGCGGGCATTGATGCTGTCGGCAAAGCAGCCGAGAGTTTGCAGTGGACCAGCATCGATGCTTTGAATCATTGACGGAACTGTAGTGGTAGATGACAAAGGCATGACAGAGGACGATGCGACGTTAATTGAGGACGCACTCAGCGTGACGGACTGTGCTGATAGATAAGCACTAGACGCTGAACCCGAAATTGACGCAGATGTTGACGCTGACGAGGACACTGATGAGACTGAGACTGAAGGGGCCAAGATTCGCGTAGAGGGAACAACTGACGATAGCGCGCTGACAGATACCTTCTGGTAAAGATTGATAGCGAAACTGCCGCCACAGGTCTCAGTATTGTTGCCTGCACATCCCATCGTACATGCGCGTGACAACGTACCACCACCGCCACTGTAGTCGAAATTGTTGTCGCAATAGCACTCATTTGCGTACTCGGTCGCGGCAAGACTGTAGCCAAGACTTTGACACTTGGCAATACACAGCCTGCTAGTCCAGCCAAATTGAGGGGGTATTTGGGCAACCTTGACCGCTCTGGCTGGAGATTCCTGGTAGCAGCCCATATTGGCAAAGCCATTAATAATCTCGGATCCCAGTGGGACAGTTCCATTGTAGTTGTAACGCATCACGAATGCTTGATTGAAGAACACAGATAGTGCGTCGCTGCCACCACATACCTGGTTGTTGGCTCCAGTGCATGGCATAGTGCAAGCTGTGCTTCCGGCAGAAGTGGGTGGAGCAGATGCACACCAGCACTCTGAGCTGTACTCGAGTCCACTGTATGCAAAGTTGGCGGCAGCACACGCTGCCGCACAATTCTCAATACTGTTGCCCCCAGGGTTAACGCTATTTGGGTAGGTCCGGGCATTGACACTATCGGAGAAACAGCCCAAGTACGATAATGCCTTGTTTGTAGAGACGACATTGGTCGAAATGGGAACATTCGCATTTGTGGTTGTTGTGGACGTTCCTGCACTAGCTGTAGCCGATGAACTGGTAGCACCAATAGACATTGTCATAGTAGAGGAAGCCGACGTAGAAACGGAAACACTTGACGTAGTAGTGAGGTTGAACGCAGAAGAGTTGAAACCTATGTTGAAAACGACCGAGAGCGCATTTGAGCCACCACAGAACTGAGACGAGTCACTGTTGCAGGTCATCGTGCAAGCAGTACTGTTGCCACTCGTAGGAATGGTCTGGCCACAGTAACACTCATTACTGAACTCAGCACCACTGTATGGAAATCCGGCAGCCGTGCATGCAGTCGCACAAAGGTCAAGAGAATTGCCTGATGGAAGAGTAGCGTGGAAAGGATATGTGCGGGTATTGATGGCATCCACGAAGCAGCCAATGTATTGCAGTGCAGCATTCTTTGGTTTGGAAGTCGGTGGAGGCGGCAACACAACAGCACCATTGCTGTACAGTGACAACTTGGCTCCACCACCACAAGGTTGCATTTGGTTTCCGCGACAATAGTTTGTACACTCAGGCTCCGTGACTTGCACCAGATTCTGTGGAAGTGCATTGGCGCATCGACATTCACCACCATATTCGACGCCAGCGTACTTCAAATTTTTGGCAGCACAAGCATTAACGCAAGTCTCTAAAGTCATCTGGTCCGATGTGAAGATGTAAGGAAGCTTGTCTGCATTCTCTTGCCAACATCCAACGTAGGTGTAGTTGCCAATAGTCTTGGGCGCACCTCCACGTCCCGCAGCACCGAGTGCATCTGGGACAGTTGAGTTTGTTTTGTCATAATCGAAACGAGTGACATCGACGTAGATTGAGACGCGTCCATTTTGTCCACCACAGAATTGCGTAGAGTCACCTGAACAAGGCAGATCACAGAAAGTGTCGTCCTGCAAGAAGCTCATTGCCTGAGGATCGATAGCATTGGTGCAAAAGCCTGCGGTTAGTATTGTAAATCAAAATTGAGAAAATATACATTCTCGCATGTAATTCGTCGTAGCGTACGAGTATCCCTTGCTGTAGCAAAAGTTTTGGCACTGCCCGTTGTCCAAATTTCCGTCGATGAGCTGCACGTTACGAGCCACAAGGAGTCTGCTGTTCTGATTAAAGCAGCCTAAGTAGCGATACTGCGAGGTACCATTTGATAGAAGTGGACCCTTCTGATCTTGCACGGCCGAACCGATCAACTGAACGTCGTGGACGCCAAAATCGAGATCATCGGTGTTCAAACCCCAAGTAGCCTGGAATGGGCGAGGAGGGCTATTGAGCGGAATGATGGGCGGCGAGAACACGATGCTGGCCGAGTGAGAAGTGCCTGGCTCGATTGAATCACCTTCCGGTAGAGGATAGCCAATGACCTGAATTGCTCCTACGCCAGGGGGTTTCGATCTTGTGACAGTCAGAAGAGAAGCGCCGGTATTCGTTATGGCCATCTTCAAAGTCACTGGAGATGAGCCGTTGCCCTTAACATTACCAAAATCCATGACATTGGTGTTGTTGACAAAGACTCCGGAACTGTTCCATTGTTGTATGCCGAGAAGCGCCCGTGGGGGATCATCGGCCGAACCAGATACGCCAAGTTGTCCAACGCCAGCGTTCGTGTAGATGTAAAACTGAATGTAGTACTTGCTGACTTCATCGGGATCAAGTGTAAAGTCAATCGATACGCGTTGCCCACCAGTGACAACATCACCAACCCCTGGGAGACCTGCTACGCTCCAGTTTTCCGCGAAAGGAGAGCTGGTGTAGTTGGTCAAGACAACTGGTCCATCGTCATCGTCTCCTTCGCCGTCATCTGCATCGACCACACGGTAGGCTAGACCCGTTATGACCATGTCGTCAAGCCCGACGTTTGCCAACGTGGCCGTACTCGTCAGACGATTGTCAGCTTCGGTGGAATTTTCCCTCAGCACAACACCCCCCAAATTGAGATAGACGGGGACGATAGACAAGAACGGACCCTGCGACTTTACTGTACCCTTGAGATTAATTGGCGCCAATGTGGAAAACTTATTTGGGCTAGCGGCATTGACTGTGCGGAAGTCGACAGTACCAGCAACGGGACCAGGAGACGTGACACCGTAAGAGAGGTTGAGCTTAGGGTCGCTGGACTTGTAGATGGGCACAAAAACAACTGGCAGAGTGAAATTTTGACCAACGGTCAAAGACTTACCGGCCAAGACGCTAGCGACCACCGGGTCCACTGCGAAGAGCTGATTTGAGCTTGTCACATTGCTGATGGTGGTGGCTGTCAGAGCTGTACATGTCATTTGCTGGGTGACATTCTGCCCAACCGCAACGGCACCAAAATCTAGGGACGAGCAAGAGAGAGGAAGATTAACGGGAGCACCATAAGCGGTGATCAACGAAGTCAAACCAATCGTGAATGCTTTCTTGTCACCAAATACTGGCCGTTGATACTTGTTCATGGCCCCTGGGAAGATTTTAATCAACTTGAGCACGCCCTCACGAGGTACGGCTTCGTAAATCTTGAGCATACCAGTCTCAACATCTGTCATCCAAAGGATACCCGAATTGACCTGTCCCTTGAAAGAAGTCGTAGTGGGTCCACTAGCTCCAGAACGACCCGAAATGTTGTCAAGCGTTTTTCCTGCGACGGAGAATTTACCAGAGGCTGGGTTGAAAGCATAAGCTGTGACCGGTTGACCTACTGGAATAATGTATGCGTAACCTCCGTCCAATGGGTACGACCCAAGAGCTCCAAATACGGCATTGTTGATGGGGAACTCTTGCATCACACCGTTCGAACCACCAGGTCCTGTGCGGTAGCCACCCAAGTTGTTAGAGTCGAAGAAGTATGCCTCAGCGCCCTTTCCGGCACAGAAAGCCATGCTGGTGATACTGTTGTATTTGAAGACGCTGGGCTCGAGAAGAGATAGTGGGGAACTGCCAAAGTCCTTGTCTCCGGCATCCAAGTTGGTGTAATCAAATGGGGTAAAGAAGTTGCTCGGGGTCAAAGAACCATCGTCATTAATGTGAAGCTTGACGACCGACTCACCGAGCGTACCCGGGACATTGGTAGCCGCTCTGACTGCGTAAGTTGTTAATTCATGACCGTAGCCATTTCCGGTCGCGATGAACAGATTGCGGCCATCTGAAGAAATGCCACCACCGCTCATCCAAATACCTCCACCGTAGTATGCCTGAGGTCCAGACTGGGCGTTCCAGGTCGAGACAAGCTTGCCAGTTACAACATTGTAACCAATAATCCAACCGTAGTATATGGGTGAATCGCAGTTACCTCCAAAACCAGCGTAGACAACATTGTTCTTCAAGATGAGGGCAGTGCGTTGAAGGGCAGTTCCAGCATTGAAGAAGAGCTTGGGATTGTTATCAGCAGCAGAGCCTTGTGGATCCTTGGGATAACCAGGAAGCGGCGCAAGTGTCAGAGCGTCAATGGCATAGAAAAGGTAACGACCGGCCTCGTTAAATCCATTGGCGCGAGTGCCTGGCCTGACATTGTTCAAGTAGGACTTAGCCCAGAAGTAAATGATACCTGTAGAGTCATCTAACACAGGTGTTCCTGGATTGTCAGCACAGGAACAAGATGGAATGAGCCATACCTGTGATGCCGACATTGGGAGAAAGATCGGCGCAACCACTGTCGGACGCAAGGAAAGGAATGCCATAATTTCGTTGACTGATGAGAGCTCCAGTAGTTGCATTAAGCATATAGACGTTATTAATTTCGCCGAATGCATACAAGCGCTGCTGACTTGCATCTGTCGATGGAGATGGAGTCCAAACTAACATTTTTGAATAGAACTGATCTCCAGCCGTGACACGCGTTTGCCACAGAATACCAAAAGTCGGGCCTGTTCAAGATTAGTTCAGAATTGCGAGCAATGTCTCCACGAACCAGCGACCACTGATGGGTCCAATCCGTGATCGCCACCGACGTAGCCAGATTGAAGCTCGTCTATATCACGAAGCATATCTGTGATGTGTGCTGCGCGAGCGACGCATGCGCACAGAAGCGCAAAGCGCGCACAAGAGAACAGCATGGGCAGTAGAAGAAGCAAAGATGGAAAGAATAATAAGCGATGTGAGGGAGATGCTTCACTTTTGTACAACCAGAAGCGATCGGTCAAGGTAGGAGCAGAGTTGTCCCGTAGCAGTCAAACGCGCGTTTTATGGGTAGGCAGCAGCTTGGGCAAAGTTCAGCAGGCATAACGCGCCGCAGTTCGCGACCGAGGTGCAGCCTAGTCTGGGGAGGCTGCGCCAGGTGAGTATCGGCCGGTCTGAAACTTGGCAAGCCATCTCAGTGGACAGGGAAGCGCCAAGGCTAAGACACCTTGCTGCGAGCGAGCTAATATTTCCCTAAGTCATTAGAACTGTGGCGGGCATGCAACGGCAGAGTCAGCTGCAATCTCCCCAACGGCTGTGCTTGGTGCAAAGAGTTAAACTCTTAACACAACAACCAACGTCCTTGGGCCGCTAAATTATTTTCTTGCACGATTTTTGCTCGCGAAGCGGAGGCCAATGGCCGATGTGCATCTGCAGACCGCAGGACTAGGCTGCACTGCTGAAGTTCGTCAAGCAGGTCTACTACCAGAGATGGATACTGACTGTATGGTTGCAAGCAGAGTCAGTCCATGAAATGTCTTGTGACTGCCATTGATCATCGGTCGATTGTTTCTCATTGATTACACACGGGTATCCATTACATCTGATGCCGTCTGTCTTCACATGAAAGTGATGATGCATAACGTTACATAGGCTTAGCATAGACCTCATAGCGGTAGCATCTGTGCATGTATTGATCTTGAAGTCGAGCCAGCGACACGACTGTGCTTACATGCACAGGGCAGCCAAGCGAAGACACAAGACCAGCTTTGGTTCATGAATATTAGATAGGCTAAGTGAAGACTAATGAGAACAAAAACATCTTGACGTCTAGCTTGATTCCGACAAGTAAGATTGTGGGTTGAGTGCAAAGGGTACAAGCATGTGGAATCCAATGGACCATGCCAATGGAAATACTGCTTGCAAATCTGTGATGCGCCAGTCTGACGGTACGAGAGTCGCACCAACAATCATTGCTACCATCCAGAAGACACCGTAGAAATAAGTATACTTGAACTGCTTCCAGATCTTGGGTAGCTCCTGGTAGAAGGAACTCGCCTGGAGGGTCTTGTCTGTGGATGTCCAAAACATAGGCAGACTGAACATGTGACAGATCAAAGCCCAGGAAACGTGCATACTAAGACCACTGAAGAAGAAAAGAATCAGCGGGGTCCAGGTCAAGTGTTCAACAAGACAAGCGAAGATGCCGGCCTCCTGGCGTCTGAAGCGGCCGATAGCATTAACGACACCATCCTTGAGTGGGAAGATGATAAGACAGGCTACCAGGATACTGAAGAAGCTGAGATATGCTTTGTCGATGTAGAAGGGAAACCAGCCCATGACGAAGTAGTTGAAAAGAGACAGGATCCAAGAGGCAGCGATAGCATAGTACGAAGACATGTATGCCAAAATGGAAAACTTGACATAGAGAGACATCGAATCTGTCCAGAGAAGCTTTTTGAAGAGTGGCGTGAATGGGCCCTTGCGGAACCAGTCCTTAACGGGATGAAAGACAATCTCGGAAATGCCAAAGGAGTACTTTTGCCAACGCAGCACTTCGGATGATACTGTCAAACACACACCTTCCTTGAAATCATCATTCTTGTCGTGGTAGGAAGCAAGACGGGTAGTGAAGCCCACAGTTTGCAACTTCAAAGCCATTTCAAAATCCTCCGATACATGCTCATCAGACCACCACTTGATGTCTGTGCCATCCATGAAGGAAATTTCTTGAAGAGCGGACCAGCGAAGGAAAGCGTTGTGGCCAAAGAAAGGTGGCTGATCACCGGATGCGACGAGGTATGTGACATGAAAGTAAATCATTCGAGTGAAGAAAGCCCATGCGTTCTCCCAGTAGTTGTTTGAGACTTGTAGAACGCTGGAGGTGTATTGAAGGATCGCCAGCTCTTGCGATTCGTGAAATTCAACCGCAGCATCAAGGAAACAGTCTGTTGGCACACGCGTATCAGAGTCAATGATGAGTATCAAGTCGCCGACTCGAATGTCGCCCTCAGCCCACGCAAGTCCGTTCGATTCAGCCAAAGCTTGTTCCAGGCAATCTTCGTACGCCTCAGTCTCGCAGTCGTCATTCCAATGTCCGTGACGCTGAACCCCATCTAGCTTTTCTTCGACAATAGTCGACAATTGGAGCGCAAAATTCATGTTACTGCCCTTCTTAAACTTTCCCTTGCGAATGAAGCCACCGATTTGGTGGCCTGGGCGGGCGACCCAGCCAATGTTGTGTTTTGCGTAATAATCCTTGCGCTCTTGTGCTTCACCTGGTGACATGATCTGCAGAGCGTCGTCGTTGACAAGAAGCTTTGCATTGCCACCTTGGCTTTTGTAAGTCTTGATGGCCTCGAAGAGACTGTCAAAAGTTGGAATCAAGACCTTGTCCAGCGATTCCTTGTACACCGGACACTGAATGGTAATCTCAGGAAGGTAAGGCAACACTGTGTTGCGATCTGGTTTTGCACCTGAGTAGTGTTGTGAATTTGTTCGCAGTGGAGAGATAGGACCAAGAACCATACAAACACTGACGACGATCATGTTGGCCATGCTCGAGGTGAACAGAAGCAAAAGTGGTATCCACAGAGCATATGCTAGCCGAAGGTACTTGCCATCAGTCATAACCTCAAAAACTATATGCCGCGCAAAAGTGCCAACGCAAGCAGCCAAAAGCAAGAAGGAAGCCGAGACAATAATGGGCCAAAGCCAGATGTGACGTCGAGGAATAATTTCAGCAGCTTCCAAGTCTTCAACACTAGCGCTCGGAGAACGAAGCTCAGCTTCCGCGGTCTGCACAACAAGCTTGCCCTTGAGTTCGTCTGTGGCGAATGAAAACTTTGAGTTTGCAGGATTCCATAGATACTTGGTAATCTCTTGCTCCATCTCGCTGACGAACGGCAGGAACTGCCGTACATCGGTACACCAGACCAACAGACTCCTCGTTGACCGAACAAAGGCAATGCGACTCGCATCTCTTGATTTCGGAACAGTATCCACTTGTGAGCAATCGTCAATTACAGGGACCTGATGGTCGCCGAGTAATACAAATTTGGCGATAGGAGATAGACGGCCGAGCATCAGCTCAGGCAAGTCGAAGGACAAGACTGCGACAATTTCGGCAGCAGACAATTTGCCGAGCATTAACATACTGGTCTCGTGCTTCTTCTCTGAGTTCGCTGGCCTGCAAATGACTGTAGATGTGCGCATTGCCACGACATCATGGTTCTCCTTTGCGCCCTTGATAAGTCCCTTGCGCACGCAACAGTCGTAGATGTGTTGTAGCATGAATTCGGCAGTCTCTTCGTCACCAGCCGCTGTAGGCAGCAAAGATGTTGCTGCCCGAGAAAGCGCAGGTTTGCTTCTCAATGTAGGCTTTTCTTTCTCTGCATCTGTCGCGTCTGCTCCCTTGACTGATGCCGTTTTACTCGTCTTCCAGCTGAGAAGACCCATGGCGATAAATAAGATCTGTTGTGATGGAAGAATCCAAGAGTGTGAAGGAGAGTACAGACGGGCGTCTGCAGTATACAAAGCGCGCACCGCGCAGAGCTGGCCAGGGATTGCGGTTGCCCATACAATCAGCAATAGGAATCGCGGGCATATTGGCGCTTTCCAGCTGACCCGTCATCCACCGCAGAGACACATAGCAGGTGAAAGTGCAGTCATCGAGAACTGCAAGGTGAGAGGACCATACTGAGCGTCAATCAGTACTAGTGGAAGCATGCGTTGTGTGCGGCAGGATGTTACGAGTTTTGGTGCCTTAAATTTGACGGCAAGGAAATAATTGTCACCTCTCAGAAGTGCTCAGTTTGTACAGGAAGATCAGTCATCCAGGCAGGCACGGGGACTACGAGGCGATTATGCTCACGAGTCTACAAAGCTGATGATTCTCTGCCGCTAATCCACTGACACAAAGGACTGCCAGGCAAAGGGGCCTCAAAAAAGCGCCTTGCAATTGTGAGAATGAGCCACTGGTCGCCTGAGATGTGCGGGAGCACTGCCAGACCAATGTTGTAATTCGAGGCCAGATAGAAAATGAGTGGAAGTAGAGTTAGTCATGATGTTGTGTATTCTATTTATCGCTAAATCGGCAAACGTCTGCTTCAACCTAGTGCTGAAGTTCAGACAGATAACTTTGAGGATTCAAAGCAACAGGCAAAAGGGCGTGTGTAACAATGAGCCAAGCCAGACAGATAGTTGGCACAAGACCAGTAATCTTCCAATCCTCTGGCACGCCAAAGGCAATGGCAATCATCATCGCAACCAGCATGAATAGGAACAGATACATCCATCGGAACTGCTTCCAAATCTTGGGAATCTCGCGAGAGAAGGAAGAGTTCTCCAGCGTTTTGCTGGTGGCACCCCAATTGACGTTAATGGAGAAGAGATGTGATAGAAGAGCCGTTGTCAAATGGATCGACAAGCCGCCCATGAAGACAGACATCATCATTCCCCATTTATAGTTCTCGAGCAATGCCTTGAAGAAGCTTGCTTCTTTGACACGGAAACGCAAGAAGGCGTTAACAAACGGCCAAACAACATTGAAGACAATGATGATGGGCACGAAAAGGTCGAAACTCTGCACATAGAACTGGTCAACAGTCGAAGAGAACCAACCCATGACGAAGTAGTTAATGATTGTCAAACCAGCTCCAACAGCAATAGCATAGTAGGTGGCAATGTACGCCATCATGGTGAACTTGGCAAATGACTTCATGTTAGAGCGCAGAAAGAGACGGAAGATTGGTGTGATGGGACCCTTGCGGAACCAGTCCTTGAAAGGGTTGAACACCAACTCGGAACAGCCATAGGCATACTTCTGCCAACGGGCAAGCTCGTCGTAGACAGTCAGGGAGACACCTTCCTTAAATTCTCCGTTAGAATAAGCTGCCAATCTGACAATGTAACCCTTCATCTGAATCTTAAGCGACATCTCGAAATCTTCAGACACATGTTCCTCTGACCACCATTGCTGCAAGCCTTGCTTAGTTTCATGGGCAATCTCCTGGATAGCAGCCCATCTCAAGAAAGCGTTGTGGCCGACGAAAGGCGATGCGTCGCCGGAAGCACAAGCATAGCGAATAGCGAAGTAGATACCGTTGGTAAAGTGTGTAATGCCATTTTCCCAAAAGTCGTGCGTGACTTGCATAACACCAGAAGCGTGCTGAAGGATACCAAGGGAAGGAGACAGGGCAAACTCGGAAGCTGCGTCGATCAGGCAGTCTGTAGGTACACGAGTGTCAGAGTCGATGAGGAGGATGAGTTCGCCAACACGAATATCACCAGCACCTTCAGCACGCGGGCCAAATGATTCGGATTTGTCCAGAGCCACGGCAAGAGCAGCCTCGGCATCGAGCTCACGTTCAGAATCCTCTTGCGCATCCATCTCATCCTCCACCAACATCGACAGGTTGAGACAGTAGTTCATGTTCGAGGCCTTCTTAAAACGACCAGCACGAACGAAGCCGTCCTTGCCGTGAGCAGGTCGAGCAACCCAAGAGATGTCATTGGCGAGATAGAACTTCTGACGAGCCTCTCGCTCCTCTTCATCCAACAACTGCATTCCGTCGTCGTTAAAGAACAAGAAAGCGCGGCCACCCTGCGACTCGTAAGTAGCGACAGCTATCTTGAGCGAAGCGACAGTGGGCATGATGACCTGGTCAAGCGATTCCTTGTACACTGGGCACTGAATGGTGATATCTGGCAAGTTTTCCGTCAAGCGCTTGGGAGGAAGAGCTGAGTAGAAGCGGGAGTTGCTGCTCATCTGAGAGATGGGTCCAAAGACTTGGAAAAGGAAGCCAGTAAGGACGATAGCGAAGAAGGAAGTCCAGAGGTAGGTGAAGGGGACATATGCCAGAAGTGCAAGTCGGGTCATGTTACCATCGACACGAATCTCAATGACAAGCTTCTTGATGTTGACAGCGACGAACCATGCAAGCAGGATGATGGCACCGGCAATCAGTGCTGAGACAATGACAAGGTTGGGACGCTCGTCGACATCCTTGGCGGCTTCAAGGTCGATGTCCTCCACTTCATTGGACGTCTCCACCACAGTCGGCAGGAGGGCCTTCTTTGTGTTGCTGTCCCAGAGAGTGTGAACCAGCCTTTCCTCAATACGCTCCGCGTGAGGCACAACAGCAGCCACGACATTGCTCCAAACAAGCAAAAGTCCAGGCTCCCTCACAAGCGCAGCAAAGTGACCATGGCGAATTTTGTCAATGTCCTCGATAGTGTCGACAATCTGCAAGTTGATGTCGTCGTCGACACGCATCATTTCGGCCGTTGGCACAAGTTGTGAGATGATGCGCGTGAACAAGCGCGTCTTGGCGACAATGAGCACCTCGCATTTGAGTTGTTGCGCCATTTTGGCAAGGTCGATACGCTCAGTCTCCTCCTCGTTGATCTGTGGGAAGGACAAAAAGGACTCGCCCGCAGTACGGACTGTCACACCTGTGCACGTCGCATCACTCACCCAGCCGCGCGATCTGCACTGCTTGTGAATATGCCGTACAACCAAGTCTGGTCTGTCGACTGCCTTGAGCCACGGTGTTCGCGCACCAGAAGAGTCTGTGATACTAGATGCGGCCGTCGAAGTCTGCTTTGGTGTACGAGGCGAGCCAGGAGTCCGCGGCGTCTGTGCGGCGGTGCTCGATATGATGGATGGCGCGCCATGAGCGTCAACCACTTGCTGCTGTTGCTTCTCAGCGTCAATCTCCGCATCGCGCTTCGAGCGTCTGAAGTAGGAACCAAAGCCCATTGCTATTTGTCAAGAAAAAGACAGATGGACAATGTGTAGAGACAGCAAGGTGATGAGAATGATTGTAGACAGAAGAGAGTGGCTAGCAGCTGGTTTTAGATAGCTTGATCGCCGCAGTTTGGCCTGCGATCACCCATACTCTGCCGACATAGCTGCAGATTGGAGAGTGAACAGAGGATGCACCGCGGCAGCACGTACTTGCTGAAGCTAAGTGGCGCTCCAGTAGCGCTACCTGTGTACAGGTGGGTAAAGTCTTAAGGTGTCAGCTCTGCCGTGTCAGCATCCTTGGGCCTTTTTTTGGTGCAAGTCTCTCGAGCGTTCGCGGCCCAGGAAACCAAGATCCTGGCAGGCCCTCGAAACACGCCCAAGCGAGAAACACAATCTGCCGACAGGTTGGTGCAGGCGATTAACTAATATCCGCTGTGATGTGACCTGGCAGGCGGCAGCATGAAACAAACCTATGCGTCTTAATTGCTTGACCTTCCTTGTCGCCCGAAGGCTCCCCGAACTCCGGTACTCAGGGCTTCCAACTGGAAGTGTCCAGATTAGCTCGGCCTCCCAGGCGATGAAATCTCTCCCATAACTTCGCCACAGGCGTTTGACCTGACTCGCGCTCTTGTCAAGTATGGGCGACTTTGTTCTGCAGATATGCTTGGGATGCGTTCCAAAAGTCGGACACTGCTAAAAGACCCTCTTCCCGCGCTGAGCTGATCATTCTCGCCAAGCAAGTCCATCACAATATCTAACTCTCATGGAGGATATCACACCCACAGCCATCACTGTTGCGAGTCAATTGGCAGCGCCTTTTTCGAGTGAGAGAAGTTCTGCATACGATGAGAAGTTTGTACAAGCAACAGTTCGGCGGCGGTCGACTCGCAATCGCGGTGAAGTGCCAAAGCCTTGGCTTGAGGAGAAGAAAGGCAAGGCGGAGCGTCTAGCGCAAGCATTGCCTTTTGTCGGTCTCGGAATTGGTATCCTCATCACGGCATACTACGTCTACGCTGGTTACGTTGCAGTGCCTACGCACAAATACTGTCTCGTCCTACAAGACGATTTTACCACATTCAATGCTGATGTGTGGTCAGCGGATAAACAGCTCAACGGCTACAGGAATGGCGACTTCCAGTTCTATGATGACACAAACGAGAACATTAGAGTTGAGAATGGCCGCCTATTGATCGTGCCTACACTCAACTTGGTTGACCAGACAGACGGTGCTACGCTCAACATTACAGAGCAAGGCTGCACTTCAATCTATACAGAAGATTGCGTTGCGCAGTCTAACTCGACACTAGACTCAATCATCAATCCTATCAAGTCTGCTCGCATTTCCACCAAGAAGTCCACGTCCATCAAGTACGGTCGCGTTGAAGTCCGAGCGCGTATGCCCACAGGAGACTGGCTGTGGCCTGCAATCACGCTGGAGCCTGTCAACAGCATTTACGGCGAGTTCCCAAAGTCAGGCGAGATCAAGATCATGGAGTCCATGGGCAACAAGCAGCTAACGGGCAACAAGAAGATGCCCGCGACCAAAGTTGGGTCGCGCAGACTGACGAGCGCGCTCCACTGGGGTCCTGCCAGTGACAACGATCGCGTCGACAAGAGCAATGGATTTGCGTTGGCCAACAAAGGAGCTTGGTCGGACGAATTCCACACTTTTGGCGTTGAGTGGAGCGAGAAATACATCTATACTTACGTCGACTCTCGACTGGCACAGATTGTGTACCGACCGACGACCGAAACGTTCTGGGATGTTGGCGGCTTTGAAGGCCAGAATGTTATCAACCCTTGGCTTGGAGCTGGTGTCAATGCTCCATTCGACCAGTCCTTCTACTTGTCCATCAATGTTGCTGTTGGTAGTCAAGGCGCCGGAAAGCAGGGAGGATACTTCCCTATTGCTGCAAACAAGCCATGGCAAGACACACAGAATCGCACATCTTCCATCAAGTCTTTCTGGGAACACAGAGATTCCTGGCAGCCAACATGGCCAGTCGATGAGGAGAAGCGTGGCATGTCTATCGAATCCGTCAAGATGTGGCAACAATGTGACTGAGTTCTAGCAGAGTATATGTACTTGTAGCGTTGCGTATAGATACACTCGTCAGCATACCTTTGTTCTGCCATTTGCCTATTTATGCTATCAGCCCATCTGAAGAATGTTTGGTCACGCCCATGGTGTCCGTCAGGTGCTCCAATACATGCAAAGTCTCTCTATGTACACAGGTTTAGCTCAGTTACAAGCTAGTCACGCCTGAGAAAGGCAGTTTTCATCTCTGCTGTTGACAGACTTCGATGAAGCTGAGAGTTGCTGCCAGCTCATGCCTAGTCGGATGACTTAATTTTTGCTATCTGGCCCATACTTTGCTGGCAGACCCACGGCAACAAACGGGGCCAGTGTGCGGCGACTCGCCAGTGTCCATGCCCAAGTCAGCAAGGCGCCCTGTAGCCTTCGGCTGTTCATGGGGCAAGCACGCATACTGTGGTAGGCGCGCGCAAGTTGGTCACAGGCCACAGATGTCCGATTATGGGCTCTGCTTAGACTACTGGCTTCTTGAAAGCTGCGGTGATGACCACTTCTCTACGCTATCCCAATATCTACAGGTTATATTATACCCATCATGAGTGTCATGTTGGAATATAGCGACAAGTCCCCGTCAGAGAGCTCATCGGTGCAAGATGTGCCGCCGATGGAACTCAGCGGCCGTCGTCAAGCGCAGTTCGTGTCGCGCAAGATCAAAGGTCCCGTAGAGAAGCCCTGGAAGGATCGCAAGGTTCCTCGAAGCGAAAAATGGAGCAACTATATCATCTGGGCCGGTTGGGTCGTCGGGCTCCTTGTCGCCGCAGCATTTGCATATCTCGAAACAGCAAAGCTGGACAAGCACCAGTGGTGTCTCATCTTTGAGGACAATTTTGATACATTCAACATGGACATCTGGAATCATGATGTCGCATTGGGTGGATGGGGTGTCGCCTCTTTTGAGTGGACGACAGCAGATGCAGAGAACTCCTGGGTCGAGAATGGTGCACTTCACATGAAGCCAACATTAAATGATCCCAACCAGTATAAAGAAGGAGACATGGTCAACTTGACTGCCACTGGAGAATGCACAGCTCCTTACGACGCCGTGGACGACCCTTGTGTTGCTTATGTCAACACGACTCAGGGACGTTCCATCAACCCGTTCAAATCTTCTCGATTGACAACGAAGGACAAATTCTCCTTCTTGTATGGTAAAGTGGAGATGCGAGCTAAGATGCCCCAGGGCGATTGGCTGTGGGCTGCTTTCTGGATGCTGCCGACCACAAACACTTACGGCGGCTGGCCATTTTCAGGTGAGATCGATATCATTGAGATGCGAGGCAACAACTACACCTATGTCTTTGCTGGTGGCTTTCCAGCAGGTAATAATGTCATGAACTCAGCCATCCATGCTGGGGTGAGTTATGATGCGCACATTGGGCAGAATCAAAAGGCGCTTGGCTCTGATTGGCACATCTATGGCATGATCTGGACGGAGGAGTATATCAAGCTGTACCTCGACAACGAGCTGCGCACTGTCATGAAACTGGACTTTGAGCAAGGCGCCCTATTCCAGCAAGGTCAAAGCTCCAATTTGTCTGCCCCTTTTGATCAAGAGTTTTACTTCATTCTCAACAATGCCGTCGGCGCTGCGAGTCGTTACTTCAGTGAACAGCCTGGATCGCCAGACAAGCCTTGGTCAGACGGCTCTTTGAGGTTAGGTGGCATGCGTGAGATGTATGAGCATCGCGATATGTGGCTCCCAAGTTGGGAGAATGGCAGAAGTGAAATGGTCGTTGACTACATCAAGGTCTGGCAAGACTGCAGCAAGACGAAAAAGAAGTAGATTGAGTCTGCCATTGATGTTTTCGAAGTAGCGTAGCATTATACATTGTCCAACTTTCCTTCCAGTTGTGCGCTAGCCGCTGTGAACCCGCGGACCAGGGCGGCGCAGAGATGAGCCTTCTGTGCTCTTAATAGAATAATTATATCTTGGTAATTTCTTCGCAGCGATACTATTGTGCAATGCTGTTAGCGAGTCAACGTTCTTGTCTTCCGAAAATTCGACAGGTCAAAAAGTCTATCGCCCGCTGCAGCTCATGCATGAGCCGAACAAGTTCAGATGACGTCGTCGCGATGAACAATTTTACATTGAGACACATCACTTTCCAGGGGAGCGCGATCCACCGGCGGATGACAAAGATATTACATGTGTGTAGATCGGCCATACAACACCTAAAGATAGATAAGAGACCCCATATCGAGAAGCCCCATACACGGCGTCGATGCTCGATCTTTGTATTCCGGCAGGACATAGGTGGCGGCTCTTCGGAAACATGCCGATGCTATTGATATGTATCATGCAAGATGAGCTGTCATCTTCTTGTGAAGCAAACTAAAGTAAAGATCGCGATCGATTGTTGGCAGTCTGTGAAATGATGTTCGTCAAGATTTTCCTTTCTTTACGGAGCTCGACTCGGAACACCGTTTGCGAATACATGCTACCACGCACACGCAGCTGCAGGGGCCGGATTCATTCAGATGGATGCGCATGTAGTAAGTTTTTTACCACCTAAGAACGACGCCAACGCTATCAAAGTAATCTATTTCGAATCATTCAGGCACTCTCGCATCGTAGCTCATCTTGTTCGTCAGCTGAACCAGCCAAAGCCAAGTAACGCATGCGACACTGGCGTTGAGTGCGTCCAGGCACCTCCTGGGCGACTTGACGCCAACATGTGCCATAGAGCCGAATTGCTGCCTGAAGGGCCAGGATCTCTTCTGGTGTCCACCAACCCTTCTTGATTGAGGGGTCAAGTGTTTCTGTATAGCGTGCCTGAGCTTGAGTGCCACTGCGAAGACGAGGCAGCTGGGCGGCGATGACGTTCCAGTTGATCTTGTCAGTGCGCGATGAAGTCCAATCACGAACAAGCTGCGAGAGGACAACGTCTTCGTCGTATGTCCATCGCCCACGCTTGACTCCCTTCATGGTGGTACGGTCGAGATAGTCCCAACGCTTCGCACAGAGCTTTGCGTGCCTGTTGCCAACAGCAGCAGCAACCTTCTTCCACTTCTGAGCACATGTCGCGTACTTGGCAACGGCTTCGGTAAGAGCTTCATCTTCGTCTGCTGTCCACTTGCGCCGAGCAATGGGTGACTCAGATACAGACATACGAGAAGGCTTCGTAGGCGTCGTGGGTGGTGTCATCAGGTCCTCCTCATGCTTCGATGCAGGTTGAGGAAAGCTGATGCCAAGACCGAAGACAGTCTCTTCCGTGGTTGCGGCAGGAAGGTCGTACGGACCCAAGCAGAGCTCGTTCTGATAATGAACTGCTGCATCAAAGTAGTCAAAGCTGACATCTTGTGTGGCGTCCAGATTGGGTGTGGGCGTTTGAGATTGCATCAATAAAGGCGTAGACGGTTGGAGTGGTGAGCCAAGGACAGCAGGTGTATTGTGTCCAGTTGCGCATTGACATACTGATGTTCTTGGTGTATAGCTGCTGTACGGTGCTGGTGCAACAAAGCTCGTGCCTTGCCACTGTGACATGACCTGCTGGTGCAGAGCATCTGGATATTGACCAAAGTCCATTGGCGAATATGCTTGGTGAATGGGCTCCTGGAATGTATGCAAGGGGAAGTAGCCCTCTGGCATATACATCTGCTCAGGGGTGTAAGGAGTTGAATAACTTGACCATGAGTGATATTTCGGCATGCCCAAGTAGAATGGTCTCTGAGGCTGTTCAGGAGTCTGCATTACTGTTCTTGATGGTGAAAATAGCCTTTGATGGTCCACAAAGAGAGAGCAGCCCTTCATGGTTTTATACTGAATCGAGTTATCGGCGCTGTACACTTCGCCTCAATGTTCCTCTGGAGCTCCCGCACCTCAGAAAGGAACGGGTAACATGTAAGACATGCCAGAGGTGGGCCTCCAGGCTGGCTAGCGCTGTCTTGCTCGCAATTGTGATACAGAGCTCGGCATCACAGCTTGATCGATGGCTTACGGGGCCTGATAGACGGGCATGTCTCCAATCGATGGAAGCGTTAAGGCACAAGTGCAGTTGTGAAGAGCTGCCCGTGCCGTCAAGGTTAAGTGGTGTCACCTTGCTACGACATAAAAGTTGGAAGATTTGAGACAGGCGACGGCCTTGTGGTTGCAGACAGTTTTTGGAAGTCTTACCGCTGCCGTGGTGTCAGAATCACACCAGATAGTGCATGACCCACACATCTTGCAGCTCTGTGCCACACGTCAAAAGCTTGACAATCAGTGCTGCATGATCTGACAGACCTGTCACATTCGGGCGCTCTCTCTCTTGGAGAGATTGCCTTCCTTGTCGCTCGGCACTCAAGCACAGCATGCCGAAGCTGCATCACCTACGCTAATTTCATTTACCTATACAGCTTACGGGTGGTCTCGGCAGCGCACGCTATAGCCCGTCGTCATTTTCCTAAGCTCTGATCACCGCTCCAATGAGCCGTGCATGTGACAGCAGCAACCGCTCGCAAAACGCACGTTTGAACAACGGCAAGTATGGCTAGACATGGTAGTGCCCCTTCAGCAACTTCCAAACTACGTATGCTACTGGCTAATGGCCCTTGGAGAATGCTACAACGGGTCCTCCTCGGTGCTGCTGCAAGCGCTATCTCACCTGTTTAATCAAACGCTTGTCTTAAGAAGAAACTTATCCGTGGCCAGGCAAGCCGCGAAGCTATAGACAGTGACGGGAAGCGTCACGGGAACTCAAGAGTGTTGCATGATGTTTGCCAATAAGTCCTAGCCCAAGGATTTTCATCATGGGCTGAACAGTGGCGATGGGTGCTGCACCGCTATCTGCTCGATCCGTTGAGCCTGTAAAGGGCTCGTTAGGCGAGTGTGCGACGCCATCGTAACGATCGTTCAAAGCCTATCGACTTTGACCCTGCACTTTGCTAGCCGCTGGACCAAAGTCATTCCCTCTGTGATCCGTGTGGTGTGTTGCTGTCACGGACTCCACCATTGGTCGATCAGTTTTTTTATCTGTTGCTGTTACTTATTTCCCTTAAAATCCTGGCCCTTCTCCTGATTTGGACGACTTGAGGCTCAACCCGATTTGGCACTTGCAGACGGAGGCTACGCATATTCATATCCAGTGAACAGTAGTGATTCAGAAAACGGCTGCAGGGTGCGCGGCAAAGACACAAGGCTCTCACCTCTGGACCATGTCCGATCCCACCCAGGATGCCCCTGGCAAATTGCAACTATTTGACTTTCTGGTATTGTTTGCACTGTATAAAGCTTCCGTGCATGGTGAGTGGTGTAGTATTGGCTAAGCACCTTTGCTTTTGCAAGCAGTCAGGGAGATATCAGTAGAGTTACCCAGGGCCTTGTGTGTCCCAATCTCCTTGGCAGAGAGATGATATCTCAGACAGGCCGGACCCGACGCCAGTCATACTCACCGCACAGCTGAATGGATCGATTGTCCTCTTCGGCAAGTCAGTCGCGCTTGCTCTTCTAAAATGGACCTAGAGCGAAGCCTGCTGAAACCCGACAAAGCTTGCATCTCGCGAAAGTCGAAGGCGAAAGACATCATGAAGTTTCCAAATCTGGTTGACAATTCCCGTGGTCTCACATTCTGTGCCGCGCTCACGCTTCAGATCGGCTGGCATGGCATGTCTATCAATCGCTATGAGACACATGGTTTCTGCGGGCCACTGCACGACAACGAAGCTCCTCAAGTCAGACACTGAGCCGTATGAAACATGCACTGGACATGTGCATGTTTTGCGGCATGCTCGTATAGCTTGGAACAACAGAGTCAACTAATGACAATGTGGGTCGTCACATCGTGCCCACACACCTCAGGACGACTTATGCGGGAGCAACTGCTATTTGAGGTACATTCTGCTTTGCTGGTTGGCTTTCCTGAATGAACGAGTCTCGATTGCCTCGATAGAAAGCTCGCAATGAATCGACTCAGGGTCAAACGAATAGGTGCGAGTGGATTATAACATCAAACTATATATGCCCGTGCACTGCCTCCCGCAAGCTGAAGACAGCGAGCAGGCACTGCTCACGTGCCTATGTCAATTGCATCGTCCTCAGTCTTTTTCCTTGTCCTCCCATCTGACCAAGCTACGCCGTGTGAAAGAAACTTTATTTTGGCGTGAAAGTATGGGCCGACATCAGAGTGCAGTGCAGCCCAGAGCCATCGACTTAAATGTTACTCGACAAGTATCGGTCGCTTGCTTCTCTGTGCGCCATGCTTCACTTAGGAAGCGGGAGGCTCGAAGAGACAGTCTTCGTGTGTACTAGCCCATAGAGGCTCCATCGCTTACTGCCCCTGGCACTTAAATGCACTTCCCGTGCTTACAAGCTTAATGGCGAAAGCGTTGACCAGCGCTTCTTGCGAGCCACGGCCGTCCGACTCCTGTCAAAGCTTCTCAGTCATGGCTTCCTCAGAGGAGTATCGGCCTTTGCACCCAACCTTGAATTTCGCGGCTCTAGCGATGAACACTACTAGTACTTCGTGCCTGTTCGTTCCCATCTCCAGGTTTTTGACATCTTTTTGTTAGTATCCTTTGCTGAAGGACTGGACGTTCTCTACTACGCAATCGGCCCTTCGAGGGCTGCAGGACGAAGAGCATCATGTATCGCGCGCATTTACCACATCCACATTTTCAACCAGTCGCGACACTCGATTTGACAGACGATGCGACGCGTCCGCTGATGCAACAGCCTTGGACGCCGACTGGTGACTGTCCAGCTTTCACGTCACCAGCTATAGGCTTCTCTTCAGACCCTTATGACTTGCGAGGCCCGTCATTCAGCGATACACATGCATATAACGGACAGCTCGCCTCACCGCCGAACCTTGAGCTTGATGCGGAATGGTACTTTCCTGAGCAGTCTGGACAGCATCACAGCAATGCAGGGAGCTACGGCCCTCAGCATTTAGGGATGGTGTGTGGGCCCCACATTGGGTATACTTCCGCAGGACCATGGTCGGCGCCCATCGAGGCTAGGACAGTGCCAATGCCCTATCAACCTTACTATCATCAACAAGCGCGCAATTCCCCGGACCGGCACCAGCTCGTAACCCCACCCTACGAACAACCCCAAACATCACATGTAAGGAGTCCTCCGGGCCCTGAGCGAACAGTACCTCAGTTGCATTCCTCGTTCTATCAACACGAGCGGATACCATCTTCTGGGCGGAACTATACGCCGCAACAGAAGAGACCACGCAGTACTCATGTATGCTCCGAAATACAAGAGCGGTCTACGCCTCCGCCGTTGATGCGGAATTTGCCATATTCACACCAGCAAACAGGTAATGGTTCTTGTTCTTCATCAGCACAAGAAGTGACTGGTTGCGGTCATGCTACCACCCTTACGCCAGATTCTAGCGTCGAGGCGAGTCCACAGGTTCAACAACAACCGTTTGCGCATAGAGTGACTCATACTATGGCGTTTAGTGCCTTGAGTGAACGACAAACACAACCCCACTTACAGCGCATCGTCAAATCGCCGCAGAAACCCATGCCACTGCCGCAACCTGGTGGTCGACCCGTTAATAAGACTGGCATGACGATTGGCATTTGGACAAAACAGGATGATGCGGAGCTATTGGCCCTCATTCATGCGCACTTGGCGAAAGACGACGAAGAACCCATTCCGTGGGCCCTGATCGGGCGTGGGTTGGGTGCGCCACGTTCAGGACAGCAGTGTCAGGCACATTGGTCAGAAGCTCTGGACCCTAATGTTGTACGTGGTCGATGGACACCTACGCTGGATAAGCAATTGCTGCACTTGACTACATATTTCGAGAAGAAGTGGGCACGGATCAGTGAACAAATTCCGGGGAAGACGCAGCGGCAGTGTCGTAGTCGATGGTTTGCACTGCAGTCCAAGGCGGACAAGACCAAGTAGAGACACCTGTTGATGTTGTCAACTTGTAAATGATATAAATGATGCCTTGAATTCTGCTTCATATTGCTTGATGGCTCTATCTCTCCTGCCCATCTCGTTGACTTTCGCCAGCAAAACACAAAAATAGGCAGACGCGACGGGAGGTGGATCCAACAACACGCATCTACTGAGTATGTCGGGCAAAGTACAGTCGGCAAGACAGAGACAAGCCAATGAGGCATTTGCCAAGAAAGAAGCGAGCAAGCGTGGCAAGGCGCCAGAGCAGGTCTTGAAGCAGGCTACAAAGAAGGAAGTCGTCAAGCGCTCCACCGCACAAAAGGTCACAATTGGTACGTTTTTGTAGTCCGTTTCGGAGGAATGCTAACACTTCAGCTATTGTAGGAACGCTCATCTTTGGTGGTTTCATCTACGAAGTCCTCAAATTATTCCTTTAAGCTCAAAGCCTCGTACAAAGCCTGGCAATACATACTTGGTCTCGACCAACTTGACACCGAGTCGAGACTGTCCGGCAAGCGGTAGTGTTCACGCCAGTTTGTGCATCGTTATTCTTGTATATACATTATCTGCCTTCGGGCTAGCCGGAGACACCCAAGGACTTCGCCTGCTAGGCTATTTCCATTCTTCGTCAACTTCTCCCTTGCATTTTATTACAATCCCTTAAGTCAAAGTGACCTGCCGGAAGCAGTCAGAATCTACGTAGTAGGTTCCTGGCTTCTCTGGATCCTGCTTCAAATTGAAGCTCTGGCTGAAACCACGCACTTGTGGCTCACCGCCAAATTTGACGCTACCACTGACAATAAGCATGATATCCGGTGCCTCTCCTGCATTTGCGTTGCTAGAAACAAGTGGATGGCAGTCGAAGCCTTGTACGTCGTGCTCTGTGGATGGAAGTTTATTGACGAACTCACCCAGCTTTGCAGAGCCGACCATGGGATTGCCATTCCAGATAATGCGTGAAGACGGCCTGTAGAACTTTGACAGGCTCGGGCGATTGGTATCGTATGTTTTATAGTAGACCTCGACAAAGTTGCCAGCGCCTAGCAAAAGTGTGTCAGTCGAGCGGTGCTTCATGTGGTGCTGTGTTACCTTTTGTCGTGATGTCGATAATGGTTTTAAAGAGTTGATCATTCTCAGCCATAGCAACGGGAGCCTCTATCGGCAAGATGAGAGTGAGAGCAAGGCCCAAGGCTTGAGAAGCTGAAGGTGTGTCTTTTGGTTCTTCTCGCGACGAATTTCAAACTCGCGACGACCAAAGACAAAGACAACAACCAAGTGAAAGACAGTTCACTGGCAGCATCTTCTACAGAGGGCCATCGTTACTTATGGCGGCACGAGCACTCGCAGCTCGGCATTTGCTGCGCGCGACCTCGCAACATCGCGCTTTCGCCCATAGCGCAATCTTGCGCGAACAGCGATACCATTTCGATACTCTCAAATTCGTCAAGAAGCTAGAGGCAGAAGGCTTCTCTGCGTCTCAATCACAAGCTGCCATGCGTGCGCTATCGGATGTAATTTCAGAGAGTATAGATGGGTTACGGATGACGCTTGTTTCCAAGGAAGAGCAAGAGAAGACCACATATACACAAAAGGTTGATTTTGCCAAGCTACGGAGCGAGTTACAGACACTGGAGAAGAATGATCATTCTCTTGTGAAGAGCGATCAGGATCGGATTACATCTGACCTTGAGAAGCTCAAGCAGCGGCTCAAGGAGGAGATTGCCAAAACGCAAGCCAATGTACGGCTCGACCTCAACCTCGAAAAGGGTCGTATCCGCGAAGAATCCAGTATTCACGAGCTCAAGATTCGAGAGACAGATACCAAGATTGATACAGAAATCGCCAATATCCGTACACAGCTCGAGACTGTCAAATTCCAAATGCTACAGTGGTTTGCTGCTTTCATTGCTGGTGTTGGCTCACTCGTTTTGGCATTCATGCGTTTCATTCAATGACAACGTCACCGTCCTCCATGCAGCTGACCGATGCGGACAGAGCAGTCTTCACTACACATGGCCACCTGCGTTGCTTTGATTGGGTTGAAAGCGACGGCTGTAATGGCTGCACCACAAGGTCTCGTACTGAGGGCCAGCGTTGCCCGCTGATCAAGCACCGTATACGCATGGAAAGAGCCATCTTCACAGCCAACAGCAAGTGTGCCGTCCGCTGAGAAAGCAACCGCCGTCGCAGCTGACGCCAGCGCCAGGGACTGAATCTGATTGACAGACACCCCCTCCTCACTTTCACTCACGGTCCACAATGCGACACTGGCATCTCGACTCGCGGTAGCAAATAGAGTACTGTTTGGATGCCAAGCGCAGTCCCAGATGATGCGTTTGTGCGCCTTTTTGACAGTCTTGGCAACAACAAAGCCACTTTCGCTGGATGTAGCGCGTTTGTACAGAATCAGAGAACGGTCTCTCGAAACACTGAGGAGGAATCTGTCATCTGCCGAAAACCGTGCTTGCGTTACAGTCAACGTGTGGCCATAAAGTTGCCCAAGCTGACGGTATGTGTCTGCATCGTAGAAGCGTAGACATGCATGTTCAGGGGTCGTAGCTCGGCACCCGGAAACAATAATTTTGCCATCGTGCGTTGCAGACAATGCCTGAATTTCGTAGCCGTGGCCATAGAGCTTTTCTGACTCTGGAAAGAGAGTGTGTCTTTGCAGGTGGTCTTCAAGAGGAGCGTTTGTGAGATCATCAAGAACTTGCTTGCTAACAGGCAGGGAGGCTTGCTGCTCTGCATCGAGATCTGTTGCAGAAGATGCATCCAATGCACTGCGGTCAAGATGTGTCCCGCGATCTTGTGAGCCTAATGCTTTGTTGGACAATCCCAGGGCTGGTAAATTGGCCGATTCGGCTGCCTCTTGTCCAACAACAATTTCTGTCTTTGCAACCCGGTTGAGCAGGTTCAAGACACTGCCAGAAGCCTCAAAGACACGCACCAACTTCTCTTCTGCCCCTGAGAGGAATTTGTCCGCAGAGAGTGCATGGATCATTTGTAAGTCAAAGCCATGTATCTGCGGCCTCGCAAACTCTTGCCATGCCTTACTCTTCGCATTACATGCCCATAACCTAGTGGTTTGATCGAGCGATGTTGTCAACAGGTATTCGCCCCCAGGCGACCAGGACAAGGAGCGTACCTGCTTTGTATGGCCTCCAATAGCATTCATACCCCGCCATCGCATGCCGACACCATCATCGGAGGGTTGCTGTTTCCATAGTCGAAGTGCACCTGTCCTGTTCCACGCACAAATCTGTGTAGCATCTGCTAAAGATGGATGAGTTGAAGAAGCGCCACCAAAGACGGCACCCCAAAATCCGCCTGTCGACCCAGTTGCTGTACTTGCACCTTTTGTTGCAATGATGCCGAGTTGCGCACTCACTGTCCAAATATCTGCATCTGCATCAGGTTGCCATACAATCACGGATGAATCTGCAGAAGCGGAGAGTAGACAGGGTGTGCCGTCTGATGTCCGCGACAGTTGGACGCTAAAGACCCAATCTTCGTGGCTCACCAGGAGAGCCTCAAACTGAGCTTCCCAAAAATGCTCGAGCGAGCTTGTAAAGGGGAAAACCTTGTTTTGCAGCAAGTCCAAATCGGCGAGTGCGTCAAGATCGTTCGTCTGGTTGGCTGTCGAGGTTGAAGGACCTGCACCAATACGCCATATCCGTATGTAACGATCTTGCGATCCAGAAGCAAGAAGAAGGTCCTTGCCGTCCTCGAGAAAGTCTAATGAGCGAATCCAGTCCTCATGGCCAACAAGCTTGGCCTTGAACGTGAATTCAAGGCCACCAGCTGAGCTGCTGGATGTCGTATAAAGAGATATTTTTGTTGTTGTGCCTGCCACCGCTAGCACGTAGTCATTGGTGCCAGGTAATCTTGCGAGGGCCATTGCAAGCGGTATGAGTGGACTGTAACTTAGCTTTTGTACCTCATAGAGACCCTTGTCGGCGTCCAATTGATAGACACAGATGATCCCATCCATAGAGCTCGACAACACCAGGTTTCCGCATGAGACGATGCAAGAGATGGACTTGTCGTGTATGCAGACTTCCTGGCAAGCCCAGTCTGCAGCCGCCTGTGACGCTGGTTGACGCCATACCCGCAACGCCTTATCTGTACCACCGCTAACGAGCGTATCCTGGTCAATCCACCGTACAGCCGTGACCTGTCCAGTATGACCCAGCAGCGTTCTTTGTGTGCCAAATGATTGTGAAGGGTCATAAAGCGCTACGGTCTGGCCCGCCGCGTATGCAATCTCCCCGGACTTTGACCAGCTAACTGCATGGGTACAGGCATTGCATCCGATCGCAACCAAATTCGGCTCGAGCGTAGCTGCCATGCGCCAATGGCCTTCAGATGATGAGGTTCTCGCTGTGAGTCGGCTTTCTACTTTTTTCTGGAGGTCGACGTCAGATTCATCACACACGCTTGCTACAGACGAAGTTCACACATCAAGTGTCACCTACAGAGCTGCTGGCTGGCTAAGGCGGCATCTAGGACGAGCTCATGCACAGTGATCAGACTGATCAGTCCTATAGAATAGCGGATACTAGACACGCTACTGGTGCTGCGCCAAGTCAAATCAAGCTAAGCAAGACAGTGCGTCCATCCCTTGTCAATGCACTGCGTTTGTTATGGATCCTTGCTATATGCTACCAAGAATCATACATCTGGAAGTCGCATATAGCAGATTGCGCGTGGTCACGCTGGACTACAAACAAGGAGGCCGATCATCGGCTCGTCTTGATTGGCGATCCGCAGTTGGTAGATGAGAACACATATGCACGGCGCGGACTAGCGTTGGCAGCAACTCAGTTCTTCACGGATCTCTATATGAAGCGCAATTATCGACTGCTGCATGCAAAGCTGAAGCCGCAAAGCACCCTCTTTACAGGGGATTTGTTTGATGGCGGACGTGAGTGGGCGGACGATGCTGTCTGGATGACAGAGTACGATCGTTTTTGTGGCATCTTTCCCAAACAACCGCATAATCAAGCATTCTTCAATTTACCGGGCAATCACGACATTGGCATCACGGATGGTATGCGCCCAGCAGTCTATGACCGTTTCAGGAAGCATTTTGGTAACACATCCATCACTTTTGATGTAGGCGCTTGGCAAGTTGTCCTGCTGGACTCCATCTCGTTGACTTCGAGTGAAGCGGCCATGGCAGACAAAGCACAGGCCTTCATGGACGGCCTTGGCAAGCCGAGCAAACCTCGTTTGCTCGTGACCCATGTCCCACTTTATCGACCGCCAGAGTCCGATTGTGGACCGATGCGCGAGTCTCAGCAGACTATTCTGATTCAAGGTGGTCATCAATACCAGAATGTATTACTACCGGATACCTCGGATGCCATTTGGAAAGCAGTGCAGCCATCTCTGATCTTTGCTGGGGATGATCATGATTATTGTGATTTTGCGCATCCTCGGCCATCTGGCATAGTACACGAAATCAATGTAAAGAGCTTCTCCTGGGCGATGGGTATCCAACATCCGGGCTTCCAACTTGTCGCCCTCAATGGGGATAGCTATGAGACGCGCCTATGCCTCCTACCTGGGCAATTGCCATTGTTGGTCAATTACGCAGTTTTGCTATTGTTGACGCTTATCTTGCTAGTGGCAAGCCAATTCTACCAAGGTCCAAAGGAGATGAGAGGCTGGTCCTATCTGCCTCTGACGACATTTGAAGCGGAAGCAGAGCAGCCAGCAGTCAATCATGTTCGAGAAGGAGCAAAGGCGAATGCTGGTCGGGTCACACTACTTGGCAAGATTCAAACGGCGTTACGACAATTTTCTAGTGTGGCTGTTGTGGTACTTGTCTGGTATACTTACATGATCTGGTGGTGATACTTATTCGAGTGATGTTGACGTCAATCGAACGGTGCACTCTATGAATGCATTGTTTACATGCGCTGTTAACGCGACTTCCAATGTGATCCTCGTAAATCACGTCAACTGTGACACTTGTAGTTTGTCCAATTTCGAGGTCTCATTGCAGTGTACATCGTGACTAGATCAACACTCCCTGCATATCAGGCAACCTTGGCGGCCATGGGTCTGCCACACTCTGTGGCCGCGCCGTCTGCGCTCATTTTGTGCCTGAAATGAATTCGCATTCATCGCTATCACGCAATGCCTCCATAGACGACAAATTCTATAAAGGCTCGCTCCTGCCTCACTCTAAAAGAAAGAACAAGCCGTTCTAGCCCTGCTCGATTTGCTCATGCCTGGCACTCCAAGCCAACCTACGAAAACGCGACGCAGCTCAACTGAGGGCGATAACCATCAAACATCACATGCCAGTGACCTCGGCAGGGAAATGAGTCCAGCAAAATCTCAAGCACCAGGAAATACCGGCAAGACGTCAGAAGTGAAACGGAGAGGTAGTGCAGCAAGCCAAAGTGCTTATCGGCCTGCGAGTGGGCTACGACGGCCTCCATTGAAGCCCTTGAATTTAGAGGACTCAATCACATCCTTGCTGGAGTTGTGAACGGGCAAGCATATACGTACAGCGTGATGGAGCATTACGTCCGTCACCAATCGCTAGACTTGAGGCCACTCATGTCGCCGTGTCTGCCTCGACAACCACCGTTACCGCAGCTTTCGACCAGGATGGCCTGCTTCTCGTTGAGTTTGGTCGTGTGATGGAAACTCGTACAGGGGTAGAAAATGCCGTTATCGCGCAACAGGCGAGAAGACGCCCATCTTTGACATGGGCGTAGGAAGTACAGGCCCGTAGAGTGCCGTTCACAGTCTGCGCGAGGCTGTCTCCTGCTCTTCTGTAGGTGTCTTCTAGAGAGAGCTACGCAATAGTTGCACTGGGACCGTAGAGCTGATCGTCATGTGTGCTGTGCCCCACTCGTCTTCTTATCTCTGCGACGACCCTCATCATCCCGCTGCCCTCCGTCTCGGTCTCGACATAGACCGCGCGCACTTCCTGCCTTCATCCTATATCTGTCGCAGCTGCTTATAGCACCGAGACAAGCTTGCTCTCTACCGCACAGCATGCCTGCTTGCACTTGAGCGCAGAACGCACAGGAATCAAGACGTCATCCTGCTGCGGCCGTGTTTTTGTTTTCATTCCCAAAACTGCTCAGGAAGAACCAGAAGGACTCTGTAGGAACCGCGGAACGCTGCAACATCCCTGCTCTGTAGAGTGCGCTTGAAGTCGCCTGACAGGCAATCAGCCTCTTCAAGCAAGAGAATGAATATTCCAAGCAGCACATCGCCGCACGCGCGCAACAACCTCACCGAGTCACCCACGCGACGCGCGCCGCAAACCTATGGGACATTACGCGATGACACACACTCCCTGAACCCCGTCAACGCCAGCTATAATTCTCGACGCCGCTTCTCCGTTGCGACGGCGCATGAACGACCTCCAACGGGTGCGAGTGATCAACCGCCCAATAGTCTCCTCAACTTCGTTGCTAGTTTTCAACGGAGTAATTACTTCATTGCGGATGCGCTTGAATCGACCTCTCCCGGGACGCTTGCCGCTGTACAGCAACAGTATGGCGATGCTGCCTCTGATAGGCCGCGACTGGACCGGATTGACTCTGATTGGCAAGGGGAGACGAGTTTTGAGCAGGACTACGAGGATTCACGGAGTTCGATTATGAGGCCTTTTGACGAGGATGAGGGGGATGATGAAGAGGAGGCATACATCTATCACTATCCGACTGCTGCTGTTGAGGATGCACGCACGCCCGACAGAGGGCATCGTGCGGTCTCCACGAATCTCGAGAGAATTGACGAAAATAAGCCCTTGTTGCAGAGAAAGGGCAGTCATGGGAGCAAATTGGACGACAAGGACTTTATCATCGGCGGTTCGACCATCTACCAGACAGTCTTCAACAGTGTCAATATCCTGATGGGTATTGGGATTCTGAGTTTGCCACTTGGTTTTGCGTATGCTGGTTGGCTTCTCGGTGGCCTCCTCTTCTTTGCAAGCGGCGCTGTAACGCTGTATACGGCATTACTTCTATCGCGGTGCATGGCGGATCGTCCGGAACTCCAGACGTATGCAGATGTGGCGTACGCTGCATTTGGCACAAAGGCTCGGTACTACGTTTCGCTAGCCTTTTCCATGGAGCTACTCGCAAGTTGTACCGCGCTCGTGGTTCTATTCGGCGATGGCCTCCATTCGCTCATGCCAAGTATCACAGCAACGCAATTCAAGCTCATGGGTTTCTTTTTGTTCTTTGGGTCGTCGTTTGTACCCCTGTCTATCCTCAGCATTTCGAGCATTGTTGGTATTCTAGCCACCTCGAGCGTTGTTTTCGTCGTGATTGCTGATGGATTCATTAAGCATACAGCGCCTGGCTCAATGCTTCAACCGGCCCAGACCGACTGGCTGCCACGAAGACTGGGGCTGACCCCACTCGCCATTGGTCTGATGATGTCGCCTTGGTCTGCGCACAGCGTCTTTTGTAATGTGTACAAGGATATGCGGCATCCACACAAATTTGGGAAAGCGATCAAGACAAGCTATGGTATCACCTCAATCCTTGATATTGCCATGGCCGTGAGTGGGTATCTCATGTTTGGCAATGCCGTGATGGATGAAATCACGCAATCCATTCTAGGCACGGAAGGGTATCCGCAACTTATCAGTGTATTGATTGTGGTGATGATCAGTATTGTGCCACTCACGAAGATGCCACTCAACACACGACCCATTGCAACGACTGTCGATGTCCTGCTTGGCGTAGACGATCGTGTGGTTATGGCACATACGGCCGGTAGCAGTATCTTGACGCGGTCGAGCATTCGATTTGGCGTCCGTGTCCTGGTCAATGGGATTCCTGTGGTTTTGGGGATCTTTTGTCCCAGTTTCGACCGAGTCATGTCGTTGTTGGGAAGTGGACTGTGCTATACGATTTGCGTGCTGTTGCCCATTGCATTTTATCTCAGGTTGTGTGGGCACAAGATTGGAACCGGCGAGCGGGCGGGTCTGTATGTGATCTGGGCCCTTGCACTGCTGCTGGGCTCGCTGGGCACTGTGTGGACATTCTTGCCGCGTGAGTTGATAGAGCGTCTGTAGCCTGCCTGTCTCTGCCGTCCATCTGAGCAGCTGAATCACTCCTGGCGTCCCACCGATTTCTGGCAGCTGTCTCTCTCTCTCGCTGCTGTCTGGGGCAGAATCAATCTCGAGCCGCCCCCATCCCACAGAGCACAGACAACCTATCACGATACCCAGTTCACCTCGACCGGCCCCCGGACGCTCCGAGGCATCATTGTCGTCTCTCCTCGTCACCGAGCTCAGGCACAGAGATGACCGATGCGCAAGATGACTGCGGCGAGGACTCCGCCAAATATGTTTGCGAGTATCCCGGCTGTGGGAAACGCTACCGTCGCGCCGAACACAGGTACAGCCCATTGCCTTCCCTTACGTCGCTACAATCCAATGACTAACGGCTCGTCTACAGAACCCGCCATCAGCTCAATCATAAGGGCGTCTCGGTTGCTTGTGATATCTGCGGCAAGACATTCACCCGCAATGATCTCTTGAACAGACACAAGCTCAGGCATCAGCAGCGCAACGATCAGAGTCAAGATGAGCCAGTGCTGGCGTCGGTAGTGGCCGTTGACTCGACGCCAGCACGGCCCCCGGATAGCGTAAGCGCAGACGAAAGTGGACGGAGGAAACGAAAGCGCAAGACATCCTCAAAGGACGACACAGGTTCTTCGAAGCGCAGTCAGTCGCCGCCGCTTCAACCCTCCCAATTGCCTGCCACTGCAGAGTCAGTACAAAGCGCAGCGCAACAAGCACAGTCAGGGTCACGCGGTCCGTATTTCCCAAACATCTACTTGCCATTGGACAATGCTGGCGTCAATCCATATACAGGATCGCCCACCCCTGGCCTACAACCCCAAGTATCGCCCGTTATGCAACAAGTATCTCAACCCATGACTGCAGCATCAACTGCTTGGCAAGCAATGGGCCTCACGCCAGCTCCTCCGGCTGTTGAGTATGGCATGCTCCCACCACTGCCAGCTCCGTCCAATACACTCATGCCAATGCCGAGTCAGGTAGATCCCATGCTTGGCGAAGAAGTCTCCTGGGACTGGATCTTCAATGGCACGAATGGCGTCTTTGAAGAACCCTTCTCTCAGTTCTTTGATCAGGATGGGGATAGACGCAGTGCAAGTGGGTATACCGACTCCTCAGCGCCCGGCCAAACGCCAGAATCTATGCCTCATGCGAGAGACTCCCTTGAGATTTCGAATTTCACGCATGCGCGTCTACTGCAAGAGTTGCCACAGGAATTGCATGCACAGCCAGCTTTGTCTGTTCGTGAAATACGAGATACACTGCAAGTGGCGCTTGATTCACTCGACACTACAGTGCCTATTCTGCATCGACCGAGTCTTCAAGCAGAAACACTCAGCCCTGTTCTGCTTATGTGTCTGTTGTCGTATGGCTTCTTGATCCAAATCTCGAAACCAGACATCTACCACATTGGCTTGCAGCTCCACCACATTGCTCGACGAAAGCTATATGATCCCGACATCCGTGTGTCAACAGTCGATCTCATGTTCCTGCAAGCCATGCTCCTGCACGAAATTGCGGGATCCTTTCTCTCAACGCGACCGGAGCATGAAAAATCAGATGTGCTGCATGGTCAACTGATTGCCATGGCGCGCCGCTCCAGCTTTCTTGTTACAGACACGATGAACTATCAAGGCCGCAGACTCAAGCTCGAGGATAAATGGCAAGAATGGATTAAACGCGAGTCGACGAAACGCCTAGCTGCCTACATCTACATCAACGACGTCCAGCAAACATTCTTGTTCAACCACGTACAGCTCATGACGGTGGAGGATATGAAGATTGCCATGCCCTGTTCTGATGAATTATGGCGGGCCGAATCGTCTCGAGCATGGGCAGCCTGTCAGGCTAATACACCATCCAATGCACACGACTCCACCGTCCTTGTACGCGACCTCATCAATGCCTTCATCACGGAGAATCACCGGCTTATTGAAAGTGTTCGGTGGACAGCACTTGCGCGATATCTCACAATTCATGGTCTGATGAATTTGATATCCCTGCATGCAGATCGACGCAGTGCGCGCGTCATCTTTTCACACAACGACTCCATCACCTCCAACGCAGCCTATAATGTTCAAACAGAACGTCTTATCCTTTCTAATGCGTTGCGTACTTTTGAGGCATTGTTGGATAGGCTGAAGCTGCATCAGCATCCAGTCATGCTCATGCGCAGTCATCAAGTTGCCTCACTAGAGGACAACACGCGTATGTTGTTTCGTCTAGCAAGCGTTGGCTTGTACCATTATGGTCCCGATATGGAAATCCAAGCAGGCGCCATCTACTCATCTGGCCGAGCAGTCAATCATGAGCGTGCAGCAGCTGCAGCACAACGACTTTTGGCAAAAAAGTTGGATCTCAAATCAGCGGAACATGCACTCCTCAATATCCAACAAGCGTGTGAGACGCGTGGGTGGGAGGATAAAGCTTCTGGCGGTGTCTTGGATGCCGCTGATATGGTGATTCCGACTTTGGTGTATAATGCAGGTCTTGTCCTTTGGACATTTGTCTTGTGTCTAAAACGCGAGATTGATCCACTTGATCCGAGTAGTGCGACTGTAAGAGGTCCTGAGGAATTGAATCCGCTTCTTGCGCGACATCAACAAACGGTTCTCAGCAGGCAAGATCGGGCTGCATCGACGGTGAGTGCGCAAGGCCGATCACTCATCAATGGACCCATGCCCGCAACTCGCTTTTCCGCACCTTTGCCAGCCAGTCAGAACAGTGGTCATGCTGCACATCACTCAGCCAGTGGCTCAGGTCCCGTTTCAATCCTCAAATCAACCTCCAACCACACTGAGCGTCATGAAACAGGTGGCGCGTACCACTCGGAGCGATCGACGCAGGGGCCTGACCGGTTCATGCCAAGTCCTTCCATTGCTCCGATTCATGGTCTTGGACCTGCAGCATCGAATGCTTTGAAACAACAAGCCAATGGAGGGCGCTTATCACCACGCAGCGAAGGATTGCTGCAAGCTCAGATTCGACGCAGTGGGAGCTACTCGAGTTCTACGGGTGGTCATGCAGGTGCCGGTAGTAGTCCACGATCACATACGACGACTGTTACGCCCTTACCGTCCTTGCCACAACAGATGCATCATGGTCGTCGGCAGAGTCACGGACAAGGTCCCCTTGCTATGCCACGACCTGGTTCTGCAGGGTATCAAACAGGTCAACGCACAACTTTACCAGAAAGTCCCAATCGACATGCCAATTTACAGGTATCGGCATTGTGTGATACATTCAGACAGTTGGCTGAACGACGGGATGTCAGAGAACTCGAACACTTACTACCAAAGATCTTGCTTGTCGTTGCACGGCGTATGGAAGTATCACGATCTGCCATTGTTAATGAAACACGAGCCATTGTGCTTGGGCTTTGTCGTCGCTGAGCGATTATTGTATTTACTTAGGCTAATGCATTGAATGAGGCTTGTGGGGATCTGATTGAAACTCCTAGAACACGGAAAGACCCGTGAGCACCAATCTACATACATTGCCCACCCCATTTCTCTGCTATCCATGTGTGCTGTACAACACATCCAAAAATTCAACTTCTTTGTACCCCTCAAAGCCTACTCGGCTCGGTGTACTGTCCCAAATCAGCAAAAAATAACATCTCAGCAGGCTCGCCAACTGTCTCCGTCAGCGTTTCTTGTCCAGATGCCATGTACCCCTCAAAGGGCGATGAAGCGCCCGTTTGATCTTGCGAGTGGCTGCGTGTATCCAGACCTTGCTGGAAAGAGTGCAAAGCATTGCCTTGCGTCGTTCGCGCCCAGAGTGGTACATCTGAACCGACTTGACCCAGTACTGCATCCATTCCAAGACTCGAGTCCATATACAATGCAGCAGTCGAGGACGCAGACACAGGTGCTGCACCTGAACTAACGCTATTCAGCGTAGAAGCATTCAAAACGGCTTCTGCACGTCTATCCCCCTCGCCATCAGGATTGAGGGAACTCAATCGACTCCGACCAGCAAAAGACCCACCATGTTGCTGCAACAGTGGCGAGAGAGCACCCCCAGCACTGAAACTCTTGCGATGCCCAGCAGCTCTACCCAATTGAGCGATCCGTTGTTGCTGCTTAAATTGCTGCTGTACAAGGCGTTTTGCGTAATGCGTCGCCGGATTTGTTTGTTGCTCCGAAAATGATCTCACGTGAAGCGCTGGTCTCGCAGCATGTTGAACAGCTTCATGCCGTCGTTTGCCAGGACTTGCCACGGCTGCTGCGGTTGAAGTCGATGCGCTGTAGGGGAGATCATTGACGGAGCTTACGAGTCAACTCGATGGTGATTCACCACGATCACTCACTGAGGTGCGTTGTGATGCTGATCGGCCATGGTTGTCATTTGGTGCACTGGCGCTTGATTTGGCGTCCTCGTCGACATCCGGGTTACTGGACGCATTGTTGGCCACGTCATTATTAAAGGCGAATGCAGAGTCCATGATGTTTGGTACACCTGCAAACAAGGCACTGCCACTCGATAGACCGATACCTGTGAATGGGTTCAGGTCATCTCCTTCCTCGTCATCATCTTCAACAATGACTCCATCTTCATCGAAATCAAGCCCGGTCTGCTTATATTGGTTCATGAGCAGGTGACTCGGATGCATATCAACGCCATCAACAATCATCGAATTAGCTCGTTCGTGATGGACATGGCGCAAAGGATGACTGGGCATCATGAAATCCGAAGACAGGTTTGAATATGCCGCTGTGGGGAAGCTCGAGCTGAGCATGTCATAGTGCATGCCTGCAGGCGATGACGCGCTACCTCTGTCGTCTTGTTGAAGCTGCATAGCAGGATTGGCCAGGTATAGATTGTTGGGTGCTGTCGTGGTGGAATCGCCTGTGTGCAAGCTGCCATTGCTTGCATGGCGATGCAGTGTTTGGGCATGCAAGGGACCTTGCTGTTGCATGACTTGATGTTGGAGTTGGAAAGGGGTATAGTCATCGGTCGTAAAGGGCTGCTGCATCACATTGAACATGGCATGCTGTTGTTGATTTTGCGACAGCAGCGATTCGACCGCAATAGCGCCGGGAGTCGCCGTCATGAGCGGATTATGGTTATTGAAGTGGCCCTCATCTTCATAGCCGAATGCACTACCTGTCCCGATATTCATGGCAAAGTTAGTGTAGTTTGCTCCCATATTGGCCGGTACAGAGGCAGCCACGGAGGCCGGTGACTCAGCAGATGAGGGCGACGTTGTCAATCGTAAGGCAGATTCATAGTCTTGTTGCGTCATCAGGCCACCTTCTACGGGAGAAGCAGCCATGAGCGATGATGGCAAGTGCGAACCTTCATAAACGCTCATAGAGTTCGAACGACCGGCGAGCCCGCCAGGCCTTCCGTGCTGCCCAATGAGCGCTTGTTGTTCAGCGCGAATCTCTGCAAGCGCGACGGAGGCAGAAGCAGGACGTGTTGCACTGCCGCTGGACTTTGAGCGCGGTTTAGCAACTTGCGGTGGTTTGTCCTTTGCGTGGTGCTTGCGCTCATGTCGCAGCAGCATATCGCCGCGCGTGAAGCAAGATGTGCAAAACTCGCATTTGTATGGTTGAAGTCCCGTATGTAGCCTAGATGCGAGCGTCGTTAGTATCGACACAGGTGACTGCTTGAAGTGCGCTTCGGATCATCCGATGTGCTCATCAAGGCGAATAGAAAAGGCTTACCGCTCATGGCGTTTGAGGTGTTCTGCTCTGAGGAAGCGGTTAGGACAGTGCCGGCAGACGAAAGGGCGCTCTTTGGACGTTGCTAGCTTCGGCTCGCTTGGGATCTTGCTCGACGGCATCCTGGGCCTGGCGCGCGCTGTTGCAGAAGCCGACGTGTGTTGGGCTGAAAGGGGCGCGGAGAGGGAGGCCTTTCGTGTGCGCACAGTGTGTAAGAAGCTTAGATGGTGCTCTGCCGCGGCTTGTGTGCCTTACTGCTAGCGCTGAAGAGGAGACTGTCGGTACTCTTTGTGCGTTTGGTGTGAATGTCGTTGCTGCTGCTGCTGAAAGAGCGTGGGCTGGGAAAAGGCACAAAACCCAAGACAGCAGGTGAGACCTCTCGTAGCTGCACAGTGCAACACGGAAGACAGATCGGCCGGCTGCAGCAAACGTTCAGGAGATGAAGGGTGTCTATGTGAGATGCTACCTATGCAGCTGATCAGGTGGGAGGGCAACGGCCTGCCGTACTCACTCACTTTGTCTGTTTGAAACACTGCTCAACCGATTGTCCGCTGCTGAAAAGGCACTACACGGGTCAAAGTCTATGTGCTCAAGTCTCGTGATGATAGTGACTCAAAGTCAGGTCAGATAGGCGGCTTTGCTGCACGGCTTTGCAACATACATCAGCGCTGTAGCTACACTTGAATCACCAAACCGTAGCGCAGCTTAGACGATGCAATCTCATTTCAATTTCGGCCCGACGGAGAAACTGCTCAAGAAAGACCCAAAATGAAGTGGTGGATCGATCTCGTCTAACTACCAAGAACGAGCAGTGGCATGTCCTACTAGTATTCTATAATTTCAACAAGGTGAGCAGGAATGTACTGCCTGCAACATCCTGCTCTTCCTCTGCAATGACTTCTCCAGATGAATTCGCTGTACTTGCTGCAACAACATTGGCGCGGAGACTGCGAACGAAGAGCTCCTCGTTCTGCTTGATGGCTTCTTCTAGTCCAGCCTTGTCGTCAATCAGCTTGTAGTGCATAGCCACATCATCTGTAGCAAGCAAACCAGCCTGCTTCCTGAGTCGTTGAACACGGTTGACCACTTCACGAGCCAGGCCTTCTTGTTGCAAGTGCGGGTGGATCGTAATGTCCAATAATACAATGGCGTCAGTATCTGTGCATGACTGGAAGCCTTCGAGCTTTGATGTATCGCAGTCGCGCGCAACCACCAAATCTCCAGATGTCAGCGGGACACCAGCAATCACAATCTCGCCAGACTTGAAGAATGCCTTGACCTCGTCATTGGTAACTGCATCTAGCCCCTTCTTGACCTTGACCATGTCCTTGCGAAGCTTCTTGCCAAGCACCTGCCAGTCTGCATTCAATTTGTAAACAACGCCATACTTGTCCTCATCCGAGGAAAGTACCACGTCGCGCACATTGAGCTCTTCCTTGACAAACTGCAGAAGCAACGTCACATCGTCCAGGTATTCCTGGTCTTTGTGAATGACAATCAACTGTGCCAATGGTGTTTTGATACCAATCAAGCGCTTCTCTCGACATATACGACCAAGATCCATGACGGCCTTCATGCGCCTCACACGTCGTTCAACAACCTCATCCGACAATTCCGGACGAACACTCGGGAAGCTGAGGAAATGAACAGAGCGCTCATCATCCGAATCTGCTACAGGTGGCAAGAATTGTCTGAGCTGCTGGTAGACTGTCTCGGTGATGAAAGGTGCAAAGGACGAAAGTGTCCGTGTTACAGTGCACAAGACCTCACAAAGCGTGTTGAGTGCAGCGAGTGTGTCCTCTTTGCCGCCCTCTCCCTTCAGACGACGCCTGTTGAGACGAATGTACCAATTGGTCATGTCATCAACAAGGTGAAGCAATCGCGGAACTACAGTATAGAGACGATAGTGTTTCATTTCCTCCTTGATGAATGAAATGAGAGACTGGCAGGAAGCCAAGATCCAGCGGTCGAGCACATTCTCGGAGCGTCCCTTAGCCGGGTCGTACTTGAACTCAATATCGTGCTTTTTCTTGAGCAATGCCACTTGTTGCTCAAAAAACTTGTAAGAATTCCAGATAGGCAAGATGACCTTGGCAATGACCTCTTTGACGCCTTCTTCCTTGAACCGCAGCGATTCAGCGCGAACTACAGGCGAGTTGATCAGATATAGGCGGAGAGCATCGGCACCGTAACGGTCGACGATAATTCCGGGTTCTGGGTAATTTTTAAGCTTCTTCGACATCTTTTTGCCATCCTCAGCAAGCACAAGACCATTGACAATGACATTCTCAAACGGCGCCTTGTTGAAGAGCAATGTACCAAGCACCAACAGAGTATAAAACCAACCACGCGTTTGGTCAAGACCTTCGGCGATAAAGTCAGCAGGGAAGGACTGTTCAAACACTTCAGCCTGCTCGAAGGGGTAGTGGTTGGAGGCGTATGGCATACTGCCAGACTCGAACCAACAATCAAAGACCTCCTCGACTCGCTTCAGGGGCGCATTGCCCTTCTTTGAGGGAATAGTGATTTGATCAATGCTGTCGCGGTGCAAATCTGTGATACCTGTAACGCCAGACAGTCTTTCGAGCTCCTCAATGCTGCCGATGCACACAATTTCACTGTAGTCCTCCGAGACCCACAGGGGCATGGGCGTTCCCCAGTACCGATTCCGTGAGATGTTCCAGTCTCGCGCATTCGCAATCCAGTTCGCAAAACGCTTCTCCTTTACAAAGTTTGGCACCCAAGTGGTCTTGTCGACCGCTGCAAGCATTTCATCGGTGTGTTCCTGAACTTTCACAAACCATGCTGGAATGGTACGCTTCAGTAGGGGTGTGTCGGATCGCCAGCAAAATGCGTAACTGTGCATCACTTGACTTTGCACAATGAGGCGACCGGTGCCTTTGAGATACTTTTGAATCTCTTTGTCAGCATCTTTGACGTACATACCAGCAAAGTGCGTGATGTTCTCAAGAAAGCGACCACGGTCGTCTAGCGGGCAGGGCGGTGGCTGATTCTTGGTGATGACTCCTGACTTGATGGCAGCGTCAAAATCCTCCTCACCAAAAGCAGGAGCCTGGTGAACAATCCCTGTACCACTGTCTGCAGTAACATAATCGGCGGCAATGACGCGGAATCCAGTCGACTTGTACTCCTCATAGTAATAATCGAATGGCGGTTGGTATGTCAAGCCGACAAGCTGCTCTCCTGGGATCTTCTCCAAAATGGTAAATTTGGCCTTTTTCGGGTCCTTATACAACGTTTTGAGGAGTGCTTCGAGCATGATGTACTTTGCACCAGTCTCCTTGTCTTCGAGCTTAATATACTCGAACTTTGGGTTGACCGCCAAGGCCAGGTGAGATGGTAGTGTCCACGGAGTCGTTGTCCAGGCCAAAAATGACACTGAAGGATCGGAGTCGAGTGGGAATGCAATCGTGACGGCAGGGTCCGGGACATCCTTGTAATTTTGTTGCGCCTCGAAGTTAGACAAGGGTGTCGTGCAGCCTGTTGAATAAGGCATCACCTTAAATCCACGGTATACTTCGCCCTTGCTGTATAATTGCTTGAAAACCCACCAGACACTCTCCATGAATGTAGGATTCAAAGTCTTGTAATCCCGGTCAAAGTCAATCCACCGACCCATTCGCTCGATTGTCTGACGCCACTCTGAAGCATATCGCATAACAATGGCTCGGCATTCTGCGTTGTATTTGTCGATACCCATTTTCATCACGTCGTCCTTGCCCGTGATGCCGAGCTTTTTGTCAATCTCGTGCTCGACAGGCAGGCCGTGCGTGTCCCATCCAAAACGACGTTCAACGTAGTGTCCAGTCGTATGAGCATACCTAGTGACGGTATCCTTGATTGTGGAGGCGAGAAGATGACCGTGATGCGGCAAACCAGTCGCAAAAGGCGGTCCATCGTAAAAAGTGAATCTCGGGCGACCCTCGGACATCTTCAATGATGTCTGAAAGGCATCAATCTCTTTCCAGAAGGCGACGACCTTCTCTTCTTCCTTGACCACATTGAAGCCGCTCATCGCTTGCTCGTCTGTGTTGCGGATAGATGCGTGGTGTCTGTGCTTGCTCCAGAAAAATGTTGCACTTTTTATCAGATGGCAGAAGGGGTCCTTCCGGACAGCGAGAGTACAAACGACCATCGAATTTGACAGATGGTGTACATGCTTGAGCTAATTAAAAGATACAAAGTCATAACCGTCAGGCGCTCCTTGATGCTGATGCTGCCCTTTGTCCCCGCTTCCTAAAACACTGCCTGTCCCTGAATTCGTACTCGCAGTCAACGGCGTTGCGTTACTTTGCTCTTCCCGCTTCGCACCAACACGCTGCTTCAGCATTTGTATTCGAAGCAATCGTTGCTTCCACATACCTGTAAAGTCACCGCCAGCGTGATGGACTTGCGCATACAAATTGCAGTGCATGGCAATTGTCCTCACAAACACAGGCAGACGCGATGCAGACACAAGGCGCCACTCCGATGCTGGACTGATGGGCGGCAGAGAGTCATGAGGCAACACTTTGACCTTGTAGAATCGTTCCAATTGGCCTTCCAGTCCTTCTTCGTCAGCCAGACTAGGCCTCAATCGACTCTGATATGCGTCTGGTGAAATGACAATATTAACAAAGTTGAAGTCCGACGGAATGGTGCTGCTTTCGTACGGGCGATTCGCATTATTCCAAATGATATTGACAAAGTCATTGCCGATGTGTGACTTCTTGCGCGTGAATTCAGGGTCACGCTCGAGGTTGCTCGGCATCAGTGAACATGTGTGGAAGATGATTTGGGTAATCTTCTCCTTGTAGGCGTAGGCGAACTCGCCATCTTCATCGTTGGAGGTATCCAGACCGCCTGTGTAGATACTCTTGTTGTCCTTCAATCTAATAAGATCGCCGAGGCCATCCAGGAATTCGACGTAGTCCAATGACCCGTGTGTGTTGGACAAAATTTCACCCTGCTCTCGCTGGCCACGACCGACATAAATGATGCCAATCTTGTGAAAGTCAACGACCGGGATGCGATCAAACGTGCCGATGGCACGACGTGTAGTGTCGTCGTCTGGGAGAAGCAGTGGTTTGTCGTTGCCCTCAATCTCTGGCGGGCAGATCACTTGCAGAAGGATGTGGCTTGGCGTGAAAATGGTGGCGTCTTGACCAGAAAGCACTGTGCGGATTTTGGCTTCTGTTGGACCGACGAGGGCGTCTTCGGATATAATGTCTTTTGCTTCGCTAGCAGACAAGAAAGACAGAGCCTCGAGATCTGAATTAGGCTTGCACAAAAAAGTGACACTACCAGTCTACTGTTAGCTTTCAATCAATTGATTTAATTAACATACCGGTCTGCGTACAGTCAGTTCAGTGAGACCACTAAGGTTCATCGTCCGCAGTGTCAGGATGGCATTACCGTAAATCCATGATTTACTTGTCGACTGGTCAGCCTCGAAGTCGGCAAAGACGGTACCAATACTTCGAATTTCGGCATTAGAGTAGCAGAATCGCATCAAAAAGTCGTAACAAACTTGGCCCCGCTCATCAAGTGACTTTGACTGCGGATTCGCTGCCAGAAGCCCATCTACGATCCATTTCAAGTAACGTGGCCGTTGAGGGAGCTTGAGTGCGAGAAACCATGAGTAGACCACGTCCATGGCTTGAGCCAAGACATAAACTGGCATGGGTTGCGTCAATGGATCTGTCTGATTTGCTGCTAAAGCGTCTCGACTCGATGCATTAGCATACTGAATATGCTGCAGAGCGATGCCAAAGATGCGGCGATAATCCTCTTCCCTGAAGTTGACATAAAGATCAGGCAGCTTGGCCAGAGCGTGCAAGAATTCAAGAATATGTACACTTGCATTTGTAGACGTGATGAGCTGCGAGAGTCGCAAGAGAATCTGTGAGAGAATCTTGCTGCAGGAAAGAGGGAGCTCGTATGCGCAGAGTGTCAATGTATGAATGCAGGCTGTCGAGGCCTTCTGGTAGCGCGTCAAGACATTCTGCAATGCTGCCACGATCTCATCGCTTTGCGACTTGTTGAACAAGCTGCGATAGCCCACGACCAGACTCAATAACTGGGCAAGTATGGTCATGATATCTTCGCGTTTGATGTCGCTCGGCAGACGAACGACAGGCGGTCGCGCACTCATAAGCTGCTCGCATATTAGTGATCGCAACCTTTGTATTTGCGCACTGCAAGATTCGAAAAGATGCTTGTTGCTGAGCTGCCGTTGCATGGCACCACATAAAGTCTCATACACCCGCCAGCTTGTCTCTTCTTGCATCAAATTGCAGACCATATTCAGCCACTCGGAGACAGGCAAGCTGGATTCTCCTTTGCAGCAATACCGAGAACGAATATCAATGTTCTGGTCAGGGCTGATGTAAGTGAAAGTGTCAATCGCCGAAGCCACAACTTCTGATGCGTCTCGATCCATGTAAAGTACATGCTGCATATCAGATCTGATACGAGACAGGACAGTAATCAATTGGCAGCGGGCCTCTTCATAGTATTGCGGGCTGCCGATAACTAACAGAATCTCCTCGAAAATCTGCTGGCCACGAGTTGAGGGTGTGGATGTGAAGGCCTTGAGAAAGGCACTGACGAGCCCTTGCGTCGCCGCATTCGTCGCAATAGACAAAGAAGGCTCTACTTTTGACGGCAATGGTTCCTTCGGATCGCTTGACATGATTGAAGGAGCGAGCTTCCTTTGTGCACGATTAGAAACCAGACTCGTGAGTGATTCTAAAGAGCCTTTTCGTTGGAATAGAAGGGGATTAGAGGCCGGCGATGGCTCTGCCGTATCCTTGAAGCCAGGTATCAGCAGCATCTGACGGAGCATCGAGCGGGCTCTATCGGCGTGCGTCTGGTCGCCTTCAATTGCTATCCGGGCGATTAGTGCGATGCCTTCAACATTGACTGGCATTTCGGAAGTTGCGTCAACTCGCTGCAAAAGTTCCAGCATACAATCGTGTAAAGCTGATGATGCCTCTTGACCTGCAAGAAGATCCATCACCTCGCCAAATTGCCGCAAAGCTTGCAATCGAACCTCGGTCGATCTTGCAGGATGAGCCCAGAACTGAATACCAAGAGTTTTAATGTGCTCAAGCCATTTTGGATTGTTTGGATAGCAGCTCAACTCTTTGTGATGCCAGTCGAGCAGTAAAGCGGCAGTTGTTGCTGGTAAAATCTCGTATATGCTTGACCAGAACGCCATGAGGCGGTCAGTGGGGCCATTGAAATCCTCAGATGTGTAAAGCCGTTCAAGGTATTGGTTGAGTGCCGTATAAGTCTGATGCAAAAGGTGTTGCGGGTTTTGCGAATCTTCCTCACGATGCTGCAACACATTCTCCGATGATTTGTCCAGTGCACGAGTTCCTTGCGTGATAATGTCGAAAGGGATCGCCCAGTCGTCATACGAGAGTTCTTTGGCTACGCTTTCGTGCTTGAGCATGTAGAACAGGGTCGAAACATATCCATTGTCAAGCTTGACCCAATTTCTATCGTGCCTGCGAATCTGATATTCGATGCCTTGCTTTATCGCTTCAAACACAGCTGCACTTGAGTGTAGCACGACTCGATCTTCATCATCAGCATCGAGCCATAACGCTCTCAAGAGCTCTAGCGCTCCAAGAACAACATCGTCATGTACATTGCGCTTGCCATTGATCAAGTTTCTAATGGACATCCTGGTTGCATGGGACATATGGCTTCGAATGAGCTTCTGAAGGACGCCTCGAGCACCCAACCGCTGGCTTGGCAAACTGCGAAAAACTGAGCAAATGACGCTAACCACCTCATTCAGGGAATCTGAGGGAATGTATCCATAGCGGATATTGGCATCGAAGAAGTCTATCGCCAAGGCAATATCCTTCTCGTCGCTTGTTCTCTTGCACACTTGGATGACTCTACCAGTCATGAGGACAATGTCTTGCTCCTGCAGCAGCGAAAAATGGAACTTTGCTATATTCATCATGAAGAGCATCGCCTCTTGCAGATCAGCATGTCGCTGCGCATGAGACATGAGATGTCCCCGACGGATGCAAGCTTTGTGCATGTCGAGGTTGGCAATGGCTCGATCGACCCAAGCGCACATGAGGGGACAAATCTGGTCAGCAAAGCCAGATAGATCTCGGCCATCTTTGCTTAGAAGTCTGAGTGCCTTTAGTTGCAGATCCAGGTCTTCATCCGGTGAAAACAGCTTCTCGATATCGTTGAAGAACAAGTAGCGTAACACAACCGACAAGTCTGATCGCGATTCAATACAAGCGCGAAGCAACTCGAATCCAGCAGACCGCACTGAGTGCGGCATACCTTTGGCAATGAGCTTCTTGCCTGCGAGCCAAGGTTCAGCGGGATTCTTGCAGTAGAACTGGTCCAGCCAGGCAGCGAGTTTGCGCGCCGTCAAGGCCGACTCTGCAGTCGACAGCGGCAATTTGAGTCGGCTCAGGTACTTGTCATATTTGGACACTTCCTGCGTTTCTCCATTCTTGGACTTTGTTTCCAACTGCGATATGCCGCGTATTAAGCTTCTCATCGACAGAGACTAGGCGACAGATTGGTTTGTAAGAGAATGTATTGTCGCATCGAGTGGCCGAGCGGCCTGGTGAGGGATAACGATGTATTGACTCGGTCAAAAATCAGCCAAAAGTCCGACCCGTCTTGCCAGTCTCAGCAAAAGCCGTTGCTGCAGCTCCTTCTCTTGCAATCGCTTTCCAGCTTATCGATGTCTTTCCGCGTGATTGTGTGCGTTGGTTGTGAATTGAATCATAGAATTACAAAAAGCAAAACAGAGACGACCACATCGAACAAAGCTGCTAGAGAGGCCTCCTCGAGCCCATTGAAGTTCCCTGAAGATAAAATGTCGGCAGAAGTGGCAGCTCTGCTGAGACAGTCTTTCGATCCCTCAACTTCAAAGCAAGGTACGTGCCATTCTTTCACTAGACAAAGGCTGACTGCTGTTTAGCGGAAGAACGCCTGCGACAGGCTGAGAAACAGTCCGGGTTTGCCTCAGTCTTGCTCGAAATTGTAGCCTCGACCTCTCTTGACCTGCCGACGCGTCAAGCGTCATCGCTTTTCTTCAAAAACTACGTCAAGCGGAACTGGGAGGACGATGAGGAAGGCCAGAAAATTGCCTTGTCAGATCGGCAGCTGGTGAAGGACAATATTGTCAGCTTCATGACCCGGATGCCTCCTACGCTGCAGGTGCAAGTTGGCGAAGCCGTGACCCTCATTGCCGACACTGACTTCCCTGCAAAGTGGGATTCCCTGATTGACAGCCTCATCTCGCAAATCAGCTTGACCGATATGAGTGTAACAAATGGCGTCCTACAAACTGCACATTCGATCTTCAAGCGATGGAGATCCCAGTTCAGGTCAGATGCGCTGTTTACAGAGATAAAATTTGTTCTGTCACGCTTCTGTGAGCCTTTCTTGGCTATTTTCAAGCAGACAGATGTTATGATTGAGCAAAACCGCAACAACAAGCAGGCATTGGACGTTCTACTGCAGACGCTGCTACTGTTGAGCAAGGTGTTCTATGATCTGAATTGCCAAGATATCCCAGAATTTTTCGAGGATCACATGGCAGAGTTTATGAGTGTGCTGCACAAATACCTGACAATTGATCTACCTGTTGTCACCGCTGGGGAGGACGACGATGTCGCTGGTCCACTTCAAAAGGTGAAGGCTTCCATCTGCGAAATTGTTGAACTGTACACACAGCGCTATGAGGAGATTTTCACAATGCTGCCAGATTTTGTGAACACAACATGGGTGCTCTTGACGCAAGTGTCGCTAGAGCCCAAGGACGACATTGTAGTGAGCAAAGCGCTCTCATCACTCACTTCAGTTGTTAGAGTTCCGAGACATGCGCACCTCTTTGAATCAGAAGAAGTGCTCAAAAAGTTTGTCGAGTTGATTGTCTTACCCAATATGTCGTTGCGTACTTCTGATGAGGAGCTCTTCGAGGACGATCCAATCGAATACATCCGCCGCGACTTGGAAGGTTCAGATAGCGATACGCGCAGACGAGCAGCGACTGAATTTGTGCGCAGTTTGGTTGAAAAGTTTGAACAAAAAATCACCAGCATTGTCCTCCAATATGTCAAGGTGTATTTAACACAGTATGCAGCAGATCCAGTCTCTACATGGAAGTCGAAGGATACTGCCATGTACCTAATCTCGTCCATCGCTGTCAAGGGCTCTACAACGAAATTTGGTGCCTCATCTACGAACATCATGGTTGATGTTGTCGAATTTTTTAATGTCAATGTGCTAGGCGATCTGCAAGCTGCCTTCTCTGAACGTCACCCGATTACCAAGGTTGATGCAATTAAGTTTATCCACACATTTCGCAATCAACTCACGAAGCAGCAAATCACCAGCGTCTTTCCGATGCTCGCCCAACATCTGACTTCACCGAATTACGTCGTCTACACATACGCTGCCGTCACAGTCGAGGCCCTTTTGACCATGAAGCGTGATAACCAGACCTTGTTCAGCAAGTTGGATGTAGCGCCATTCAGTGCCGAGCTTTTACAGAATTTGCTGTCGCTGATTGAGCGTGGCTCTTCGCCAGAGAAGTTGGCAGAGAACGACTTTTTGATGCGCTGCGCAATGCGCGTTGTCATTTCTGCACAAGAAGGCATTGCATCTGCAACGGACGTAACCGTTCAACACCTCAACAAAATCCTTGCTGAAATCAGCAAAAATCCCTCGAATCCAAAGTTTAATCACTATTTCTTCGAGTGCTATGGCGCTGTCATCAAGTATGTTGGAGCAATTTCCAATGAGGCACTCGCGCAACTGGAAGCCATGCTGACAAGTCCCTTGCTCATGATTTTACAAAATGACACAACAGAATTCATCCCGTATGCTTTCCAACTGTTGGCAGAAATGCTCGAGATGCACGACACAAAGGAAGACTTGCCAGTTGCCTACAAGCAGCTTTTGCAACCTATATTGACTCCAACACTTTGGGATTCTCGGGGCAACATTCCAGCGCTTGTACGCTTACTACAGGCCTTTGTCGTCCAAGGTCCATCACATCTCGTCTCTGAAAAACTTCTCGAGCCAGTTTTGGGCATATATCAGAAACTGATTGCATCTCGGGCAAATGATGGATTCGGCTTTGATTTGGTCGAAAGCCTGTTTGCTTGCGTCCCGTTGCACGCCCTGGAACCATATGCACAGCAGATCTTTGTGCTGCCATTGACACGACTGTCCGGCGCCTCCAAGACGGAGAAGCTTGTCGCACGATTTGCCTTGTTCCTGGCTACCTGCGCATCCACCCAACAACTTGGTCCAGATTTTGCACCAAACATTCTCGAACGTATCCAACCGGGTCTTTTCGCCCAATTAATGCGCAGCATCGTGTTGCCACACACGCCACAATTGGCAGCACCTCCAGCAACAATGAAGCGTGCGAGTTGCGGCTTTATTAGAATGCTAGCATCGTGCTCAATATTGAAACAGGATCAAGCGCTCTGGCTACAAACGCTTACGGCCTGCTTGAAACTGCTTGAGTTGCCAGCTGGAGCAGTCTTGTTGGATGAAGGGACGTTGCTACAGCAGCAACAAGAGGAAGAAACAATGGCTGATGCTGCTCTCATGGCGCTTGATGAGGGCTTCCAGGCGAGCTTTGCAAAGCTTGTCTGCAGTGTTCCGCTTGGAACGGCCAATCAAGCATATCTGGCACTTGCGCAGCTGCAGAGCTCGACGAATGTGGACCCTAGGCGATTCCTGGCAACATGCTTCAACGAGCAACTCGAGAGCCGTGATACTTGGCTTGCACTTGTCAAACAGCAAGCTGGACAGACAGTGCCTGTCTTGCAATCTTATGGCGTCAATATCTAGAAAGCTGCTCTGGTCAAGAGAAGTAAAATAGCATAGTTAATTTGAGCATTTCACAATTCTGCTTGCTCCTTCGAGGTCTGGACTTACCTAGTCATGTGACAGGCAGCATTTAGGTCTACAAGTCATTGAATTGTCTTGTGACTGCAGCTTCGAGTAGCCACTTCGTGCGTCCAAGCGCACCAGTCTCCGAACTCCGACCACACTTTTCTCTCGAAGCTTAGTGAGCGCGAATGAGAAGAGCAGCTGAGCGACAGATGTTGCGAGTGTCGCGGTAGTGAGTATGGTCAACCTGGGTGGCATGTTGTTGCGCACAATCATCCTGATGGCATAACAACAAGGCCTTCAAGCTACTTTATTGAAATCATCAAAAAGCAAAGCGAGCGAGAATTGAGCGACTTGATTGCTACTGCAAAACCTTTCGGGGACCTAGTCGACCTTGATGCTACCGTACGCTTTACGAATAAACCAGTAGCTCGCAAAGAAACCAATAGTGCCACCTAGGATACCTACCAAGAACGCCAGCAAACCCGAGTATCCAAAGTAAAGAACCTTGGTGGTCAAACTCGTACCTCGAAACTTTGTTACGTAGTAGAAAACGGCGTTGAGGAAGACATACGGCGCAATGGCTGCGCCAGTGAAGAAGCTTCGCCACCACCAGTGATAATTCTCGCTGCAGAGCTGGAAGTAAGTCATGAGGATTGTCACGAGACCCGAGGTGACAATCAGGATGCCGTATGCGAGGAAGAGGAATGCACCGAGTTGATAGATGTAGCTTAACCAGACACTCGACATGATGAAGTAGAGTTCGACAAAAATGGCGCCGAATGGTAGTGCACCAGACAGAAGAATGGAAGGAAGTGCTTTCAGGTAGAAGGACTGGTCTGGAATTTGTCGAGGGATCTGGTTGGTGCGAACTGGGTCTGCGGGCAGGGATCGTTTGAAGCCGAGCCAGCCGCCAAAGATGGAGAGTGGTAACGTGACGAGGAACCAGAGTGCGACCAGCGCAAAGAGCGTGCCGACAGGTACAGCACCAGAAGAACCTTGATGAACCAGGAAGAAGTTGAGGAAAACAAGAACACCAAAAACAATGCCAGGAACAAAGGTCGGCGTCAAGAAAAGGAGTGTCTTGAATCTTTCTGCTTGACCAAGTGACTTGTAGAGCAAAGCAGACGCAAATCCACCAACGAATCCATAAAGAGCAAAGAAGACGAGGGCCGCTGTTGCAAGTGATCCACGGTTTTGCACACGCAAGAAGCCAAGCAGGGCAAATAGAATGGTTGTGCCAACCATAAGGAAGAGCTGCAGTCCATTTCCAAGCATGACAGACAGCAGCATGGGTTTCGAGGGTGGTCGGAAGACGTCTCCGTGGATGAGCTTCCAGCCAGAGTCTTCATTAACATCTTCCTGCTCAAGGTCCAACGCATTATATCGCTGAATGTCCTTCTTGAGCGTTCGAATGAGCACCATGGCTACCATAGCAGACAGGAAGACCACCACGGCGAAGCTCTCAATGAGCGAGAACCAGTGTAGCTTTGCGCCAAAGGAGTAGACGTACCGGTCCCATCGCGTTGCCCAAGTCTGTTCCGATTCTTGCCAAGTGACTGTATAGAAGAATGGGATGTGATTGGTTGCACCGGGCGTTTCACTCAGCTCCAAGGGTGCTTCGTCGCCGCACTTCTTCTTGTGTGAGCTACCACGCACAGAAACGCCTACAATACGGTGATCCTCGGCATCCAATTTATGGTATTCAATCAGGATTTCAACTGCATTGTTGTAGTAAGCGATTGGTTCAAATCCGCCTTCAGTAGTCTGTCGCCAGCCTTTACCCAGTGCGAAACCAGGCGCATCAAAGATCTGTCCCGATGCAGCATCATACATGACACTGGCTGCTGGAAGACCATCAATCAGCCATTGCACAACATAACCTTCGCGGATACGCTCATTAATGAAGCCTGCATCTTCAGGTGGCACGTTGGTTGTGCAAATGTGCTTACACTGCTCTTCCTCCAAGAACCGGATATCAATGGGCGAGTTGTAAATGCGATCACCTAGCAATGTGCTACCCAGGGATTCCGACTGTGCAGCCACACCACCCTCGGGAATACAGTGATGAAAGCGAGGGAGGTAATAGTCGTAGGAGACAACATTCGCAATCGACTGGTCTTCCCGTGATTGTGTCGGTGTGAGTGCATTGACAAAGATGGGGACAGGGTCGCCAACGCGATACTCAGTTGGCGCTAGACCAGGAATCTGCAGGCCCGCGACGGTAGCAGTCAGCAGAAGGGTCGCGGCCAGCATTCTGGAGGGCGACTGGGGAGATGAGGCGATTTAGGCGGCAAAGCTTAATGTGAGTTCGTGTTTGGATGTTGGCGCGACGAAGACAAGGACTCGGATCAGATGGGCTGCAGAGTCTAGCAATGATTGAGTCTACAAAGATAACAAGGACACAGGTGTGTACCGCTAAACTAAAGCAGCCTCAGTGATACCAAAAAGACAAGATCTCAGTCCTCATAACATGATAAGTGCAGCCTCGCCGCGGTCATGGCGGACAATTTACTGGAAGGCACCCCGTCGACGAGCATAGAGGAAACAGATAAACACAAACAAAACCATACTTCCACACAACGTGAAGAAGGGCCAGAGCGAATTGACGTCGCGTCCAGGAACAGCCACGTTCATGCCAAATGCCGAGGTCAGCAGCGTGCAGGGCACGAGCATTGTTGCAATGAAGGTGATCTTGCCAAGTGCCTTGTTGAGGCGATTATTCATAGAGATGGAATCCACCGAGAGCTGAGCCAGGTAATTGGCATGCGAACGAGACAGAATCTTTTCAATTTGAACGAGCGTTTGGGTCATGGTAATGACGTGGTCTTGAATATCACCGAGGTACAAGCCGACATCAGAACTGCGCTCGCCATTCGACAGGCCTTCATGGGAGCGTTTTGCGAATTGCTTAATGACATCTGCTTTGCCAAAGAGCAACCGGAATAGCGCCATGACGCGTTTGCGGCATTCGCCAATACGCCGAAGCATGGCGCCAGAGTCGTCAGAGCGAGCGATCAGCACGGCATCCTCAATAGCGTCCGTCTCTTGCTCCATCTCGTGGATGGAGGGCATAAACACATCTGTAATGTCATCAATGATGGCATAGGAGATCCAGTCTGAAGAGACGTGCAGGTAATCGCGTAGCTGACGAATACGTCGACGTACATTGGCGGGATGCATGGTTGGCTCAAAATGGAAGGACAAGATACCTTCCTTGAACACCACGAGATAGATGTTGACAGGCTCCAAGAAGTCTTCAGAGTCCTTGTCGTGATCAAAGGATCGGAAACAGACAAAGTAGTAAGACTTGAAGAGCTCGACCTTTTCTCGCGTTTCTTGCACACGAATGTCTTCTGCCGTGAGCGGATGAATGCCGAATGCTTTTGCCAAGATGCGCATCTCGAGGTCAGAGGGGCACAAGACATCGAGCCACCAAATACCTTGATCTGCACGGAAGAGGTCCTTGAAGGAGCGTGCCTTTGATTCGCCCAGCAAGCCGCTGATGCTTGGTGCGTGCACTGTTTCATCGCGCTCAGAAGTGAAGAAGGAGAATCGATCAGGTGCGTTTTGATTGCGCTCCATTTGCCGCAAGTGACCAGACGTCAGGGGTCTTGGGATAGACGGCGACGTTGTCAATCGTGGACTCGGTCCCAAGAGAGGCTTTGCGAGTTTCTCTGCGAGGGATGGCATTTGCATGTGCGACGTGGCCTGTGGTCGCATATTGGGCGATGCAAATCTGAGGGAGTAATCACGGTCGTGACTGACATTGGGTAGGTAGACCGGTGCTTTGTTGGAGGATGAGCTCTCGCTTGTCACTGGCAAACTCTTCTCATCAAAATCGAGTTCTTGCTTCTGCATCGATCTGACAGAGTTGCGACGAGCACGCGTCTCGACGCGAGTTAAACCATTTAGTTCCTCCTCAACAAATTCATCGAGCTCATCGAAATCAATGCCCTCGGCACTGCAAACTTCCTCCGAAGGGAAACACACGTCCTGTTCAGCTTCTTCTGAGTGATTGTCCTCTGAATCAGGTCGCGAAGGCACTTCAATCGAGTCTCGCTCCGTTTTATTGGGAAGGGCAGCCTCAACGCCAATCGACGGTCTCGCAGACATGGGTCGGGAACTCAACCTGCGTGTTCTCAGGGCACGTGAATGACTGGGTGAGCTACTGGCAGAAGACGAGCGCGACGCCACAACCCGTTCACGGTCAAGGTCCAGGGACGGTGGTCTACCACGGTCATCATACGTGACGCGTGGTGAGATGCGGACAGGTGCTTGTAAGACTGCATCCAGGTGAGATCCAGCCCGGGGTCGCATACGCTGCTGAGCACTCCCACCAGCAACGGCAGGATCCGAAGCTCGTCCAAGTTCTTGTGAATCTTCAAGGCTAAAGTCATCCACGGCGAAGACATCCTGATGGAAGCGATCATACAAGTCCCGCTGAGTCGTTTTGGCTTGGTCAGGCGAGTCTGGGTCTGAGGATGCGAGCGTTGCTTGGAGATTAGGTCGTTCTGTGGTGCGAGCACTCATACTACCGGCTGAACGCGGTGTCGTTGAAGAGACCATGGCAGCGGCACGCGAGGGCCGTCGATGATCGAGCAGTTCATGCGAATCGGCGCTACTGGCAGTCGTCTCGCGCTTCTCTAGCATCCGCGGCGATGCGTCATTCTTGTTGTCCTTTGACATGATTGATTGTGTTTTTGTTTATAGCTGGACCTTTCTTTGAGAGTATGTAGAGCGGCGCCTGATGCGCTCTGGATGTCCGTGCAAGGAGATGGAAAGCCTGCCTTGCGGGCAGAAGAAGCGGGCTCTGTAATTTAACCCAGCGTGGTAGCAGACGCCTTGTGAGCGACTCGAATTGGCCGAGGGAAGATCTAAATGCGTTGCAACGTTGACAGTTGACGAGCGCGATGAATGTAGAGGGCACAGATGCTTCAAGCGCTCTTAAGGGGGCTTGAAGTTATCTGAGGAGCGCACAAAGAGAAGTGATTTAGACCCCGCCAATTTTGTAGGTGCGCACTGAGATTTGCAGTACGCGATGGAGTTGAAGGGTTGAGTGTTGGCTGCTGCTGCTGCTGCTACAAGTCTAGGAGCGAGGCTTTGCTTGGACGGAGGAGTGTCTAGGAGGCTTTGTGGGCGGTGAGGGCTTGAAAGGGTTCCTCACTCTTGTTGCGCGAGATCGAGAATTTCCATTTTTTGCTTTTTCGCAAGGGCAGAAGCGACGTGTGCAGCAGCCGTGCACAGGGCCTGGACGTCATGGGAGGACAGGAAGAGGGCAGATGCATCCTACACAGGCAGATCCGGCCAGCACGATCACTCTTGCGTCTAGTCTAGCACGACCACTCTTGCATCCAGTCTTCCCCTACGACACGCACTGCTTCCTGTCGCTTTCTTTCGTCAGTAAATACACATAGGCAAGAAGAGCCGATGCACACACACCAGCCAATCAGAAACAAGGAACATGACACGGACCCACCTTGTAGCAGTCACATCCCATGACCTGAGGGGTCAGCAACACGAGCGGGCACTCAACTCTGCTCCAGGGACTGTGAGCAGGACTGTGAGCACAGGGTAGCAACCTGTACCGGCTGTAATGTGTATTCCCGTCGACACATAGAGTTGAGTGAGAAGCTAAGAGTCGAAGCCCTGCATAGCTCTATTGTATCTGCCAAAGCTAGCAGATGCAAATAGCGTCCAGCGGTGGACATCTCTGTGAGTAGTATTCTGTGGTTGTCTGTAGTCCAGCTCTTGGCAGCATGACTAGTTGCCAAGGTGTTGATGTATTTCAATTAGTCTTGGCGACACCCTGACTTGCCCATTTGCCAAATATCAACCCGCTCCGAATCTGCCACAGAATTGCTGAAAACCAGAGCGCTTCTTGATGATGGCTTGTACGTGAACATGCTAGAACACAGCTCGTGATAGTCATGTGGATGTGACGAGTCTGCACATGGCTTAAGCGGGATTAATCCTGTTCTGTTACGCTAAAAGCAAGGTCTATCAAAGGTGCAGCAAGCGCCATGACTCAAGCTGACGAACACTCTAGCGCTTTGCAAACTAAGGCTCACGAAGCATGGTCGAGTGTAAGGAGCAGTCGAGAGAGCCAAATCGACTGAAGTGGAGCCGCGCGCTTGGGACGATTTGGACACGCGACAGAACAGCGACACATTCATCAACGACACACCCTCATCAGCTGTCGCTCTGTCTATAGCGCACCAGAGACGATGGATCAGTTCGGTTGCGTTGATTATGAGGGCCAGCAACGCGCTCTTGTTCTCATGAACTATAGTCTCCTTGCATCCACTGTACGCAGTCTCCCCTCATGTCAAGTCAAGCTGACCTCTAGCTCCTTTCGTTCGCCATTGGCTTCATCAGGCATGATGTCTGGCTATCCGTCTATATCTTTCTTGCACTCTCAACATTATGCCTGGCTGCAATTGTGCCGCCGTGGCCATACCTCAATCAAGCGAAAGAAAAGTATACATGGATTCCTAGTCGTTATCAAGCAGCACTCAAGAACCTACAAGCACAACTAGATGGTGAACAAGCAGGGAAAAATGCAAAGTAGCCTCCTCGTAGAACTAGCAAATGAGAAAGAAATGAGCAGGAAAAGTATCTTGGTGAAAAGTCTATGTGCACACTCCTACAGTAACCCCCAATTTTTCAATTCTTCATTGCAGCACTCGCACTGGAACTCGATGAGCTCATTGGGATGGCCGTCATGGGAAGTCCACTGCTCTTGTTTTTACTCTGTTGCATTTTCGCAACGGCATAGACAATGCCAGCAACGAAACCAAGCATGATGGCCGTGACTGAGAAGAAGGTGACTGGATCACCGAAAAAGACGAGGCCACTCAGTGCAATGGGTAGCTTGTTGAGTGCACCGACCATAGAGTAAGTGGTGGAGGAAGTGGTTCTCACACACCACGCGCTTGTGTAAGAAATGCCCACGGTGTTGAGGCCTGAGAAGATGATGGCTGCAATAAGGGAATTCCTTGATTCTAGTGGGAAGTTGAGGTTGACATTGGCGGCAGACCAATCCTCCAGGACGAGTGAGCAAACGAACAAGACCGGAATGGAAAGAAGGTTGTTGTAGAACATGGTATCGAAATCCTTGAAATTGGTGAGCTTAATGCGTTTGCGCATACCAAGGACGTAGGCTGCTGTTGCAAAACAATTGACGGCCATCCAGAGGTAGCCTGCATTGAGGGTGGATATGGTTGTTGACGAAGATGCAGCGCCGTAGCCATAGACGGCAGCAGAGATATCACTCCATGCAGCCACGATGGACGAAATAACCATGAGCCCAAAGGAAGCAAGGGTCAAGGGTGTCACAGACCCACCGAACCAGATCACCTCGCCATACGCAATAACAATGATGGTGAGGTTCTTGAAGATGGTATACACTGGAATGGACAGAAACTGCAACGCCTTGCTGCCCGTGTAAATCATGAGCACGAGCAAGCACGAAATTGGAAACCACTTCTTTGCCTCGTCTGCATTGAAGTCACGGTAGGTGATGACTTTGAATTGCTTGCAGAGGGCAATGGCACTGATGCACACCACACTCTGTACCATCAAGAGGAAGAAATTGAGATTGAAGTGGTAGCCAGAGAGGACATACTTGTTGCTGGCAGTCATGAGGATACTGGCGCTGCAGTAGGCGAGGACAGGCCAGAGGGCTGATTGTGTGAGAGCTGCATCGATGCCTGAGGCGTTGGATGATTTCTGCTGAGGACGGACTGGGGGCTTGTAGTCGTCGCTGTCTTCTTGCGGCATGGCGAGCTTGTAGTCGCCCTTGCCGTCTGCTGCCATGATGCCTGCTTGCTGTGTAGGGGAGGTAGCTGTAGACCTGAGGTGCTTTAGTCGCTCGGAGCCTGCTCTGTCTCTGTTTCTGTTTTGGGAGGAGGAGGAGGAGGAGGAGGAAGGGAGAATACGAGACAGACTGCGACCACTCCCCCAGTGCGACTGCAATGGCCTCTACCTCCCGCTGGAACATGCTCAGGAATGGCAGCTACAGAGATCTCCTCCCAGTGGGTATGCTCCATCACTCCTGTTCTCTCCTACGTTCTGGGCTCTGCTGCTGCTGCTCCATGTCCTCCCCACATGGCTCAAGGTCGGCATAGACAGGCACACACAGAGAAGAAGACACAGTCTAGCAGAGACTCCAATAGAGCATGGCTAACAGGCCACCAGAACACAATGACCGCGACACGGCAGAACAAGCGACCGCCGGTTCGCGCATGTGGGACAAACTCCTCATGGCAACCGGTAGTGTGAGCAAGACTATCGTATCGCGCATCAAAGACACAGGCTACGACTCTGCAGATGACGAGGAAGGTGTGGATACCCATGTCATCAAGTGTCTGAGGGATTACTATACCAATGCCGGTAATGGCATTCCGACGTGGCTTGGTGGGACAGGAACTCTCTCTCAAGCGACAAGCACAGATGCACGATCAGGATATCCACAGCAACAGCAAGGAGGGACAGCGACACTCACGCGCAGCACAACAGGACAGTCGCGCAACAAAGTCTCGCTACGAGGCATCTACGAGCAAGCACAAGAACGCACCGCCTCTCAACAGCGTAGTCCACAGCGTCCTGGAGATACGCAGGCACCGATGACGAGTATGACGAGACAACTGAGCAGTACGCAACGCAATGATGGTGCAAGCAGTGGACAACCAGGTCTAGGGGGTGGTGTCTCTGCAGGTGAACGATTCAGGGAGCGTATGAAGCAGAATCGTGCTACTGCTACCACGGGTGGGAGTGGCAATGGCACACCAGCAGACGCATCTGGTCGTTTAAGACACGCTGGCACAGGTACCTCTGCTGCACCTGGGTCTGGGAGTCGCTTCTGATGGCTGCCTCTCTCCTCCCCCTTTCCTCTCTTTGCTTTGAGCGACAGCGATCGATGACTTCATAGATGACGACAACGAGACAGACTACCTATTCATCCTGTACATATTTACCATATATCCTATTCATACTCCTTCCTCGTTGCTCATGTCTAGAGCCATCCTGACAAGGCTGCTAAGACCCAGCTCACTCTCTTGCCACCTAAAACGATGGGACCCAAAGCTCTTCCCACAAAACGCTAGACCTTCGTCGAGAACAACCTGTTCATGCGGCGCTTCAAGCACTCTCCCAGCTTGGCCTGCACACTTCCCTGAACCGATCGATACAACGAGTCATCTGACCAAGATTGCGAAGCATGAACGACACTTGCTCGTAGACACCAGTCATCAAGCAGGTGCGCATGATTGGCCACCATACTTGTCCACAGACACCACCATGTCCGTTGCAGCGGCGATCGAATCGTTGCTCGTGAAGGAGGATCGCTTCCTGCCAAAAACAACGGGGCGAAAGATCCTGTGTAATCAAATCACACAGACATTGCATGTTCCGCGTCCAAAAGATGCTGAAAGGACAAGAGTCTTGGTTATGCCAGATGGAATCCAACTGTCCATTCAGCCAAAGGAAGCCTCAACCCTCCTCGATGCCGTCCTTGCAACCTCTCCAGACGCACAAGACTTGCTGCAATGGCTGCACACACACCTGCCGGCATCTGCAGCAACGAGTCTTCCCCACGAAGCACTCGTCATGCTGTGTGCGCATAAACAACGCGATGCGCGTTGTGGCCTCGCTGCACCCGTTTTGCAAGACCATGCACGGCATCATCTCGCAAGTCGTGATATCGGGTATTACTATCTCGACCATATGGGGGGTCACAAGTTTGCAGGAAATTTGGTGGTCTATCAGCAGAGTGAACCCCATTGTGCATGGAACAGTGTCTGGTATGGACGAGTCCATGTGGACAATATCGAGGATGTCTTACACGAAACGCTTGACCAGAACAAAGTCGTTCCCGACTTGGTACGGTATACCAATAGGTAGATCATGAAGAAAGTAGACACGAGGAAGCGATGTTATGAAGAGAGATCTCGTTAATCATGATGCAAATGCCGTTCTTGAACCCCTGCAACAGGTGCTTGAGCAACCCCTGCCGACACCTGTCTTTCTTCCTGCTCATACCCTGCCCAGCGTCTCAAGCTTCTAGGCGGCGCTAGGTAGCGCGCACCACCACTCGCTGCATTCAGGGGCCATACGTCCTCTAAGAAGTAAATGACATGGCCGACAGCTAGGCCCAATAGGTCAGCGACAGGTAGATGGCCATAAATAACAAGAGAGAAGCCAATGAGAACCCAAGGTAGCCAAGCAGCTGAAAAGGTAAAGAGTCCCAGCATGGAGAGTTGGACGGTTGGATTGCGGCGTGACCAGAGATAGGTCAATGTGAAACTGAGTGCGCTGCCCAAATACGGGTCTCGCGCAAAGGGCGAGAGGAGGAGCAGTCCAGCAGCGGCGATACCCATGAGCCAGGCGAAATCAAGAGTACGGCGCGCATAGGATTCTTCAAGCATGCGGCAGTAGCGCGACATGAAGAAGAGGTGGAAGAGAAAATCCACAGACAATTCCCCGAAGAACAGGAAGGTGGTGAGGAAACGCCAGTATTGCTGCTTTGTGATGGCCGTAGACCAAGAGAAGAAAAGCTGGAAGGGACTGACGAGGTCAATTTGCTAAGTAAGTTAGTTGACGTGTCTTTGTGCTATATTGAACAGACCACTGCGAGCGAGGTCATGATGGCGCCTACAACGAAGCATCTTGTCACAACGGGCACCTCGTAGAACCATGTCTCGAGTGGCAGCCTGTCCATGAACTGGATAGATGGCTACCTGTGCGTATGCGTGTGCTGTCATGTTCGCCATTCGTCCGTTGCGGGGAGGCACAGTTCTGTGGCGCAGAAAACCTTTGATATGAGCAACTTCACACCCAAAGGCATCGAAAGCCAACTCTGTCCATGGTGGCAAGAAGTCGAGTTTGCGAATATCAAAGGATGGGACGACGTTTGTTTTCCTTTGATACTGGCAACCTGCGCTCGGGAAGTCAGAAGCGATGATGCAGTCTGGACATCCAATTGCCAGCATCAAAGGATTGAGATGGACCATGATCCTTTGATATTGGCAAGTTTCATCCCATCTCATCCAACTTTCGTAGGGCGTTCACAGGTATTCTGGATGTGCACTGTTAGACTTGCCGAAATCAAAAGAACGGCGCGGGACTGCTAAGTGCGCTAAACAGAAGAAAGAATCCAGCGAGGGAGAACAAGACACAAACGATACCGACCAGCAGAGTACCCACAGCACATCACAGACATGGCACCCAAAGCATCTGCAGCAGCCTCAAAGGCTAACACCGCCGCCAAGAAGACCCTCAAGGGCGAGCACTCAAATGTCACAAAGAAGGTCCGCACCAACACCACCTTCCGCAGGCCAAAGACCCTTGCTCTTGCTCGCAAGCCTGCATACCCACGCACGTCTGTTCCCCACCTTCCCAGGCTCGATGCCTACAGCATCATCAAGGCACCTCTCAACACAGAGTCAGCCATGAAGAAGATTGAGGAGAACAACACCCTCGTCTTCATCTGCGACATCAAGGCCAACAAGCGCACCATCAAGGAGGCCGTTAAGAAGCTTTACAACGTCGACGCTGTCAACGTCAACACCCTCATCCGTCCTGACGGTACAAAGAAGGCATACATCCGTCTCTCACCGGATGTTGACGCACTCGACATTGCCAACACCATCGGCTACGTATGAAGCGTTTTTCTTCTTCCACGGCATCTTCATACTAAGCATTTTTCCCAAGCCAGTTTCATTCCATGTCTTGATTGACTGGAAATAGCGCTGCATCGTGATCGTGATTGATTGTACATGTAAGAATGCAAGACGCTCAGGGTAGCCAATAGAAGCGGTCGTCTATTCAAGGCGACAATTACTACTGACTCCTGTGATGCTGAGCTATGTGACTCAGCGAAGCTGCCGCAAAGCATCCTCCACTGATGAGGCATCCTCTGCGGCATCGCCAGCCTGCCATAGAATATCCCTCTGCCTGCGTGCAACAGTCCGCAACAGACCTCTGGCCCAAGCAGCCTGCAACCCTTCACTCTCTCGGATGAGGCTAGCCAACCCACTGCAAAGCCGTGCGACCACTTCCACCTTTTCTTTCGCAATCGTCGCAATACGTTGCTCGACTTTTGTTAGCTCAGCGACATTTTCTGCGCATGTGTCCTTGGCTCTTGCCAATGCTGCCGTTTGTAGGTCTTCCTCTGACTTCACCGCTGGTGTTACCTCTGCCATGGCCACATCAACAGCTGTCTCCGTGCTCGGTGCTTGACCATCACCGTTGGTCGCAGCTTCACCAGCATCAGCCTTTGCAGCGGCAGCCTTTTCAGCTTCCACTTTTGTAGACTCGGCGCGTGCAGCAGCATCTGACAGCAGCTTTTCTTGCCTAATAATGTTCTTCTTGAGCACAGCCTGACGCTGCTGCAACTGTCCAGACTGTGTCGCTTGCTTAGCAAACACCAACTGCAATAACTCCCATGCTGTACTCTGTGCCAAGATACTGTGACTGCCCAACACACTCGTTTCCCAACCTGGTGTGTCCGTTGCAAGCGATGGCTCTTGTCTCGCCATGGCAAGTAGCCAGTCCACCAACGCAGACCCTTCAATGATACCATAATTGACCATTTTCGAAAGAAGCGCGAGTCCAACGGCCGGTCGTTCTCGCCAGAACCGCATGACGCAAGTCACTGTTTGGCGTTGCTTTTCACGAGAGACACTGCAGCGTTGCTTGAGTAGAGGAAGGGTCTGTTCGATTGTATTGAGTGCATGACTGAAGGACTGGTGGCCAAGTTGTAAGGCACACTCCACCAAAACGCGAATCAGTGTTGCTTCTTGCTCACCATCGGCTGAAGCCTCGGAGATGGCCTTGAAAATGGGTTCAGCTTGTTGCAATGTTTCTGCAGTTTGTGGTTGTTGCAAGAACGTAGAGAGCGCCGATGCTTGCTCTGCCAAGGGGTGACCCTCTGTATACGTGAATCGTGGTGCTGGCGCTTCCTCTTGAATCAGTGCATGATAGGCTTCTGGCAACGTCGTTCTGATTCGTTGATGATACGACAACTCCACCTCCTTGAGGATTGTCTCTCGAATCATCACGAGCTGTGGTGACATGGGAGGGAGCGTCAAATCACCCTCCCACTCCTGCCATTTCCAATTAAAGTTGAAATTGGACAAGTGATGCGACAACCAATCCCAAGTCCGGAACACCAATTCTGGTTCCATGGCAGGACTTGTCTTGTAGAGTTGACGAATGGCTCGACCAAACGTCGGTGCAACTGCCTGTGGCACCAGTTTGCAAAGCTCAGTGAGGACGGCATGGTAGTAGATTGCCTTTTGTCGGGGAACGGGCAAGGCTAGCAATTCGCCAAACAGCGCTTCAATGACCACATCTTCAGACTTCCAAGCGGGTACGCCATGAGGGCCCGCGACAATTTTATCAAGCGGCGTACCACGTAGCACAAAGAGACCACCCGGCAGGTAAGACTCAATGTCAATCAAGAAGCGAGCAGCATCTTTGCGATTCGTAACGCAAGTCTCGAGAATATCGCGAGATAGATCGCGTAGCAAGCTACCACTCAAGTCCGTATCGTTGGGTGTTGTTTCCATAGCTTGATTGACAAAGAGCTTCAGCACATATTGAACAGGTTCGTCGCACGCTGTAGGTGGTGCATCCTCGAGAACGAGATTAGGCAGTTTGAAACGTTCAGCTTCAATGTAGTGCTCCTGAAAATGAGCAAGGACGCGAATATTCCAACCTTGACCGGCAGTCAACTTGATCTGTTCAAAGAGTAGTGAAAGCTCTTCTTTCTGCTCATAGGGAGCTTCTTCAGCACCATCGCGGTAATGCATTGTCAAATTACCAAACGGCGTTGCTCCGCGCACTTGCATGTAAGGCTCGAGCGTACCCAACAACGTTGTGAGATCATTGAGTCTGTGCGTATTGGCCCGACTCGTACTTGATGCCACAAACGGCAATGTCAAGAGAACAACCTTGCAGAGTGCATCTGCATGGTCCGAACGAGTTGCAGAACCAGCAATCTGTGTAGCAAAGAGTCTCAAGTACTCAAATACACCATAGTCTTGCAAGATCTGGTCGAGGCCAGCAATAAAGCGCAGTAGAAGTTTCAATTGCAGCCAGTCTTGCCTGTTGAGCGCATCTTGTACCCATCCACTAACAGACTCCGCAATTGTTTGAGCAAATTGCTTATTAGACAGACCAGCTAGCGTGACGGCAGCACTGTACTGGCACGTCTTGACCGAAATCTGCACAACCGCCTCCCGAATCAGCTCAAGAATAGGTGTCTTGTTCTCTGGGTGTTCAAATTCACCAGCCAGCTTCCTGCCAACATACTTGATATCCTCCAGCGGCGAAACATTGCCGCCTGGATCAGCGAGGTTTGTGAGATCGCGTTGCAGAGAGAAGAGCAAGTCGGCTCGTCGAGGTCTGCGGAAGTCGTCATGCTGGTCATCTCTTGGCCGTTTCCGCTGCTGTCTGCCGCCGTGGCCTTGGTATTCTGAGCTCATTGCAGCACGCTCCTGGGCGGTGACTCGGTGAGCTGTCGGGGTGTCTTTGATGTCTGTTGTGGGAAAAATATTTCGGCGAAAGAGACGAGAACGCCGCAGACTCCACGCAACCATCAGGCTTGTTGAAGCATTGAGTACAGCTACGAGCAAGAGATGGCGCACAGAATCATCGCGCAGGTCGTCATTGTCGGCACACAAGTCTTTGGCCGGGCATTTGTGCAGGCGTGGAAGCAAGCAGCAGCCAATTCGGCGCGTGTCTCTCAAGAGTCCTCAGGGTCTGCTGTCAAGGATGCCATTACAAAGCAGACGGGCATCACAATCGAAGAGTCATGTCAAATTCTGAATATCAAGAAACCGGATCTTAAGTTGGAAGATGTGTTGGCGCGGCATAAAGCCATGTTTGAGGCGAATGACCCTACCAAGGGCGGCAGTTTCTACATTCAAAGTAAAGTGCTGAGAGCTAAGGAACGGCTCGAGATGGAGCTGAGCACAGCCAAAGCAGAGGCAGAAGGGACAGCTAGTACAACCGAAGGCACGACCCCAAAGGGCCCAGACTCGACGCCTCCGCCGTCATAAGTCTTTGTGCTTCATTGACGACGTTTGCACTCTCTCCTCTCACTTCAGCGTTCTTCGCACAGCATGCCCTTGTAAATTACATTCACTGCCGACTTTGGTCTTCCCACATACAATAAAGAACATCGCATCCATCAAAAACGCTACAACTTGCTACATGACTGCTTGAAAGCTAGAAGCCTTGAGCAACCGCCTCAGTATCTTGCCTGCCGGCAATCTTGGGATACTGTCGCAGTACACGACACCGCCCCTCAGTCTCTTATATCCCGCAACTTGGTCGCCAACAAAGCTAATCAGCTCCCTTGCTAATGTCATCTGTTCCTCCTTGTCATGTGCTTCGGCCCCTGGGTCAGACCAGCCGCTTGGTAGTGTTGCTTGCGGTCTTAGAACGACAAAGGCTGTAGGCAGTTCAGTGACCTCCTCCTGGCAATCACGACCAACGACAGCAACATCCAGGACACGCGGATGTTGAATGAGGATGTTCTCCAGCTCCACAGGCGCAACTTGGAAGCCCTTGTACTTGATGAGCTCCTTGATACGATCGACGAGGAAAATTTGCCCGTCGTCGCTAAGGTACCCCAAGTCGCCCGTCTTGAAGAAACCGTCATCTGTGAAAGCATTCGCATCAGCCATCGGATTGTTGAGATAGCCTTGCATGACATTGGGTCCCTTGACGAGCAGCTCGCCTTCTTCACCTGCAGCAAGTTCATCTCCTGCGGCGTTCACAATCTTGAGCTCAATATTAGGTAACAATCTGCCAACTGAGCCAGTATACTGTTTGCCAGCTTCACCAGTAAATCGTGCATACGCCAAGACCGGTGATGTCTCTGTCAAGCCAAACCCTTGTGAGATGGTGATATTCAGCGATGCACACACTTGATTGGCAAGAGATGGCGAGAGGGGTGCTGCACCACTGCATAGAAACTTGAGGCTCGAGAGGTTGTACGTGGTAGTATCTGCCTGCAGCAAAGCCTTCACAATCGGTGGAACAACGAACGAAGCGGTAATGCCGTGTGTGTCCACCAGCTCCAAAAACCGCTTGGGATCGTATCGAGGCAGGACAAACGAGGTCATCTGCCGACGAATTGGACCCATGACGAGCGTATGCAGTGCATAAATGTGGCTGAAGGGTAAGACCGAGATAAGGGAATCCTTGCTGGAGAGGTAGGTCTCGGCAGCATCCCACTGACACAAATTGGCAATGAGATTGCCTTGCGAGAGCCGAACGCCTTTGCTCAAGCCTGTGGTGCCAGAGCTGTATTGAATGAACGCTAGGTCCGTTGAAGTCAAAGGTACGCGCTGCAAGCTTGTGGCTGGGGCGAAAGCGCGTTGCCAAGAGTGTAGAGTCTCTGCATCGTCGGACGACACCAAGATGTGGTCATTTGACAGGCCAACAGACGCACAAGCCTCACTTGCTGTTGCTAGTAAGTCTGATGTGGTGAAAAAGACTTTGGCTTCTGAGTCACGCAGCTGATGCATCACCTCTCCGACCTTGTATGCTGGGTTGACCAGTGAGACAGTTCCACCAGCCAAAAAGGTACCAAAGACAACGACAGAATACTCGATCGAGTTGGCGCTAAAGATAGCCAGAACATCACCCTTTTGGAATCTGAGAAGAGTCTGCAGACCAGCTGCAAATGACATGGCACATTCTCGGAGTGTCTTGAGAGTATATGCACGTGTGGTATCAAGTGCATCAACAAAAATGCGCTTGTTGACGTCGCCTATAGCTGCTTGGTCGAGAACGAATGATACCAGGTCAGTGTCGGGAATGACTACGTCTGGCGTATCTGACTTGAATGGCATTTTGCGTGTACAGAGGAAGGAGTATATGCTGCTTTCAACAGCGCGTGCCTGGCACTTTATCTCGTTGGTTTTGTGTACCCATCTGAAAGTAATTTACCCCTTTTGGCGACCAAGAACAGCCACAGCCAACTCAAGTCTTTGCCAACGTAGACACATTCATTGGGCTGTCTGCCTCAGTCGCTTGTCTCAGATATCGGACAAAGATATGAGCCGATCTTGCAGTCTTGCAGCCGTTGGCCGTTGACTTGATGGCCACTTTGGTCGTGACTGCAATGGGCCGTGCGTCTTAAGACGTGTCTCGAAGCTTGCATTTTACCTCGACATGATGCGCGACAAAGGGGATTGACTGCTTCTCAAAGAAGCTTCAGTCACAGTTTGGGCAAGTTTGACATGCTATGCTGCTTCTCTTTGTTGCTCGTGTCCTACTTCTCGCGTAAGTCCAGGCCGGAGATCCGCTGCGCGTCTTCATGTTTGATAAAGCGGGCGTATCCTCTACTAGCTGTCATCATCATCAACAATATGCCGTACAGCATCGAAGGTAGTAGACTTCCTGGTAGAAGAGATGACAAGCACCTGCTGCCAGTCTACTATACACATGGACGCAGCGACGAGCGACGCGAATCGCCCTTCATTCGGTTATCCAACCACCATCATGTCAATCACCAAATGCGCATGCCAGAGCTTGAGAAGGACAATGAGAGCATGACAAGTACAATGCATTCACGGACCGATTCTGAGGTATCCCTCACAATGTTCCTGCCCGATTATGTCAAGCCGGATGAGAAGAAGGTTGGCCCAAACGTGAAGATCTCAGCAACAATCATACCACTCGAGATGGCCAAGGAAGCGACGTTGCCTGCACTACCGCCCAAGGCAGTAGCTGTACGTAAGCCAACGATTGATCGCATGGAACGCTTCTTCATCTGGTTCAACCTTTACCGCAAGCTCTACTTTGTCACCCTTACTCTCAATATCATCGCCCTCATCTTTGTCGCACAAAAGAAGTTTGGCTATGCGGAAAAGAATGTCTTTTCCTTTGCTCTCGGCAACCTCCTCGCTTCAGTACTTGCAAGAAACGAGCTTTTCCTTCGCATGGCCTACTGGCTTGCCGTCAAGACGTTTTCATGGACGCCTATTCGCATCAAGAACTGGGTGACGAGCTTCTTTGTTCATCTTGGCGGTATTCACTCTGGTTGTTCGACTGCTGGCCTCATGTGGGCGTGCTACTCCGCCTACCGAGCCTTTCAACAGCGCTCACAGATGCCAGCCAGCATCCTTGTCTTTGCAGTCTTGATACCCATCACACTCGGTGCTTCCATCAGTGTTGCTGTGCCTTGGGTCCGCTACTACCACCACAACATTTTTGAGAAGGTCCACCGCTTCGCTGGCTGGCTTGGGCTCGTCTACCTCTGGATTCTCGTCATCTTGCTCGAGTCTTACAATCCAACAACACGCGAGTTTCATCCCTCTTCAGCAAACCTGTGGAAACGCCAAGACTTTTGGTATTCCTTCCTCTTGACACTCATGATTATTGCGCCTTGGCTCACACTTCAAAAGATTCCTGTCATTGTCTCATCACCATCACCCAAAACGGCCTTTCTCTCCTTCCCAGGAGGCTGCTACACAGGTCTCCTCGGCCGTATCTCGCGCAGTCCGTGGCTAGAATGGCATGCCTTTGGTATCATCTCTGAGGGACCCCTGAGTTTCACGCATCACATGCTCGTGGTGGCTCAAGGCGATTGGACGCGTAACTTGATTGCCAATCCACCCGAGTACGTCTGGACGCGTGGTCTCAAGTTTGCAGGCCTGCCGTATCTCGCGCAGATGTACCAGCGTGGTGTGATTGTTGCAACGGGCGCAGGACTGGGTGTGACACTTTCAGTTTACTTGCAAACACCGGGATACTTTCATCTCATCTGGATTGGCGCTGATCTCGAACAGACGTATGGTCCAGAGGTGATGGGACTGTTGACGAAAGCCGTTCAGGGTGATCGCATGACTTTGGTCGACACACGTAAGCAAGGACGTCCAGACACAGTACAGCTGATTGACGATGTCTACCGCAAGATTGACGCACAGGTCGTCTTTGTGACAAGCAATCCAAAAGGTACGGAAATCATTACACAAGGCTGTCGAGCGAGAGGGATGCCGTGCTTTGGACCACTTTGGGATAGTTAGAGTCATAGACTAAAATTGGAATGGAGATGAAATGCCGCTAAATACTGTACATCTACTGCTGCATCATACTAGGATCATCGAATGCTGGCATCTCGAGGTTGACGCCAAGACCAACCTTGGCGTCATTCTTGAAGTGATCCAATGTTCCTGCAAATGTCAAGCTAACTGCACCGGAGAGACGCTTCTCAAACAAACAACTGAGCTTTCCCTTTGTATCGAGCTGTCCTCGTAGTGTAGAGTGCAAGTAGTCGTATTTGGCTGCAAGCGTCGTCGTACCTTCCGTCTTGGTCTGGCCCATGGGCCCTGTAGCACTGATGAGCTGGCACTCCACACCTGCTTCAACTTTTTGAGAGAGTTTCTTCCAGAAACACATGCCGAGCACACCTTGTGGCGAGACTTGTGCGGATGCAATCCAGGTGGGTTGCACGTATCGACCAACATACGACAGCGAGGTCTCTTCCGGTCCGGCAGTCGAAGGTGGCTTTTGCCAAATGGCCTCGACACCCAAAGCCAGGAACGGTGTCACACTTTGCAAGTAGTGAGCAATGCTGACGGCGGAAAATTCGCCATCAAGGAAGCTAGGGTTGACGGTTTTGAGGTTGATACTGAAATCATCGCCTTTCCAGTCATGCTCCACCTGTAGCATGCTCTGCCCAGGTTCTGCTGTTGTCTGGGTCTGGATCTTGGTCGTGTGTCGTGCATTCTCTGGTGACCAACCATAGTGAAAGCGTCCAGAGACAGATCCGTCATTGTCCACATTACCATTCATGAAGATGCGGTTAGTGGCGAACGCCGCGCCGAGAGAGTATGGCGGGAGCATCTGGGACCCGCTTGAGAAGGAGTGCGTCATGTGGAAGACTGCAGGGGAGATACCACCAATCTTGGTGATGTCCGCCTTGATGCCCGTAAACATTTGCCGAGTCAGCTGAACATCCATTTGGACTGCCTTGTTAGCGAACGTTGCACACGCCATGCGGTATTTGCGATACCTTCTCTAGAGATGTGCTCAACTGTTCCCGGGAAGGGCAGGTTCAGGGCCTTACGAGCGTCCATGAGGCGCTCGATAAACTCGGGCATGCGTACTTCATTGAGTTTCTCCATTTTGCAGTGGGCCTCTTGGCACAAATATCAATAGGCACGTCGGGTCAGGTGAAGAACCGAGGGGCCTGCGGGTGTTTGCTCGTCTGCTTGGCTCGGGCTGAGTAACTGGCTCGTGTCGAGGGTGCTTGCCTGCAGATATCGAGCGCTCTTCCTGCTCGTCGTCTTCAAACTTTTTCGATCAGGGACACGTGCACCCAGGCAGCAGATGCCCCTGGCGAGCAGGAGAAAGAGTATGGCCATCGGCTTGGCCAGCTACTGAGTGAAGGGGGAGGCTGCAGTGGTCATTCACAAGGTCAAGGCGAAGATTGGGATGCAGAAATACCTGTCTATATGCTGCTGCTAGTAAGTTGCCTGAGGTGAAGGAGCAGTAGAATTTGGTAGTTCGGCTGGTTCTGTTTGCCTACTCAACTCACTCTACAAGATGCAACAGTTTCGTGATCAGTGGACACTGGCTTCTATACATGCATTTGACTTCTGAACTGCTCCACTAGAGACTCTACCGGCACTGATTCCTCAAGCGTTGACGCTTGCAAGATGATAATTCCAGAGCTTGACGGCTATGAACTTGGAATGGCATCGGGTCGGGGCCCTCGCAATCATCCATACTGGACCTGGCGAAATAACCTCGTGTGCTACTCTGAAAATACAAAGCTCTTCTATATTGCTCTGCGCAGTACAATATTCATCTTTGAGAGGCGCAACACCATTCTATTCCAGCAAGACCTGAAAATCGACAACACCGATCCAGATTTTGACATGGTGACGCCCTATCCTGCATTCGATAGCCCTGAAGCCAATTATCTAGCTGTCGCAACCTGTGGAAGTGTAGAATATCTCATCAGCCTGACTGGCAATGGCAGAGTCATCCTGCGGCCCACGGGCAATGTCACAGGCTCGCCACTCATTTTCAATGTTGGGCGCAGTGCATGGAGTTTAGCCATGGCCAAGGAAGGACCTTATCTTGCTATTGGCCACAATGGAGCTGAAGTGACTGTGCTCGATATCAGCCTACCACCAGGTGAAGCTGAAGCAAAGGCTCGTGTGCTCATGTGTGGTGGCAACATACCATGTGTAGCTTTTTCAAGGGACTCTCAGCGATTAATGGCGGCAGTCCTTCCATATGAGAGAGGCAACCCTGGTCTAGCACAGACTGAGCTTGGCGAATCTCTCATCAATACAACGTGTCCTGACGATGCCTACGGTAACAACTGGGCTTGTCTGTTCTTGTACGGCGATGATTTCACAAAGAACGCGTGGCAGCCAGATTGTCACGCATTGCTACACGTTCCCGAATTTGACAACAATGCCAATTACGAATTCTGCTTCTGGGCAGCTGAAAATGACATCTACTTCGGACGATTCGACCTTGAATGGCGCAATTTTCGTGGTGGCGAGTGGTGGACTGAGACGTTTGCCTCTGTGAATTGGAGTGATTCCAACAGGAACATCCACGCTCGTCTGAACTTGGTCAAGCACATTAAGCACCTCGGTGTGCTTGTCGTTGCAAATCAGTTTGGCGCAATACGCATCATTGAACTCTGTCACAGAAATAAACGCGACAATGAAGCTGACAAAGACAGTATCTACAGTTTTCGTCTTGTCGCCGTTTTGAGTGTTAAAAAAGGACAGGGACACAGAGGGGAGACCGTGACTGACACCAGCAAGATCATCCCTGGCCAGGTGGAGAAGGATGCACAAGCTTGGGTCTTACAAGGAGGCATTAGCGAGGCACGAAAGACAAACGATCAGGTCATCTACGGACTGGATGTTGTGCTCAACGAAGCGGATGAGAGCGCGGAATTAGTGGTTGTTACGCACAGCAACAGCATTTTCTTCTGGACCATTAGGCGTCAACCGATCCAGGCAAGTAGGATTGTACTCGATCGAAGCCTAGGTCGCTAGCGATGGCTCAGTCATGAACAAGGCCCTTGACAGCCTCTTCCGTTTCTTGTTGTGGTTGCCATCTCGACAGTCCAGGTTACCACATGTATACCACAGCAACTGCCAAAGTTGTCGGAATCAAAATCTCGAAAACGAACACAGGAAGTGAGGTCGAATAGAATGTAGATTGATAGCCTACAGCTTGCACAGCTAAGCAGAAGCGATAAACTCTCCAAATGCATGGCATTTAGGCGAAGCACTCCTCGTAAGTTTTGTTGTGCTTGTTTGTGGCGTGCAACTCGAGATCAGGCCTCTTGGCTGTTTGCATGAATGTTTGGAGGCAAGTCTTGCATTTGATACTCATAGCTGAAGCATTCTGTAAGATTAGTACTCGTTAAATTGACCTAGAGGCTGGTCGAACTAAACCAGATTTTCGGCGCCCACAGACGATTGATGCTGACAGTAGCCAAGAAGCTCGAGCTGAGTGAGCTCTGTTCAGAGAGCGATATGGCCAGCTCTAGCCAAACACCCGAGCTTTCAACACTGGTCTGAGGCCTTGAGCTCGAAAAAATGGTGAAGCAACGCCCTGAGACTGACATACCGCTTTGAGCTGGGATGTAGGACCCTTCGACTCGTTCTTGGCGTTACGCTCTCGCTTTGTTGCGGCCTTGGCGCCGTTTCCCATCGTTGCTGAGGAGGAAGGACGCTGCTCTGTCAAGTTTCTTTGTGTCGCAACTTTTTTCCAGCGCTCGCACGTGAATGCTTTCCATCGTCATCCTCCGCGAGCCAAAGACAAACACCCTCAAGACGCACTCACGACGTAGGCCATGTCCCGTACGCTCGGCTTCATTGCAGGACTCACAGTCCCAGCGGGTCTTTACTACATCTCCACCTTGCACCTCGATGGCACTGCTACGCAAGTCGTGAGCTCCCTCGACGAGCAGGAGAAGCGTCTGCGTTCACCAGACCGTCTCCCACCTGCACAGCAACCCATCAGTGGACGCAAGACACAAGATGATTTTCTAAGTCGCGTCAAGGACGGTTGGAATAATACGGTAGAGGACACGGTGCACACGTTGCAAAAAGTGGATTATGGCGACGTTGCGGGTAAGACTGCTACGGCTGCCTCGAATCTATCACAGAATGCCTGGGAAAAGACAAAGCCTGAGCTAGAGAAAGCCGGTGAGCAAGCCAAGTTGTTGGGCGAGCAAGCCAAACAGGCAGCGTCAGAGGCAGCAGCCAAGACGGAGAGGGCCGCAGAAGCAGCCAAGGAATCGACGGCACGAGGAATTCGCCAGACGGCTGGACAAGTCCAAGAGACGACGCAAGAGACGAGTGAGATGCTTGCTGCATGGGAACGTGCTGCCCTGGATAAACAGTCGGAAGCACGAGCCGCTACGGAGCGTGGACTACGCCAAACGGCATCACAAGTCCAGGACGTAACGCAGGAGACGAGCAATCAGTTGGCAGCCTGGGAGCGTGCTGCGCTGCAAAAATTAGAAGAAGCTGGTGAGCGTATGAGACAAGGCTGGGCCGAAGCAAGGGAACACACCCACGATGCAGGTGCGCGAGCACGCGAAACCACAGCTCAGGCGAATGCGAAAGCAGCACATTTCTTGGAGGAGACAAAGGAGTTTGTGTCGGAAAAGTTGGAGCAGGTCAAGCAAAAGATGTCTGGTGCAGCACAAGATGCCAAACACTCGATGCAAGGAGCTGGTCAAGATGTCAAGCCGACTGCTGCACAGATACTGGAAAATGTCAAGCAGGATGCTGCCCTGGCAAAAGTTGATGCCGTTGACCGTTGGCGTGCAATGTTGGATGCAAAGGACGACCTGGCCAAGCAAAAGTCGCTCTTGCTCGAGCAGTATGCTGGTCGACGTGTTGGTTTCGAGTCTGTGCATGATCCGACGCAGGCGCAAGTCATCGCTGATGCTGCAGCAGCAGGCCATGTGGTGCGTGATTCTGAACACCAAGCGAAGAAGAGCTGGTGGTTTTGGTGAATGCGTATCGATGTAATGTAGTATCCTACTGGCCAATGGTCCTTGTAACAATGCCCTATATGAAAGCTGCCCACTGCATTCGTTATGTAAAACCTTGAAGTCTGGCTGTCAGCTACATAAGCGAGTATCGCATGCAAGTTTCAGCCCAACAGCTCTAATGCTTCGAAAGTGATATGTCAAGATTGCCAATTCCCTGCTATTTCTTTCCCCTCGACGCCAAGAAAGCCTGCATGGTCGTTGCAGGTTGACCAGTTATCTTTTCTACATCATGGGTGATGCCACTTTCCTCTCCGTCTCGAACAGCGGTATAGGTACTGATCCAAGCTTCGATGAGCCAGTCCTCCGCCCCTGGAGCCTTCCTAGATTGCCTGGCCTCCTCTATCGTCTCCTCCATATAATCGACACCCAGCATTGTTGAGATCTGACGAAAGGTCAGTTCCTCTGGCCCAGTCAGGTTATACGTCTTGCCAATGTGCTGTTGCACGTCATCCAGAAGCTTGACAATCACTGAAGCGATATCTTGTCTTGCGACGGGGGACAGTCGCCCAGAACCACCTGGTCCACGAATAGCCCCTTGAACAATGAAATCAGGTATCACGTCTTGGTAAAAGGCGTTCCTGAGCAGGATATACTTGAGTGATTTTTGGTTCTTGATGTACTCTTCAGTCCAATAGTGGTCTCTAGCATGATGAAACACGGCATCAGGCGCAGCACCACGGAACGAGGTGTAAATGACAGTCTCGACACCTGCAGCACAGATTGCATCGATGAAAGATTTGTGATGCTGAACGCGGTCTTGGCTCTCTCCGCCAGAAACAAATAATACTGTTTCAACACCTTTCAGTGCTTCGATACAAGCTTGCTTATTCTTGTAGTCACAGTATCTAACGTCGTATGGACCGTGAGGTGACATTGTACGAAAGTTGACCGCAGCCTTTTCAGTGTTGCGAGCGAGCAAACAAAGCGGGCGTTCGCTCTTGGATAAATGAGCGAGTACTGCAGAAGACAGCGCTCCAGTTGCTCCTGTAATTCCGATCATTGTGCAATAGAAGCTAATCGCTTTCGGTTTGAATGGTGGGCGATGTCCATGTCGCGGTCAACTGCGGGGGATGGATGCTGAAAAGTGGAGCCGAGTTAAGTGACTCTGCTTGATCTTCTATACAGAATTTGTAGGTCATATATTCATAACTTGGGTAACAGCATTCTTTGTCTAGAGCTTTGCTACTGCGCTCGAGTCAATATTTTCAAGTTTCTGCCAGTCAGCCAGAGCATCTACCAGTGCTTCAAGCGACGCAACCGACATCTCTGCACGTAGACAAATACGTATCCGCTCTGCATCTCGAGGAACCGTTGGATACCGTACAGGCATTACCCGAAATCCTCGAGCATGCAAGAATTCTGAAAGGTGCAACGGTCTGCTCGTCAGTATCGGAATAATGGGACTTTGTGGACCTGTACTGGGCAAAACCAGTGTCGAAGAAGGGTCGGCACACAACCTGTCGGACAAAAGCCTGTGGAACGTGCGGGTGCGCTGCCAGAGTTGATTTTGCCTCGCTAGCGTCTGTCCGGTACTCAACGCTGTCAAACTTGCACGCATCAGGCAGAGCGCCGGGGCGGACAAGAATGTCGAGTAAATCAAACCTTTTGCATAGTTGAGCAGGTACGACTTGACGAGTGTATCGCACAAGATGATGGCGCCCGTGCCTGCTGCACCTTTGCCAAATGTATGCAATCGCACGAGAATTTCAGGCGCATTTGCTAGCTCCAAATGACTGGCGAGACCGCGTCCCAGTGGACCAAAGACACCTGTTGCATGGGCCTCGTCAAGAATAAGGCGTGCACTTGGATACGTTGAGCGAACTACAGCAAGCATGTCCGCTAGAGGACATAGATCGCCATCCATGCTGTACACCGTCTCGCATGCAATGAAAACAGTCTTTGGGCACTCCGTTGAGTTGGATGCCTCGTATCGTAGTAAAGAACGTAGATGGCCCGTATCATTGTGTCTGAACGCCACCTTCCGTGCAGCTCGCGAAGTTTTGAGCCCGACATGCACACTCGCATGAATCAATGCATCATAGAGCACAACGTCTCCGGGTTGAGGTAATGTGCTGAAAAGACTGACGTTCGCTTCATATCCGCTGCCACATAGCAATGCTTCTGCAGATTGCCAATATGCTTGTGCCTCTTCTTCGATTGTGTTTGCAAGGTGCGAATTTCCAGACAGCAGACGCGATCCGGTCGAAGCAAGTGTTACTTGTTGTTCTAGATAACGCGTAAAGACTGTCCTGAGGATGGAGGCACTAGCAAGATCGAGATAGTCATTGGAGGAAAAGTCCAGGAGGGTACGGTCGAGTGTGGACGGTTTCAGTGCTCGCAGACTGCCCTTGCGTTCACGTTGCTTGAGTGCTGCAGATAGCTGCTGATGAAGCCTGCCATCCTGCACGCCATGCATCTCACTGCTCCCTGTTGCCTCTGGGTCTACAAGCTGCTGACTCTGCAGATGTTGATCTGTGATGTCGTCGCATTTGCCGTCGTTTCTTTTTCGAGATGGCGCATTTGTCTGTCTGCATAAAACCGCACAAAAGCACATTACAAACACTCGGAACGGAGGCCTTCTTCTGCTGCAGTAGCGCAAAGCAGGTCGCTGCAGTCGCTGTACATGACTCAGCCCGAAAATGAAGCGGCAGGTCTTCATGAGTTCTTCTTCTTGCGGCACGGCGAACGCCGCGACCAGCGCGACTTCAACTGGCGCCTGACTTCACCCACACCCTACGACTCGCCCCTTACTTTCAACGGTGCGATGCAAGCACTGCTCACTGGTCAAGCGATTGCGCGGCATGCGCAAGGAACGCAATTTGTGATTCATACGTCACCCTTCTTGCGGTGCATACAGACAAGTCTTGCACTGGCAGCAGCGTTACCAACTCGCCCAATTTTGCGCATTGATGCATTTCTAGGGGAGTGGATGACATCAGACTATTACAAAGATATACAACCACCGCCTGCTATGAGCGAGTTGGCGCATATGGCGAGTCAGACACTACAGTCGCTGGCAACGACACGCAAATTAGCTGTCGAAGAGAACGCAACGTCGCAAATGTTCAGCAGCAATGCGTTGCAAGACAGTGACTTTCCTTACGATCCCTCCAATGTCCAGCTTGACCTTGCCTGGGATTCCCAGCAACTCGGGCCCGGAGGTGACTATGGCGAGGATTGGCCTGAAATGCACGATCGCGTTCGGCTCGGTCTAAATCGGCTCATCGACAAATTTGACCGGTCGGGGCCACATCAATCACGTACTGTTGTAATCCTTGTCTCGCATGCAGCAGGGTGTAATGCCATGCTCGGTGCCGTGAGTGGGCGGCCTGTCTTGAAGGACGTTGGACTCTGTTCACTGTCGCATGCAGTGGCCCGCGATTGCCCCCATCTACCCGCTATCCTTTCGACAAGTGCAGAGACACTTTCGAAGCGGTCAGCCAAACTCAGCCAACGCTACATCCTACTTATGACAGCTGATATTGCCCATCTGGACCAGGCACAGGTGGACTTGCTACCAGTTGGCAAGAGTCCTCTCGGCAGGTCTTTCAGTATTGCTGGATCTCGCCCAGCGAATGTTCAACATCACCGGACTTGGAGCACTACAGCAACCGCAAGTCCTGGATTATGGCAACGACGCTTACCGACGAGTGCCACAGCGCCTGATGTACGGCAGCCCTTGCCACCCATTTCAGCACCTGCTAATGCGCATCGACCTGCGCATCCGGCACGCCAAAGAAGTTACTCGGTCGTATTATAATGAAATTAGATACGCTCTAGCATATAAACAATTGTACAGGGTATAAGACAAAATCTCAAAAGATGCGTGCAAGCTTCGATCTCCGTCTAAGCCATGGACCAAAGAAGTAGATTGTATAAGTCAGAATGACCAGACCGCAGCTGACACCTGCCAGGATGATGAAAGCAGTCCGTGTGCCAAGATTCTCAAACATGACGAGTCCAACATGCGCGAGGCCTGCAGCAATAAGGAAACTTGGCAATAAGAGAGCTGCAATGGCTGATGCAATCACACTTGGGTAAGCATCAGAGAGGTATGTCAAAATGGAAAGGTAGAGCATGGTGTTGGATGTGCCGGCCACAGCACCAGCGACAATGGGCGACCAGTAGTTGACATTGCCACTGGAGGTGAACGCAAACCAAAAGAGCGCACCTGGGAAAAGCCAAATCGTCACAAGATTGAGGAGCAGTCTAGCTTCTGGTCTGCCGATGCCACCATTCCGTTGTTTGTCTCGCTTGTACAGCCATGTCTGGATGGGTACAATACAAAACATGACAGCGGCACCTACTGCAAAATTGAGGTAAGTCAGACTTGCGCCAATGTAGGAGAGGCCGTTGTTTTCGGTAAAGACTGGGAAAACCCCCGTCAGATAAAGAAAGAGCAGTCCGTACGCAAAGCCATTGTAGATGCCAAAGCTTGCGACGATAGGTTCTGTGAAGAAAATGCGGAGGGCCGTTGTAGCGACGAAGCGAATCTCAGACACGACAGAAACATTTTTGAGCTGCAAGACGGCGGATGTGCTCTTCGACAAGGCATGATTTCCTTTGCAATCTGCACGGGCAATGACGACCCGAGGTAGTGTCTCAGGCACAAAGACCATGCCCAGAGCAAAAGCGCCGCCAATGATAACGTTAAGCCAGAATAGCCAATTGAGGCCCATTTTGGGATTAATAGCGACCCACTCTCCTACTGGACTACCCAGACTTGGGCCTGCGCCTGAGGTGAAGACGAAGAGCGCCATGGCCTGACCCGAGTTGTTGGCATCGCCATACAGATCCGCAATGGACCCTGCGACATTGCAGAGGGCCGTTGAACCGGCGGCACCGATGAGAAACATGAAAATGGCCATCATGGGAAAATTAAGTGCGAGTGCAAGGCCAATATTAAGGACGCTGAAGAGCAGGATGGACCCAACATACACCCACTTCCTGCCAGCGATGTCCGATAGAGGGCCCAAGAAAAGTGGACCCACTGCATTGCCGACGATGAAGAGCGACTGACCCAATGTCGTCACCTGGAGGGATGTTCCGAAGCGTTCCTGGATCAGGTAGACAACGCTGACGTAGGAGGTCGAGGTCATTGCGATAAAAAGCTGTAATAGACAATAGATAAAAATGACGATCCATTTCTTCAACGTTGACCAGTGCATAGGATGTGCTGGATGATCAAGCATCGCCAGGGCCAATGCTTCAACAGGATCATCGGTATGAGTCACTACCTTGTCGAGCGAGCCTGGTGTAGAAGGCTCTGTTATAGCCAAGCCGTCTGCTCGCACAGCATGCTGCTTGTCGGGCCGTTTGAGAGAGCGTAGTGTCTGCCTCATGCTTGGTTTCTTTGTTGAACGTATTGGATGTTCACTATATTCCTTACCATGACCTAGTATCGGAGCACTGGCACTTGTATTTATCATGTCTTGATCTTGAGCGGAGTACTTGCAACAATCTTGATGTCGCACGGTCTGCCAGTCAGTCGCGTTCTGGTGCATGCGAAGACCACAAAACAATTAGTTTCAAGAGCATTGAAGGCTTTAGCCATAGCTGTTCGTCTGGATGGAGACTGTGCGCTCTTGTTCAAAGCGCTGCATTGCAAGTATAGTCTAACGGAATGACAGAGCTAGAAATGTCCACAGAGGCTGATCATTCAGATCCTGTTGCCCCTAGCTCGCAAGCAGCTCCTCAAGATGCACTAGCTCCAAAACATCCTGAACTGGACCCCGCGCAGCCTGCAGTCTTTACAGACGAGATCGATGCTGCAGCTACCGAGACCATCAATGCTAGTCATTTGCAAGCGCAACCAGCCTCTCGCTCGACCCACGGACAGGCAAAGAAGGCGCACGACGATGTTCGCATCGACTACGACTATGCAGACCGCGAGGATATGGACATTGAGCTGGACGAATGGTACTCGTATGCAGAAGACTTCGTACTGCTGCGATCGTGTCGCTCGGTCGTACGAGCTGATACTGCATTTCAGGCTCTCTTGCCGTGGCATGAAGCCGACGTAAATTCTATTCAGCAATTCATTGCTGCTCAATTGACACTGGCATCGCTTGATTATGTCGGTACGGCAGAGAAACGCCATGCCATATGCACAATTTTTTGCATTGCCCAAGGATTGACTATCCGGTGGGTATCGAAAGATGTCCAAAATGTCTGGATTTGCCGCAACGTCCAACATTTGTTTCGCGCAGGTGCCTACCCAGTGCTGGTTGAGCTACTGCGAAAGAAATTCGACGTCTGGTTTAGCCTTTGCGATGAGCTTCATACACCCGATCTGGAAACACTCTTTTGCCAGGTAATCACAGATATACGCCAAGTCATGACCAGTCTTTACATTATGCTCGAAGCGACGCAACATGGTGATGAAGCTCAAGAGCAGGTCTCAAGCTGTAAAGCCTGCTTGGTCAGCTTGCTACTCAGCATCCTAGCACGACCTCGTGGCACCCCGGAGAATTGGGAAATACAACTGCCCGTTCGTCAAATAGCCTTGCTTCTTCGCAAAGCGTTGCTCGTTACATTAGGCGAGCAGCTGGAACTGCTCAAGTGCAAACGCCGTCAGCGCTGTCGCTATGAGCTGCCAGAGGAAACCAATAATGCGGGCGTGGTGACAGCGACCACCGATGAGTACGCACAGTTTCGTGCTGAAATTGCATCCAAATACCCAGGTTTCAAGCCATCACAGCTGATCCCGCAACAAAGAGCTTCCTTTGAACTACGCCAGGATAAAACCCATGAACTTCCCACATATTCCGACGGCCAATGGTCTTCAACACCGGCGCCTAGTCCGCCACCAAGTCCTCGCAGTCGCAAGGGCATCTTCCAGACTGATCAGGCATTGCCATTTCCTTTACCCTGGAGCGAAGATCTTTCAAATAAAGTGCCAAAGAGTGTAGAAGAGGCAACCTTAATGTTTCACAGCCGGCAGCGCCGGGATGTCGCCGACATACAGACAAATCAGATTTCTGAATTGCTCATGCGCTACGATCGAGGTTGGATTACACCACAAGCGACGGAGCCGGCGATCAATGCAGAAGTTGAAGAAGATAAGCTTCTTGCTCGCGTAGATCGGCTCTACGATGAGTGCATGCCTGACTTGTCGTCCGCTATTTCAAAGCTTGTAGATACACTGTTCAATGCTGCAACTCAGCTTGGTACTCAATCCAATTCAGAAGCCCTCAACACCAATGAAATACGACACACAAACGGCTCTGGTGAGCCTTACAAAGCCCACGGACTTGGACATCAAGGAGTTTCCGACGTAGATCCAGGTCCTGAAGATGTTGCGTCTATCCAGAATTGGCTCTTCGGAGATCAAAGTGCAACATGGCAAGACAATTCTCACATGCAACACCCAGAAGAACACACAGCGTTCCTAGCCCTTCACCAATTTCAAACCCTGCTCAAGGGCATATCTGGCTTCCTCCTCTTGTTACTCAAATGGTTCAAAGTATCGCATGTGCTCAAATTTGAATTCGTCAGTGCTTGTCTGATGGACAGCGATTGGGTGGCTGTCTTTCAACAAGCGATGCTTTCCCTCGACCCTCTTCTAACGCTAAACAGCGGAGCGACTTCATCTACAGAGAGTTCTTTCTACACAGCATTGAGGCGATTGCCAGCCGAGGATCTGCCAACTTCGCCAGCAGGACAGTCTCTACCTGGACACAATGCCAGTGGCCTGCCTATCTGGCAGACTGACAAGCGTGCGGTGAACGTGGCGAAGCTTCGTCGTGTCAAGGAAGTGGAGGCGCTAACCCGAGCACAGCGAGCATCGCCCTTCAAGACGCTTTCAACCCATTCAACACCGAAGCTGCCACAAGATTCAAGCTTCGGTCAAAGTAGTGGCCCTAGCAGCAGAAAAAACCAAAAAGCGGCAGATGCAGTGTCGTCGAGAATTCTGTTCGGTGCCATCTCGCTGTGCAAGATCCTACACAAGTGCACAAAGAGGAACACTGGCCGAGCACATTTGCTTTTACAACATCGCATATGGCTTCACCTACGTCGTCCTCTACGTGTACCACACTCTCAATTGCAAGAAATCGTGCTCAAGTTATACAAAACCCAAGTGCCCCTATGCTCGCGCAAATGGCGCTCAACAAACATGAAAGTCATTACTCAGATTTACATGGCATGTAAGCCAGAGTTGCGTGATGACTGGATCAGTGGTGGTGAGCATAGCGGTGTCATGTCTGGCTTTGCTGCAGCCAACGCCATCGGCGTGGTAGCAAATGGCCAAGATTTGGACTTATCTGAAGCAAAACTTGCGGAAGACCGCTTGCAGCGACTCATCTGGTTTTATAATCGTGGCAGGGCGCATATTGCAAAGGTGGATGAGCCTAGTCTATCGGGCAACGCAGCTACTACCTATGAAGTGGAAAGTGACGAGGAAGACTTCTTTGAGCGAGAGTTGAACAAGCGGTTCGCTGCAATGTCAACCGCTCAAGTATAAATATACGCTACCTGTTATTCTTCCATAGCTTCAGGCTGCTGCAGAGCTACAAGCAAATCTTCATACGCTCTCGCGACCTTGACGACGCCCGGACCTCCACGATCTGCCAATTGATCTAAGCCGTTCTTTAGCTTTGCCTCCATCTTGGCAACAAGCTTTGCTAAATCACGCTGCTTCTTTGACACATGATCCGTTCTTGAAGTCTCCGATGCGCGAAGGAGCGGTGCAAGAGCTGTCAACACATGCAGACAAGGAGAACAAAGTTCAAGATGCATGTTTACGCCATCCGCGAAGAGATCCGTCAAATGCTTGATAAGTCCTGCTGCATGACGGAGAATGATAAGACGTGCAGCACTCTGCTCACCTTCTTCCTCCACACTTTGTGTCTCATTCGTGGCTGTTTGCCCAAGCGCAGATCCAGGTGCAAACAAATTTAACGAGCTTGCTTCATAGACTTTGAGCACCCTCGCAGCGACAATGAATGGACCTGCAGTGATTGCAACGTCCGGCTTACCTTCAACAATCTGAAGGGGGGGACCCTCAGTGGGGCACTTGAACGTAGGTGCTATCCGCAGTGCCGTGTCCTCCGGTTTCAAGGCCGCATCGAGAACGACTGCGAGAACTTGTAGATGTTGAACTGCTGTCTTGATTCCTGTTGTTGTTGCTACACGCGCAGTCACCGCCATGCCGGCTCCCTTTGCATCACTCCCACTGATACCGAGTAGTAGAGCGAAACAATCGACCAACTTAGACAAGCTTGCGCCGCCCTGGCTGCGTGCTCCTGCACCTGCATCTGCACCACTCACGAGCCTCCGCAAGACTTGTGAAGTGGATTGTTGTGCATCTTCCGCAAAAACATCGCCATCGCCAGAATGAAAATCCAAAAGCAATGCGAGAAATTTGGTAGAATCCGCACGAATCGATGCAACAATGTGAGTCATGGCACTAGTGATATACAGCAAGAAATCGTCCGAATAGCGAGCCAGGACGTTGTCCTCCTTGGTATCGTCCTCTTGTGTTTCAACATGACCATGGCGACCAGATTGGTGATGCGCTTGTCTTGCGAGTGCTTTGATCTTTTCAAAAGTTGCCAGCAATTGCCGACGCACTATCCGGTCATCGTCCAAGATCATAGGTACTAATTTTGCCATGACTGGTGTGAGTAGTATAGAGCTGATTGGCTGACGCTTGTGCTTTGCTGCTAGAAAGCTTGCAAGGGAAATAAGAGCATCTTTGCGCGTTTCGTGTGCCTTGTGATGAAGCAAACCAAGCAGCTTATCGAGGACGGCACGGTCCTTGATTGAATCTTCGAGAAACTTGCCACCATCTTCACTGTATTCTGTCCCGTCTTCTTGAGCTCCCATGTGCACTGCATTATTGACAGACTGTTTTGGTAGCACTATCTTAGCAGCTTTAAAGGAAGTATCAGTGTAATTGTCAGCTTGAGCCTTTTGCTTTCCAACTTTGAGCTTCGTTTTAGCAAAGTCCTTGCGCTTCTGCTTCACAGACTTTGACACTTTCGCCATGTTGCGAAGAGCAGCGAAGTGAAGAAAACTTCAGAGCAAGCGCAACGCAGATTGAGTGTTCTGTTTGCTCGTCGCCATCAAATATTTTTCCTGCACAGAACGTTGTGGAGCCGGATTCTGGCATTTATCATAAGTAAGCAGCAAGGACTGTACAAGCTTGATGTACAAAGGCAAGATGGGATCGGTCGCTGCCAGTTATGGAGCAAGGATCTAGTACGAGAAAACAATCATACATTCGTTAGTCGCAGAAAAGGCATGTGGAGCCATGGGATTCGTTATCGTTGAAAGGTAGTCATTCATGCACGCGTCGCGCCGTCTATCTCATCATCAGTCGTGGAGAGATTCACCAGAACATCTTCTTCAGAGCGCGGCTTGTAGCATGGGTAGTGTTTGCCGCGTGCGTCAAGTATTGTGCAGCCGCGTTCAGTATGCAAGGTGTGACACACGGTGTGGTACTTCAGCTTGCTAAAGGCTAAAGCGGGTTAGCGACGTGCAGGAGATGGATTGTGACTTACGACACTTGATACGCCTGGAAAGGAAACAATGATTACCAGAAGACCGTGTGAAGTGCTGTGAGCAAATGTGCCGATCGCAGCAAACACACTTGACTCTGGAGTCGACGTAATACAAACGCGCGCAATGAGTACAACGTGAGATATTGGAGCGCAGATCTGGCCGCGACTCTCGCATTATGTTGATGAGCTCGGGTGCTTCCTCGGGGATCTCTAGCTTGGACCCAAAGCCGACAGAGAAGAATGTCAGCTTGGGCCACTTATTTGGCCTCACTGAGAGATCGCGCAGTAAAGCGAGATCTGTAATTAGCGATCTCATACAGTCGAAGCACAAGTCAGCAACTTACATAGGTCAGTTCCATTAGGCATCTTGATCATTTGTAGTTCTGGCAGGTCGATGTGATAGATCCAACTGACGAGGTCCTGACTGAGCAAGTTTGTACCAAGCAGATTCAAATATGTCAGCTTGGAGCTCATTGCTGCAAGGATACGTTGCAGCTTGAGCACTCTCGACGACGGTGTCATGGTTCTGTAATTGAGCCACTCTGGCGCTGTTATGCTTGAAGGTGCAGGTGCACAGACTGTGCCGTCAGCCTAGTAAGATGAGCAGCAGTTGCTTACAGGTCAGATCACGCATGATCTTCAACTTTGAGCTCAATTGAAGCGTTAAGAGCCGCCAGAAACGATCCACCCTGGTCAACGCAACCCGATCCGCGTAAGGAACATGAGTGATGATAAGGATCAAGACCTCAGGCGGTAGATACGGTAGCTCATGACGCTCTGGTGCTGTGCAGAACTGATCTTCTTCAAGCGGTTCCCAAGTAGCCAGACCAGAGGTGTTTGCTAGCCTGATGTACTTAAGTGGGCCATGCCGTCTTCCCTCTGACGCTGGCGACAGCAGACTTTGTATGTCTATCCTCTTTCTAGGTCGCGACATGCCGGCGTATCCAGCCACTACTCAAGAACGGACAATGAGGCGCTTGAGGGTCTATGCGATTGCAGAGTCGTCTCGGCTTGTCTTGTGATGAGGCAGACGCGCAGGATGTGTTTTTGGGCGAACTCTTACAAATAATGCGTGAAGTGCTCAACTATACCAACCTCACCCACAGCTACACAAAGAAGGATGCTACAATCATCTGCTAGAAAGGTATATAGCTGTACTTCGACTCTGGGAAGAAGTCTCAGATATGTACACACGTCGAAGTGCTTGTTCTCTGGGCACAACAAATGGTCCAAGATACGGCACAAGAAAGGAGCTGCAGATCAGCAACGAGGTCAGATGTTTTCTAAGCTCGGCAATGACATTACTCTTGCCGCAAAGCTCGGTGGTAGTGTGGATCCATCCTTTAATGTTAGGCTTGCGGCCTCCTTGCTGGCTGCCAAGAAGGCAGATATGCCAAAGCTTAATATTGAGGCTGCACTGAAGCGTGCTGCACCCAGCAAAGCAGGTGAGGAAGCACTTCAGCATGTCACTTACGAAGCTATGCACGGGCAAGTGGCAATAATTATTGAGGCTTTGACCGACAAAAAGACACGCACTGGCGCCAATATCAAGGCTATCCTGAGGAAGCATGCAGGTACATTAGGCAGCTGCCAATTCCTATTTGACAAGCGCGGACGCGTTGTTGTACGTCCGAAAGAAGGTGAAAAGACTATGTCGTATGATGACGCCTTTGATCTGAGCATCGAAGTTGACGCGGAAGATGTCATCGACCTTGAGGACGGCTCATTTGAGCTCATCACCGCTCCTTCAGATCTCGGCAGCATAGCAAAGAAGCTCAACGATAAGCCTGTTGAAATTCTCGCCGCTGAACTTTGCTTCAGACCCAAGGAGGATACGGCAGTCGACGTCGAAGGCAATGAAGAAGTGCTTGAACTCATTGAGCGGTTGGAAGATGACGCCGACGTGGTCAATGTTACAGTCAATTCACTTTGAAGACATTTCCAAGAAGAAGAAAGAGATCAAAAATCGGACTAGGTCTATCCTATCTTTTTGCGGCACGTATCAATCACATGCTTCAGTGGACTGCAATGCCAGCTGCAAGCAGAATCCTCAGGGGGTAATCTGCAATATCCCAGATTTTCTGATTTTCTTGAAGAATCCTGGAGAGCTGTTGGTCAGTCAGTATGCTATTGCGGATGAAGCCATGAAACTAACCTCGCGTGCCGCGTTCAGAGCCTGCTCCCGCGCCAAGCCAGCTGAACCTGCGACAAGTCGAATGGTGAAATGAACCACGAGAAGCATCGCGTGCTCCATCCAACCTGACCACACACAGCCTGCCCACTGGTCGATGCTGCCACAAATGATAAGCAGTTTGCAGTATTCATTAATACATTCGACTCCAAGCGACAAATCCAGCGAGCCTACCTTTGGTGTCCCTGGATCAGTCACGTCGTGCGGCCTAGTCATGAGAGACTTGAGCGTCAGAATCCAGCATGCCATAAAACTCAGGTGCAACTGCAAATGGCAAATGGCTTGTTGACAATCACCCGAAGCCAGCGGGCGGACATCTGGAATGATAAGTTTTGGAAGACCTGCACGAAAATTGAGCAGAGACGACAGCATCAGTTGTTCCGTGCCAAGTGGAGCCCGCGCGTTATTGTGCAAGATTTCGAGAATGTCCGCCAGGAGTAGGACTAAATCTGCATTTGCGATGCAGTCTATTGTCAGCGAAGTTATATGACTGACGGAACGTACGCATATGCCCATGCAAGCTCATCTGACTATTGTCATCGTCGTTGAAATCCGTCGGTGCTAGCATCTCGACGTTATATTGACCTGGACGAACTGTCGAGCGTCGACCGCAAATGAGGCTGTTCCACTTCTCAAGAGTCAACTACTTGTTAGCAGTATTAAACATCGCTAGAAGCCTTACCGTCATCCACCAAAGTCTCCTACGCATGTGCTTGTCGGATTCGCTAATGGCCCACTGCTCCGGGTCGAAGTTGAGTCCAAGCTGGTGTGCGCAATTCAGGAGAAGTGTTGTCATCATCCATCGTCTACAGGTAGACTCAATATCAAATCCTGCTTCACCTAGGCTTTCAAGATTGGCAGTCTCCCGCCACAACGGTAAATGGAGGTAAAGCAAGAAAGCACACACGGTCGCGAGACTGGGGTTTTCCGCTTCCGCTAGCAATGCACCTTTCAATAGGGCATGCAGATCATCGAATCGACAGTCCAGCATGAATTTGTCCCGGAAGCTCGCCGGGAGGTAGGAGCTCGCGGACAGGTAAATTGCAGCCAGCAAAGTGGTCGGGAACCTCTCATCGCTGCGCAACAGCAGCTTTTGTTTGCTCAAGATTGGCCTGCGCGTTAGTCATAGCAGATCTCATTCAACAATTGCTTACAAGCCAGGGTGCACGACTCTGAAATATGTGTGCCAGAGCAAGTCTCCATGTGGCGCGACGATGCGTTCTAGAAAGTCGGAATCAATCTTTCTAGCTCCATCATGGACCAACTTGTCAGTCAGGCTTGCCTGGTGTGGCACTCTGAAATACATGGAGCCCTCATCCGGTCCCACCACGAAACATTGCACATTGAATGGCGGCTGAACGTTTTCTAGAGACCTCGGAGAAGAATCCGACCAGGCTATCTGTTGACGATTTCTTCCAGAATGCGATAACAAGTGGCCTGTGGAGGACATCAACATCGGCGCACCTGCACTGAGGTTGACCTTTCTTTGCTCTTTGTTCCTGTTGATCTCGAGACGCCTTTGGTGGCACATTTGCAACACCACAGGATCAAATGCAAGAGCCGTCAGGCACTGGTCTGCTCCCTTTGCAATGTCGAGGTGCGCTGAGTCTTTTCTTGCTTGAGCTGCTGGTTTTACTTTGTACCGAAATGTTGCTGAAACCGGTGTCGGAGGCGTGGGCACTGGAACTGGAAGCCAGTCTTCTCGTTCAAGTTTGGGCGATCCAAGCCATTGGCGAGGACAGCTCGCTGCCGTGCATAAATCGAGTCGTTTTGGGAAGCTAGAGACGACTGGACTCATGCTCGGCAAATATCGGCCCATAGGCGACAAGACTGGCGGTGGCGCGGTCAATTCACCAAATTGAGTCAATGGAATGACTGCCTTTGAAGAGAGATTGATGCGATCTGCTGAACAGGGACCATTGTTGATAGGTCGAGTGTGCAGTACCTCGGCACGCAAGTCTTGCGGCCGATTCTTTGGTTGGACTGGGTATGTCGAGGACTGTCGTTGGCTGATGACCTGACATACGTCCAGTTCTCGCCTATGGGCGCGTCCAGGCCTTTCCTGTAAACGAGCCTGTCGGTCGCTCTTGCGATGCTCTTGCCCCATCTGCTCGACTCGTAAGCGCTCGATTTGAACGCGCGACTTACGTCCAGGTCGGCGACCAGGCCGTTGCATTGAACTCGACCAAGTGACGCCTATCGGACTGAAGACTGCAGTAGGCGACGGCGGTCCAACATCTTGTTGCCTCGACGATACCGGCATGGTGTCCTTCTGCCATGGAGAAATCGCAGCCGTGGAAGACAGACCCTTGCTAGCTGCGTGCTTGTCACGCTCTGGCCGACTCTGTTCGGGGTCGAATGCGTCTTGATGGAAAGCCGACGCAATAAAGTGTCGAGGTTCTGGCATTTTGGTGAAAGGACGCTGCTTGAAGGGTCGCAGCGTGGAGGGTTCACCTGACTCGCCTGACCGTTGCTCGAGCACAGTATCGCTGGTTGCACGCTTACAGTGGTTGCTGTTCAAGTGTGTCTTGCATGGGCCAGCGCGACTGACTGTCCACGCCTCTTGCGTGGGTGTGCGCCTATCCAGGGGCGAATGCGGCATGGGTGATTGCAAGATGAATGGAAATCTTGGTGAATTTCGTTCGACGTCGTGTTCGGCATCATACCTGGTGATGACAAGGGGCGGCAAGCTGACAGGCTGCCGTAAAGAGCCCGGACAGATGGGAGGGTAAGTCTGCCCACCCGTCAATTCGCTCACAGCTGGCAAGCGGAAAGGCGATACAGGTGGCAGGAGCTTTTGCGAGTGTGGTACAGCCGAACCTATCATCTGCGTCTGATTGGTTTTGGTTATTGGTGATAACCGTTCCAACCTCTTTGGCTCACTATTCATTGATTCTTAACCAGCAACGGATGACTTGGTGTAGGATAAGGTCGGTGTCAGAAGAGAGTAGGTGGTCAGCTGTATAATCGTCGAGAGAAATGCATGACTACAAAAAACCACTCCGTTATGTAGATATGGCTGCGGCTTCAGCAGGGGGTCTCCTCTCGTCCTCGTGTCATTTCTATTTGGAAAAACATCGGACGTTCTTAGTCCTCACGGTCCTAGCGCATTTGTTCCGAGGTCAATGGACTTCGAATGATGAAAAATAAGCAGGGTGCGTCCATGTTCCCCAGCTAGTGTCTAGTCACGATGTGTACTGCGAGGCCATGTGCGACTCACGCGGATTGTGACATAAATCATTCAGAAGTAGTGCGAAGTTGCCCTATCCTGGGGGACCTCGGCAGTAGGATTGCTGCCTGAGCTACACCACGAGGCTGTTTCCAGCACCATCTTTGTCAAGACATATTTGCTATATCTAGTTGGAGCTCGGTAGCGTGGCATCCCGTATGATCGGTAATGTTGTATTTGCTTGAGAATCACATTATCGGGACTCTAGCTAGCTAGTTGCTGAGTATCGTGATGCTCCATGATCCCTCCACCTACCACATCATATGATGGCATCTCCTTGCTGAGTAAAAGCACATGCAAGCCTGCTCTGGCCTGACAATCACGTTTGCGGCAATTGAGTGAGATCTTTTTCAGACTAGGAAATAATTCAGGGGTCGCATCATTGTTGCCATGTGGCAGCACAAGACGGAAAATGCCAAGTTGCCAATAAGTTGTGACAAAGGAAAAAGGCGAGCTATTCAGCTAGTGAGGGAGATCTTCACCAGTCTACCTTGACCATACACGACAAGAAATAATACCTAGTTCAGATTAAATGCCCAGATTAAATGCCGCAATAGTATTGATACAGGTGGGAAAAGGCAACGCTAGTGTGACAACTCGAAAAACATTCTAATCCTCTCGCTCAACGCCGGGAATGGGAATGAGCTGCTGTAAGCAATTGTAGCTGCTCGGCCGTACCTCGAACAGTGTATCACGCGGCATCGACAGTTCAGGTATCTGACTTGACTCGAGACCCATGAAGTAACCATACAGCACCCTCAGCACTGACTCGTGAGCGATAACAATCAAGTCATTCTCTTCACGTTCAATTTCAACAATAACAGGTTCCAATCGGATGGCCACATCATGATAGCTTTCTGCGCGTGGGAAACGATGTGCAAACGGATCAGCTTCATGTTTCTCGGCCTCACCTGGATACTTCTCCCGTATCTGATCCAACGTCAGTGTATCATAGACACCAGGGTTGATGGCTTGTAATTGTGGTCGCCTGCGAATCACACAACCAGCAGCAGCCAAGTATTCTGCTGTATCCACAGTTCGCTGCCTCGGCGAGACCCACACAGATAAGCTCCGATGCTGCTGTTCAACAGGCGTGGCAGTACCGCTCTGCGTAGGCGTCACGTCACCATTGACGCTACTCGCATTGCTGCCACTTTCTTCTTTTGCTTGCCTGCGTAGCTCGCGTCGACGTTGCATCAAGGTGTCTGCTAGCTTTTTGGCATAAACATGACCTTCTTGAGCAAGCGGCGCGTCAGACTTATAGGAACGATCGGCCGACTTGCCTGCGCGAGCGAAATACAGCGTTCGTGGTTTGACATGCAAATTCATGAGGAAGAAGACGATACGTGAACCCACGTAGCCGAAATTTCCACCAGCGCCGCCTTTGCCGCCGACAGAGGTTCCTTTGTTGACAATCATACGTTCGTTGATGTTAATGAGCTTGACGTACGACAAGTCTTCCTCTTTCTCTCGCGTCATTTCTTGGTAGACTGGGATCTTCATCTGGATGCGACGGAGGTAGTGTTCCACTGCCTTTTGTCGGTCCCAACCGGCGTAATCGGGCGATGAGAGTTTCACATCGCGTACGTTATCCTGGATAATCTTTTCATCCCAGCAGACGCTTTCGATGAAAAGACACTGTATATTGTTTTCCTTGAAGTCTCGCATGACTTGCCTTCGAATGGCGAGTGAGGCATTGATAGCATCATAGATGACGATCTGTCCATTCTCTTTCGTCTTGTCAAGGAATGTCAGCATATCCTTCATACAGTCTGCGGCGACTTTTGAACGTAAGGAGCGCGTTGAGTCCTTGATGTCTGCATGGTCCTCAAAGAAGAAGTAGTCATCGGGCGCCTCTTCGCCTTGTAGCCATTTCCGCCGATAGTCACCTAGATGGAAGGCCTTACATGACAGACCTAACCAAGAAAGATATCGACATAATGAGACGGACAGGTGTGTTTTGCCGCGTGCAGGCAGACCGACTAGGCAAATGGCGATTTTACCGGCATGGAAGAGTTGCCCGCTTTCCGTCTCATAAAGCTTGCCGCCAGCTGGCATCTTGATCGCCTGTAGAGCGCACTCGGATGCGCGAGTTTTCGCCTGTGTTGTTGTCAAGAGATAAGCGGAGATGTCAAATTCCAACTTGCACGGCGACATGTTCCGACCAAATGCCGAGCGACTTGTACTGCCCTTTGGTAGACTGTATGCAATGATTGATGCTCTGCGCTAATGCTCTTCCTCTAATTCTATGTACAATAAGCAATGGCGATGATAATGGATGGCCTGGAATCTGGCTTTGTATCGGGATTGATGAGCATGCAAATCAATGAAGGCTGCCATCAGGAGCACGACAAAGAAATCTCAATAACCGGTACTTTGTGTTTCTTGTCATGCCAATCCGTTGGCCTCACTGTACACCGTACATATATCCCAGTGACCGCTGCCTAGATGCAGGAAGTGTCCCGCAATTCAAAATAGATGAAAGTTCGTCATCAAAGCCGTTCACAATCTATCCGCAATTGTGGCAAGTGGGCCAGCCAGCGCAGAACCAGGGTGCCACCGAAAATAGAAGACCTTGGCATCGGCATCTGACGAGCCACCTTGTAAGCTTCGTTGCCGTTCCGTCCTCCGTCCATCCTTCCATATCGCTCTCCAAAACGTGTCCTCCCGTAACCACAACTGACTGTGTGCGATGTTCTTCTGTACAATGTATCGTCTGATGTATCGTGTATTCATAACCAATGTTCGCCTGCTTCAATTTGCGTCTAATGTGCATGAACCAAGCTGTATAAGGCCGGTTCAATCGAGCTGGACATCAATGTTCCGGACCTGCGTATCCGGTCAAGCGCTGACGCTGGCGCTGTCTGATAAAGTCGTCTCGCTCATAGACAACACCATGCAGCCAAGCGCCGATGGTTTCGCTTTGCTCCTGAGAGAGCAGCTGACGCGCTGCCACTGAATTCCTCTGTTTTCGCTGCCGGGAACTGCTGCGATTGTGCGGAGCGGCTGTTATGGTGGTTTCTTGCGATGAAAGTGTGCGCGACGACTGCTCAGAGGTGGTTCTGCTCTCAACGTGTGCTGGGGGAGTCATGCTGATGACTTTGCTGGACGGTCCAAGTCAGACATGGGCGCCTCTGTCTCTTCTATATAGTCCATTTGTCCTTGCGCCTGTTCCGTGTGTGTCTCCGTCTTCTCTTTGCGGGATTCCACAATTTGGGAGGCGATGACGTCCCTTCCCTGAGTCTTCCTGAGTCTAGAACGGCCAACCCGGTGGACATGAAGGAAGAGAGGCGCGGCTCTTTTTCGGCGGTCTCCGTGTGCTTGGCTTGGATGATGGGTCATGGCTCACGCTGTTTAGTTCGTGGAAGCTTATGGGAATTGGCCACATCGATGAGGCCTAGTCTATTCAAATACTGTCATCCACCGGTCCATCCGCCAACTGCAGGGTGGCTTCCATTCTCAAGAGCAGAAGTCGTTTTCTGCGGTCCCTGCCTCTTGCCAAGTCTGTGAGCCGGGCAGAGACTGCGCTCTGACTTCCGGGTAAGCTGTCAAATATTTCATCGTGAAGTAAATTGTCCTCTAGTGGGACGCGCGGTTGAAGTTTCCACTTTTCAAGGGACTTGGAATCTGGGACGCTGACCTAACCCTTTAGCCGCCGGAGATGCCAATTTCGATGTCAATTCACCATCGCTTACCTGATTCTCAGCACGGCTTACCAAGACGGCCTCATTGAAGCTGTTTACTGTTCAGGTATTTCCGCAGAAGCAACTCGGCAACCGAGAGGAAATCGGCTTCGGAGAATTTGCTGATGCGGGTCGCCCACTGACCACCTCCAGGCAGTGCTATTAGCGCCATGCAAGCGAGGACGTCGGCTACTCCATATTCCGTAGCGAGCAAGCAATGTATTTCTTTGCAGTTGGTCAAACACGCCAAACGAATACATTTTCATCCCAGCCAGCCGTACCAATGAAGCCTGGGCTCATCCCAAAACAAGACCAATCCAAACCTGCCACGAACTCTGTATGTGCATCAAAAACCTTGACACACGTATCCCCCCGCCATATCCTTGTTGTCATGTCATAAGAACTACTCGCCACCATTTCTCCATCGAATGGTGAACTGCTCAGCTTCTTGATGGCGTATTTGTGTCCGCGCATAGTGCGTATGGGGCGTGCCATCATGCGATAGTCCCATTTGTTGATGAGCAAGTCGATGCCGGCGGTAAAGAGCTCATAGGGGTTGTACTTGTTCCAGGCGAGAGTCAGGACTTCCTGTGTAGAGACTGGATTGGATTGCACAGGCGTATGGCCTTGGGTCGGGTCCCATAGGCAGAGAGTTGTGTCGGCCGAAACAGACGCAATCATATTCGGATGTTGTGGCGAGTGCAGAGCCTGATAGACACACGCTTTGTGGCCCATAAGCGTTGCCAACGAAACTTGCTGTGCTGGATGCCATAGCTTGATACTACCATCCCAGGAACTCGAGCAAAAAGTTTCCTTCTGGACAAGGTTCCAGCTGACGCTAAACACTTCCTTATTGTGCTCCCGCCATTTCCGTACAGGAAATTGGTCGCAAGTGATATCAAAGAGCTGGACGGTCCCATCACCTGATGCAGTAACGAGCTGATTCTCGTGATTCTCACTCCAGCAAACATCGAATAAGCCGTCTTGTGTATCGAAATGCTTCACTGGCCGCATCTGTCCTGGCTGTAATGCAAGGATGTGCAAGCGACCATTCCCAACAAGGCCAAAATTGGCAGAAGAGGAGACGGCTACGTGAGAATCAAAGAAAGGAGAAAAGGCGAGAGCTGTGCCATTGAAGCCTTGTGTGCGGTGCTTGAACATGGCAGTGACGAGCTTGTTTGATGACAGCTTTTTTCCCTGTGCAGTAGCTTGTAGCCTAGCAGCTGACTGTCTTCTTCTTGGTCTGCAGCCTTCAACCAGGGACCTAGGTAGCACTCGTGTCACTGCTGTCGTGGTGTTCTCGGCTCTTCCCTTGCCCCGACCAGAAAGTTAAAAATGATCTCACTCCTCGAAGCCTTAAATCCTCAAACCGCATCTGCTCTATACTCGATGGGCTCGGATCCTCGACTGCAGAGACACACGCTCCATGGCTAGAGGGAGGTAGACTTGACCTAGAAAGCAGAGAGCGACAGAGAGCGACACCAACACGCCACGGTCCTCGCAGTTTTGCATCGCTCCCACTATTCACACTACACCTCATCAAGCATTCTTTTTCGTACACTACTACACTAGAAGGCCATGGGCCTCGACGTTCCACGCTCAGATTCCTTTGGAAAGCTCTATCCGCCACGACCAGGACCTCGCGACGCATCAAAGACATCGAGCGATGCATTGCGCCGCTATTTATTCAGACAGGAGCCCAAGACTGGGCTCCGCGAACTCTTCCTATACTTGCGCATACGCATGCAACCTGCAGACGCACAACTCTGGCCACAAAGACCACAGCCCTCGCTGATTGGCCTCAAAAACATGTTGCGTAGGTTGGCACATGATTTGTCGGTCCTCGAGACCTTGACTGGACAGAGCACAAAAGCACATGTAGCTGTCCTTGATCAGGCCTTTTTTGAACTACAGGCCTTCTTACTCATGGGACCACCACAACACCTTCGAGAAGACTTGGGTTCCGATCTCGTCTCTGCGTACATCTGTCTGTCGCTTGCAGATAATCTGCTCGAATTTGAAGAAATCAGTGAGCAGATTCTTTTCTGCTGCAGACAAACCTTGCACGGTATCATTGCGCGGCGAGGGATGGTCAAGTTCGAGGATGACATCCGTTTCGATGTACCCTGGTGCTGTTTACGTCTCAATCGCCGACACAAGCGCAAAATTGGTTGACGTGCACTATGGCTTCCCTCCTTTTACCCCTTCCATCTCTTGCTTGCGCTTCCAAGCTTCGAACGCCTTGTGCTTCGCTTGTCGCTGTAGTCGACCTCGGTGCATGGCACTCGTCAAGTGAGTCTGCCACTGCTCTGTTCCAACAGCTACAAAACCAGGACAGGTCTCGCAACGTCGCGACTGCCACTGCGTTGGGTCACTCGACATTTCCTTTTCCTTTGCAGGCCGAAGCATCGATTGCAACTCAGCAGGCACAAACGATTTTGCATCAAAATCATCACCGCCCTCAAAAGCATCCACAGCGCGTAAAGCAACCGCAGCGACATTCCCCTCCCAAGCATCCAAATCCGTTGCATCGAGCAACACAATCTCGATTTCTGGACCGGCTTGAGCACATTGTAACAAGAGCTTGTTTTTTATCCATTTGACTTGCTTACGCGCATACCGACGCGTTGCAGTCTTCATCAATTGGATACCTTGTTCCTTATCAGCCTCATTGCTAGTTTGCAAGAATGGTAGGAATTCCTTGTATCCAATGGCTTGGAAAATGCCTCGCGTAAAGTCCATGTCATGTTGCTCTTCTGCGTGAGCGGTGAGACCTGCTGTGCAAAGTGCATGCATTTCTCGAATCTCATCAAACAGACCGTTTTGTATCATGGCATCAATCCGTGCATCAAGTCGTTGGTCTAGGACTTTCTGATCACTCCATATCCAAAAAATAAGGGTTCTGTGTGCTACATGCTCAGGACCGATACGACCCAGTTCTCGCTGTTTTGCATATAGGTCAGATTGCCGTGTTCCTGTACTGTAGTAAATCTCAAGTGCACGACGAAGTTTGCGACGGTCATTGGGATGCCAGCGTTCTGCCATGATGGGATCGATGCGCGAGAGATCAGCATAGAGTTCAGCTGTGGTCTTATTGAGTCGTGGGTCTTCATGGCCACCTTCGCGTTCTTCTGAGGAGGTAGCATTGTTTTGCAGTTCTTGAGAAGAAGGCAGGAGTTCTTTGAAGAGCAGGCTGGAGGCGTAGTAGGCTGTTCCACCAACCACAATGGGTAATATGCCAGCTGCATGGAGCTGATCAATCTGTCTGTCAGTATATTGGATGCAGGAAAAGAAGAACTTACAATCAAAGAGGCATCTCGATCATAGGCAGCAATGCGATACTCTTTGCCAGCATCCAGAAATCCAAGCAAATGATGCTTCACACCACGCTGTTCAGCCTGCGTAGCCTTGTTCGTGATGATGTCCAACCCTTTGTACACCTGTATGGCATCAGAGTTGATGCATTCGCCATTCAACTTTCGTGCAAGGTCAACAGCCAGCTGTGATTTGCCTACACCCGTTGTGCCAATCACCTGGACAACGAGTGGTTTTCGACTTGCTGCTGCTGCTGCCATGGCGGATGAGCGGAGAGAGTGAAACACGTTGAAGCAGAGCAATGATTTATACCCTGATTACAGCTGGGCATGCGAGCGTGTGTTTTTTCTGCTTGGAATAGATGGATAGAGAAGAACAGGGGAGACGTGTCACGCTGATTCCAAAAACATATGCATGCAATTTGCAGAGGTAGCGAGAGGAGCTAAAGCACAAAATACAGTACCCAGTACGGTAAGGATTGGTGCCATGTCGCATTGTCGAGATCTTTGTGAAATTGAGGTTGCGTGTGACAATCTGAAGAATCAAACCATGCAACCCAAGTCAAGCTGCAATAGAGAATCACACCAGTTGCTTCCTGTTGCTAGGCCGTACGAGTCTGTTCAGCTCACATATTATGGCTGATGCGATGGAGGAGGATGGGTATGCTGAACCCGATCAAGACCAGCTGGCGGCACTGGCAAGCTTCATGCCAGACTTTGAAGTCGTGGACCATGCTACAGGCGATAGTCCTTCAAGTGTTGCGAGCGCAGACGCTGCTAGTGCGGCAGGTGATGCAGAGCCAGAGTCTCAAGCAAAAGAGGGCCAAGAGTTTACATATCGACTGTTCTCGAATGTTTCAACAACCAAATTAAATACGCTGCAAGAAGAACAGAGGGACGACGTCGATGAACACGGCGATATTCGCTACATTCATGTTGAACAGAAGCGTCCATTTGACTACTACTTCCAGCCATCTCGCTTGGAGGCATTACAGTCATGCACGACAGTCGTTGATGGAGAGACGGTCCTCAAGCTGTCTCACCAGCCATGGCCTGGGTGCGCTGCACTTGATCGCGTTTTGCACATCAAGCCAGATTCACGAGACAAGAACAAGAAACGCTGGCGACCATCTAAGGCACGTCGCGACCGCTTCAAAATCATTAAGGAGCAAGAAGCACAAAAGGAACGACAACGCGCAGCATCACGCGCTGGTCAGCGTGGCCGTGGCGGTCGTGGTGGTGGGATGGGCAGTACACGCGGTCGAGGCAGAGGGTCATGAATATATTTTATTATGGCGTCCACCTATGCAGCGCCAGACACTTTCGCGTAATCTGGCGGTCTCAGCCAACGTCGCAGGTATTTTAGAGCCCAAGGCGGTCCTAGCGATACGCAAGCAACCAACGCAGTCTTCCAAAAGAACGCCGGGGTTTTGACAAACTCAAGGTCAAAGTAGTCGCCGAGAAATGGGACGCTGCAGATGTACACCACAATGGTAGCGAGTTCAGCATAAACCATCATCGGCACCCATGTCTGAACTTCAAGGGCAACCATGACGAGTTCGTTGATGATGAGGGCTGTATAGCTGATGCTGACCATGCGCTCATCATGTCCTCGTTGCAGCAGTAAAGTTGTCACCATGATGGCGACACCTTGATAAATGCTAACGCCGACCCAGACAAAGAAGGTCGTCATGGACAGTGACTTGCCGAGTGTCAACTCTCGATACAGTTCAGGGTACAGCAATGCCAGTGATTCATCAAGATCTGTGTCGAGCGCGAGCGTGAAGACTGGCGCCATGGTGAACAGTGTAGCATAACCCACCATCAGGTAGCCCTCATAGAGTGCAATAGGCGCAAATTTGGAAACCACACTGAAGACGATCTGGCAAATGGAGATGAGCAACCCTCGGTGAATGACGAATTGCGCAAGCTTCGCGGACCGCTTGTAGGAGTTGCGGCCATGCCATACAAGTAACTTCATAAGTGACCGGAACTCAAGCACTGAAAAGTCAGCAGCAAGGGAGGCTTGTCGTCCTTCTTTGCCAACAATACCGATACCAATGTCCGCTGCTTGAATCATGCTTACATCATTGCCACCATCGCCAATGCAGCACACTCGTTTACGCGTGGCAGCCCGAATCAGTCTCGCAACATCTGCCTTTTGGGTAGGTGAGCAGCGACAGCATATCACACCAGGTAGCTGTGTGGCAAGGGCGATGAATGCATCACGCGCATGGTCAAGATAGTATTGCAGTGAATCTCCATCGATCAGCAACGCTGCATCTCGCTTGTTTTCCAGGAACTCGAGCTCCCGCATTGCCTGCTCAGATTGGTTGAGCTTGACAATTTGGTGGATGTATTGGCCACGAGCAACGAGCTTTGCAGAGACTGCAATGCAACGAGCTGTTTCAACCTTGTCTCCCGTCAGCATCCAAATCTTAATACCTGCATTGCGTAGAAATTCAAGGGCTGGTTTGACGGAATCTTGCAGCTTATCCTCCACGCCAGTTACACCGAGTAGTTCGAGATTTTGCTCGAGATGCCTTTCCACGACAGCATCCATCGCAGTATTTCGGTCACTCGCAACAAGCGAAGCTTTTTGATAGGCTTGCAAGAAGCTTTCATATGCAGCAGGGCTCAACATCTTGCGACCCACCACGAGTGTACGTAAACCCTCTCTAGCCATGTTGCCACATTCTTCTTCGAGCCAGTCATTGGCAGCGACAATCTTGGCCATAACCACATCTGCACCTTTCTCATAGAAGCAGTACTCACCTGTCGCGACATCTCGCACGACGATGCCCATTCGCTTTGTTTCGCTTCGAAAGGGAAATAGATGCAATACTTCAAATCGAAGGACCGTATCATCTCCTCGTTGCAGCTTGATTTCTCGGCGATCCCGGCCTAGTAGTGTCAAGCCGACAGTGGCTGTCCACTTGACAATGGCAAGCTCATCTGGTGATGCGGCTTGATAGGATGATTCACCATCGAAATCACTCGTAGGCGTGACATTGTGGCACAACGCGAGTGCCTGCACGACATGACATACTCTCGATCCAATATCTCTTCTTAGTCGATTCCCATTTTCTGCTTTTCCAGTAGACTTCCCACTCTTGACAATTTCTGCCACTTCAGTCATGGCTTCTCCAGCATAACTGACGGTGCCGACATGCAAACGCTTCATTTCCATATCATTCTTGGTGAGTGTCCCGGTCTTGTCTGTTAGGAGATACTCTATCCGTCCCAAGTCTTCTGGGATTGTGGATGTTCGCACAACAGTGTCGGGAATGCTTGCATCATGTTCTATTTGATGTGCATAAACATTCTTGCCGAGATCAAGATTGACCCGCAATGAAATTGGGATGATCGTACTGAAGAGAATCAAGAAACGCATGATATCGACATACCATTTTTGTCCGAAGCCATGGAATGCCACCAACGCCAAACTTAGCAGAAACGTCAAGACGCACAAGATCTTACTGAGCGTGTTGATTTCTTGCTCCAAGAGTCCAGCTTTAACGCGTGTACGAGAGGTGTTGAGAGCTTGTCGGGTTTCGATGCCTGTATACGTGACCACTGCCAGAATGGTTGTGCCAGATGCCAAGACTGTATTGGCCCAAAGTGCGTTATCGATTGACAGTGGCACAGTGTGCGTGGTAGGAGAGTCCATTTGAAGTGTGCCAGTAAACGTATCAATGGCTTTTGTCGGCGCCTCTGCAACACATGTTGCTCGCACCAACAGAAGGCTTTGCTCGCCATCCAGCTTTTGTGTTGCGGCACATGCGACTTTGAGTTTCCAATCCGTCTCTCCATCCAATTGATCTGTGCGAACAAAAACCTCGCCAGACTCGTCATCTGTTTTGAGGAGGATAGCATCTGCTGGAATACGCCTGTCCTTGCGTAATTTGAGAATATCTCCAACGACGAGATCCCTCGCCTTGACGAGCGCGTCTCTCCCGAGCACATCATACAGTTCAGAATTGGCTTCTTCATCCCTCCGCCGCCTAGTGAGATCATCTAATGCCTCTTGTAGCATTGTGACGACAAGCACAAAGGCAAGTGGCGCAATGTAGGTAGAGAGGAATCCTATACGCAACGCAGGAATGAATTGGCTCAGTGCGACGAGCAGGAAGTAGAGGTTGAAGAAGAACTTGAACTGCTCAAACAGCGTAAATGGAATGAACGTCACAGCGTTATATTTCGCATTCGAGATGGCATTTGATGGGAAAGTGGTAGACGGAGACGTGCCGATCACGAATGTACGCGAGGCCTGCACCGGGTCAGGACCATGTGCTAGCTTTTTCCAACCAGATTCAAGCGTGTGCACTCGAAGCAACGGTGCAGAGTCACTTTCCGGATCATCCTGTTCCAAGAAGTCCAATGCATCTTGGGATTCGTTATCAGAATCAGCAGCTTCTGGTAGAACAGGTCGCCGCGAGGCAAAGGATTGCCGAGTCTGGCTAGCACGTCTCGTAGCAGTAGGACTCGAGAGCGATGAGAGGGGAATGCTTGGCGCGGTGGATTTTCTTCGCGCGTGCATTTATATGGGGCTTTGCCGCATGAGCATGAGCAGAGAGCAGATGTAGCTGGGCGATAGTCACGCGACGAGAGTAGACCAATTTAGGGTATGGCTTAGTGCTTCTATTTGGTGTAGTTGTCCCTTCCACGTGCCCCCAGCGAATCAGATCCCGCGCCTGGCTCACGTCGCAATTAAAATTCCAGGAACAAGGCGACTCGACTCTTCCAAGGGCACCTTGTCGGCCCCAGACAGATGCTCCCTACCTTCACGCTTCAATCAGGGGCAAAGGGACAGTCATCGACCTAAGACACTTTGTTCATCAGACGACGTACTAGCAGCCTGAAAAGAAATAAGAAACCACGCACGAGCAGTGCCTAGGCGCGCGACATGAGTAGGCCTAATGCGCGTCGGCGCCCTACAAATCTGCGAGTAGAAAGGTATCGATGACCTCGTCTTTCTTCTTGTTTTGCTGATTAGTTTAGTCACGAACCAGGGTATGTCGTGCCAGCTGTATTGGCAACATCCGTCGCGCTAGCAGCTGCATATGCAACCTGGCATCATATCTGGCCAGTGGCCGAGCAGGGGTGCTTGGCTGATGCCATATTCTTGGCAGGACTGATCATCCTCTTGAGTTACTTACAGCAGAACTTGTTGCCATTGCAGCAGGTCAAGGCTAAAGAAACAATGGAGAAACAAACAGCGGCGACAGGTGGCATGTCTAGCCTACTAGGTGCGGCCACATTGGCAATAGGTGCGGTTTCTGCGCTCATTGCAGTGCAGCTCCTGGGACCGTTTCTTACAACTGCAGCATTGCTGCCTATTCCAGCTTTGCTTCGTATTTACCAGCTTGGCTACTTTTCGCGCCTCACAAGCGCGCTTCTGGGTTTGATTGCTGGCTATGTGGTTTTGGTTGGCAGCTACCTTTATACTACTACAGAGCTCACTCTTGCAATTGCAGGATTCGCTGCGCTCGCTCTTGCGACGTTTGCGGCATTCTCCACAGAGCAGCGCAACCTGCCAAATAGCGCGCCTTTGCTCGCCGGTGGCTCTCTCATGACGGCTTCATTGCTTGGCATCGCCACAGGTGGACTCCAAACATCTGGAAATCCTCTATTACTAGCTTGTGCCGCCTTGGCTGTTACTGCTCAAGCATGGCGGCCTCTGTCACCGAAAGAGATTGTCACGACCCTCCGCATCGGCTGGCCCGTTGCGATCCTGTCACTGCTGCTTGTGCAGGACGTGCCTGCCGTCATGACTCTTGCTGCATTGGTGTTCATCTACCTAGCCCTTTACCAGCAGATTCCGACGGCTGCTACGCTTTCATCCGCAACTACCACGATCGCCAATACGATCCCATCAGCACAAGCGAGAGCCTCCGCTTGGGGAGGTTACTACATTGGCGAGATTGTCAAGGAAAAAGAGTCGCGCGACATCTTCTACTTCCTCCTTCTCAACCTTTCCTTCATGTTTGTGCAAATGATGTACGGCATCTGGACGAATTCGCTGGGACTCATCTCAGACTCCATCCACATGCTTTTTGATTGTCTTGCATTGGCTGTTGGACTCGTTGCTGCAGTCATGTCCAAGTGGCCAGGCAGCAAGGAGTACCCATTTGGATTTGCAAAAGTTGAGGTGATTAGTGGATTCGCCAATAGTATCTTCTTGGTGCTCATCTCCTTTAGCATCATCATGGAAGCACTCGAACGTCTCATGGAGCCACCGGAGATGAAGACAGATCAACTCTTGTTAGTGAGTACAATGGGGTTGATTGTCAACTTGGTAGGCTTGTTTTCCTTTGGGCACGCACATCACGGACATGGACATAGTCATGGGCATAGTCATGACCATGGCCACGCACATGCGCATTCACAAGAGAAGGAGCTTCCCAGTCACACACCCAAGACAGACCGTGAAGGCGCCTATGACTTTGCATTGGGTCAATCCTCACCCATTAAGTCAAAGCACGATCTGCGTATAGGTCGTCATGGCAGAACGCACTCGGGTGCTCTACAAGAGTTGCATGAAAATGTGCCGCCTTCTATTCTGTTGACGCAGCCAGGTCTACAAAAGGGACGTAGTGTGAGTCCTGTTCGGAGGCCGGGATCACCACTCAAGCAGAGTAGCAGTTTTGAGGATGCTTCTTCAGGAGCATTGCCTGATTCGCAGAACCATGACTCACAATCCTCACATGGATATATTCATGAGGATGAAATCCCTCATGTACATCAACACTCGCATGATCACCATAATCACTCACATGAACACCTACACGACGACCGCCACCACCACGATCAGGGAGTCTCCCGTACGTTATCTCCGCAGCGAGACTCATTCCATCATATCGGCATGGAAAAGCAGGATCATCACCACGATCACGGCCACAACCAAGACCATTCATCAGATCACAGCCACGGTGGATTACGTCCCTCCCCTCGTGATGTTCTCCATCAACATGGAAACCATCACGATGCCTGTGTCGGAGGGCATGACCATGGACACTCTCACGGACATGACCACCAGCATGACCACGGACACAGCCACGGCCACAACCACTCACACAATTTAGAAGGCATCTTCTTGCACGTCTTGGCTGATACACTTGGATCTGCGGGCGTTATTGTTTCGACTATCTTGATTCGCTATTTTGGGTGGACTGGTTTTGACCCGCTTGCGTCGATTTTCATTGCAGTGCTCATCTTCTTGAGTGTGGTGCCACTGCTCAAGTCTTCGTTTGCTGAACTTATGGTGATGATTGAATCGGATCAGGAATATGCAATTCGTGAAGCGCTCGGTGAAGCGTCCTTGGTCACCGGCGTAGGTGCTATTCCCTTCATTCGATTTTGGAACGACGGTGAACGGCATCTTCATGGCATGGTAACGATTTCTGCTGGTATCGATGGGGACTTGGACGCGGTGCGGACCAAAGTGCGCAGAAAGCTACAAGAAGGGATCAAGGGCCTCTCGAGCTTGGTTGTTCAAGTAGATCGTGGCTCATAGATTGTAGCTGTAGACGTGAATCTCGTTGCTCCCTTTTAAATTTGTTGACACAACAGCACGACCGAGAGCGACGACGCTCATCCACTTCATCTTCACTTTCTCTCCTACGTTCCTTTTGTCCTTCGATCGCAAGCTACGGCGTTCCCTTTTCAATTTCACGATGGCTCCTGTCAAGCTCATGAGCTGCAACACATCCGTACGTGTTGTGGTTCGAGTCCGTCCGCTCAATGCGCGCGAACGCGCCAGGAACGCGCGCTGTCTCATCAAGATGCATCCTTCTACACAAGCAACGACGATCTATCCACCTATCGATGACCAAGATCCAACGAACGCGCGCGCATCACGACGGAAGCTGGAGGAGCAAAAGACTTTCACGTTTGATCACTCGCTTTGGTCAGTGGATGATGCAGATGAACATTTTGCTCCACAAGCGGCCCTGCATGATCGCCTTGGACGTGAATTCGTTCAGCATGCGCTGGAAGGATACAACTGCTGTATATTTGCTTACGGTCAGACAGGTTCTGGCAAGACTCATTCTATGGCTGGCACGCAAAGCGATCCTGGACTTGTCCCACGCATTTGTAATGAGATCTTTGATGAGATCAGTCAGCGGCAATCAGCAGAGGGGTCTCACGTCTCTTTCCAAGTCTCTGTGAACTATTATGAGATCTACAATGAGACTGCAACGGACTTGTTGCTGGCGCGAGACGTGCGAAGTGGTAGTCATCCAAGGAAAGCGCTTCGTGTCCGTGAATCTCCAGAGACAGGTCCATATCTTGAGGGACTGTCTGAATTTCAAGTATCTAATTACAGCGACGTGGATGCCTTTATGCAACTTGGCAACAGTATACGGCGGACGGCGAGTACAAAGATGAATGATACCTCTTCTCGCTCACACGCTGTTTTTACATTGACGATTCAGCAAACAGTCACGGATGGATCTCATACAGACGTGGTTGGCAAAACGTCTCGCTTCAGACTCGTTGATCTGGCGGGTTCTGAACGTGCCACAGCGACTGGTGCAACTGGTGAACGATTGCGTGAAGGTGCCAATATCAACAAATCACTGACGACCCTCGGTAGGGTTATTTCACGCCTCGCTGAATTACCTGCTTCGCGACCCGTCACAGCGCCTGCTGGGCATGTCCCTGCACCTCCAGTTGTTCCATATCGAGATTCGATCTTGACGTGGTTGTTGAGTGATTCTCTCGGTGGCAACAGCAAAACTGCCATGATTGCTTGTATCTCTCCGGCAGACTATGAAGAAACGCTCACGACGCTACGCTATGCGGATGCTGTCAAGAAGATCAGTCTGCATGCTAAAGTCAATGAAAAGCATGAACGCGCAGGCGATGCAGCCGCTGCTGCAGCAACACAAGCGAAAATGTCACAAGAGTTGAAGGAGATGCAAAGTCAACTTGCCCTTTCGCAGCGCGAGAAGCAGGAGTTACAACGATTCGAAGCACAAGCGAAAGCCCTCGAGCGTATGATTGCTCGCATGTCACAAGCCGCTGAGGATAAGATTGCACGATTAGAGAGAGAGAATGAGGCGTTGCGTTGTCATCTGAGGTTGGCCGTTGAAACGATCCGTCATCCGCTGCCAGATGATTTCGGTTGCGTATCGGATGATGATTTTGAGGCGCCTGATCAGGCTGAAGCATCTGGACCTGTACAGGACATGGAAGCTCGACTTGCGCAGCTTGATGCGCTGGACCAGGAGTTATTGACTCTCGAAGGAGAGGCGGATACATTTGCAGCATCGATTCAAGATCATCTGATGCACTTCCCTGCTCCTGGGCCCTTACGACCGGTGGCGAGCTGTTAAGATTGTACAGTACCATATGGATGTACTCTCCATAAACGTGATGCATTCATTGAAATTGGCTAAAAGCAGTACGGCATTTATGGTAGCAAAAAAAGATTGCCTTGAAGGATGCTGTGCGGAAAGCCTTGTTCTTCATTAGCGTCGCTTCTATGCTTGGTCGTCAAGCGAAACGTCCATGAGCTCGGAACCCACTTTATTCACGTTCACAGAGGCGTCCTTGTCATTGCTGGCGGTGTCTAGGTCCTCCTTGAACGTCTCTGCTGCACCCCCCGACACGATCGGTGCTGCAACCAGCTCTTCGGGCGCCACAGGTTGCTTGTGCTCTGAGGCTGGCTCTTCCGACTGCACAACAGGCGAAGCAGGAGCTGGCAAAACAGGCGACAATAATGAACCACTTGGCTTTTCATGAAATTTGACACCTTGCCCTTCAGACACCACAGGACTCGACATCAAGATATCCGTTGAGTTGCGTTCCACATTCAGACTCGATCGTGGTATACGACCATTCACGTCGCTGCGTGGTTTGCCGGGGGACGTGGCACGGCCCTTGCCGTTATTGCGCTTGTTAGTGTTATTGGCGTCATGTCCACCTTGTAGTCCGCGAATGGCACGCTCGCGTCGGCGCACACGCGCTTTAAGGATTTCCATATAAGAGTGTTCTTCCTGTTGATCCAGCACAAGTCGCAGCTGTCCCATCTCACCACCCACACCAACATCTTCATCCATGACGACATTAGGAGATTCAAGGTCACTGACAAACATGCTCAAAAAGCTAGCCCAGCTGGGTGCCACCACATATTTTATGTCGCATTCACGACCGAATAGAATCACTTGACCCCATTTACCTTGTGGGCCTGGTGCAAGGTCAATAGCAATGTTGTTACCCATGTAGTCCTTGGCGAGCGGTATCCAACCAGGGTGCGAGTAGACTAGCTGACAAGCACCTTCCGGTCGACTTCCCTGTCTTTGTTGACGTGGTCGTCTTGCTTGCTGTGCGCTTTCTTGTTTGCCATTCATCTGAGCAGATGCAGCGGCAGTACCCGCAGTAGGTGGTTTTTGGCTTGAAGACATGGAGGGACTCGGCTTTTTCGAAAGCATTGGGTATTCGTCCGGACGCGGCAAGGAAGCAGCGACTTTTCGCCAAAGATTGTATTCGTCCACGAGTTCTTCACAATCCAATAGCGCAACGCCGAAGAAGAGTCCCGTGGGACGACCACCACGCTCTTGTCCATCATGAATGAAGAGCGATTCGCGCACATCTCCGGGTAAGGTCATTTCCAGCTCATGCTCCAACTCATCGACATCGGCCTGAGTCGCGCCATAGGACAATTGATCGTAGAGTTCAGGGTAATTCTCCTCTGCCCAATGATCAATTCGTCGCCAAGAATCCGAGACAGGTGGTGGAGGCGCAACACCATTCTCAAAGTCTTGCAGTTGCATCCCACCACTCGACTGGCCGCCTGCTTGTCCTACCGACGTGCGTGGACCTGTATTTGGGCCTGTATAGCCGGTCGTTAAATTGACTTGACTGGCATTGGGGGATTGTGTGCCGTAGACGCTACTATAAGGCGATGCTTTATTCACACTCATGCTTGAATCTGTGTGGACGAGACCTGTACGGATACTGGTGAAGGAAGGGTTGTAGCTTGACCGACGCTTCTCTGCATGGCGATCGTTCGTCGTCAGCGAGTTCCAAAAGCTGCTGATACTCTTCATGGCCCGTGTGCTTGTCGACTGTGAAAAGAGAAAGGGTCACGCAGTGAGCAAGAGCGAGATAGGGAGTGCTCGTCGCGTCTTGTTTGTTGGATTAAAGTGCCCTTGCTAAGTTTGCTTTAGGGCTATGTTGACCTATCCCAGGGTCTTGGCTGAATTGGATTATAGATTTGTAGATTGGATGCCTGGATGCAGCGACTGTCTTACTCGGTGCAGCGACTGTACAGGGAGCCCGTCTTGCCGTCCGAGGCCGGTGTGCTCTTGCGTCGTTTTCGTCCCTCGTGCTCGTCAGTCTGGAAAAGAACACAGCAGGCAACTCCACGGCGCAATTGGCAGCGACAACCAAACTGCGCAGACTGCCGGGACGAGGACTCCTGCCTGGTACTGCTTGACTATGAGCTGCCATGTTGCATGTGCTTTCTATCCAGGGAGATCCACAATCTTGTGAACAGCATCAATCGGGCGCACGGTTGATGCGCTGTCTTTTTATGCTCGTGTATGCAGCTGTGGACGCCAACAGACGCCTGCTGAATCGTTGCATCACGAGCAAGTAGCTCCGCAGGCTTGCGATTGTGTAAATGGTGCTCATTGAGTACGCGCTGCTGGGCGTCTGATTTGAATGTCTCAACTATCAACCTATCAGGAGACGCTGCAAGTCTCCTGATCAGATTCGAAGAACTGGTGGCGACGCCTCCAAAGCTGTCTCCCCACTCTTCGAGACACTACATAAGCTGAGAAAAAGATTGCTTGGAGTTCAGTCACTGTTTGGTCAATCCCATCGCATCAGCATGTGAGTGTAAGCTAGCTGGACAGTCGTATCACAAGGCTGTCAGCCGAAATGCGTGTCAGTCTGGCAGGAGGACAAGTCTTCCAACCATGCCAATGTTCTGAAAAGTTGATTCCTTTATTGACACTTCATGCCTTTCACTGTTTGTCATCAATAAGATATTCAGGGGACTTGCCAACGTGGTCTCTAGGCAACAAGAACATTGATAAGCAGAGGGGCGTCCTCTCGAGAATTCGAAAGAGCTCAATACTCTACAACTCATCATGCATACGGCAACCCTCCTTGGTGGCTTCCTTACTTTCTTTTCTATCTTACGCGCATGCCAAGCATTGTCTGTTGGTTATGTGCTCGACGCCAAGAACCTCACTGGCGAGTGCAAGGACGTTGCCCAATTTCAAGCAAACTTCCAGGCTATCTCCAAAGATATTCCTATTTCTATAAATGAAACAGACATTGTCGTGCGGGTTTCCTCGTCTGACTGCAGAGTACTATCTACAGCTGTCAACGCTCTCCAATCTAGTCGTATATCTAACATTCGCCTTTGGCTGGACTTTGACATTCCTACGAAGCAAGACTCAGGAGATCCTCGTAACGTGACCGTCGATTGGCTACTCTTGAGGCTTGTTGTCGATGAGATCAGATATGCAACCAAATACAGCATAGCATGTGACTTCTTGGCCGGCGTTTCTCTGGAGCACTATGGCGAACTGAACTCTCAGGACATCGCCGAAGCATTGACCAGGCTCAGCATCAGCGCCCCTATCGGTTTCAATCCCTACAAGCCAGAGGCATGCCGCGCAGTCAAGATAGGATTCAAGAGCTCTGCAAACGCTTGGCTTTCGAAATACACCGGGCTTGCACGCTATGTAGAGCACGTTGCGTTTCCTTACGGTGTGTCATCTGATGAGACCGACGTGCATGCTGTCGCTTCCTCACTGCTGGATACGGTTGATGAACTGGAAAAGACGTTTCCCAAGCTGCCAATTGTTGTGGCAAGTACTGGCTGGCCTTCTTCCTCGATTACGAACGAGCAACTCTACTGGCAGCAATTTTGGTGCGCAAAAGGGGATGTGGCGAGCAAGGACACCATCAAGGCTGTCTTCTGGGACTCTGTAATTGACGGTGCCAATACAAACGGTTTGCTGGACAAGGATGGGAAAGCTAAATTCCATTTAGACAATTGCACAGCGATATAGGTCGACACTTCCATCTACCATTTCAGTCGGTCATTTTGCGGTTTTTTCCCTCATGCTTCACCAGTATTTGTAGCTCGCCATTGAACAGATTTCATCTATTGGGGTTGTTCCAAGATGCTTGATGTCATTCTTCTTGGAGCAGCTTCGAGAAGAGTTGGAGAAGGCACCTACAGCCGTTGTGGCATACCAAGCAACGAAATGAGGCGAACCTATGCTGAAATTGAACTTTGTCATTGACTTTGCGTACAGAAACATCAGTGGCCTTCTATACTGCCATATTCTTCCAACGCGTCATTGACGATGCTATGTCACTGCGGAGTCTGTACCATCCCGTTGCCTAGCATTACTAGCTTTGCTGAACTTGGGCTTCTCATCCTTGACCATACTGCCACGTCTCGACCAACTCGAGAGTTCTTGCGCGTGTGGGTTGAGCAAAAAAGCGCCAACAGACCCAAGATACCCTTCGTGCCGCAAGAAGTACGCTTGCGCTTGACCACCACTCCAGAAATTGATGGCATAGGACAATGTCATCATTGTCTGTGCATGGCCACGAATATAGGAGCCACCGAAGTATATGTGTTGAATACTGTGTTTTTGTGCTTGCAGATAGGCGATCTGGCCAATGTTGTTGGAGATGGCATAGAGCAAGGAACGCGAAACATCCTCAGGACCAAAAAGGGAGCCTGGCTCGTGCCCCATAAGCGCAAGTGAGGAGGAGGGGTCGAGATGGCGTGGACCTCTCTCCAATAGAGACTCGCTAGGGCTGTCTTGATTGGCATTGTCAGCAGAAACGGCCTGGGGGACGGTACTATCGATCGATGTGGTTGTACTACGCAAACCCATCTCGTGTTGCTTCTGCATACCAAAGACCTTGCCAAAAGTTGATGCGATGGTGCTTGCTTTGAGTCCAATCTTGCCGTAGCCTTGCCCGTAAATGTCGCCAACAAGCATGTCGACTTTTGTATTGTCGCCATTGGCAGACAGGTCAAGCATCTCATCAAAAGACTTGGCACCGGTGATGAGAGAGAGCAGACCCCATAACGTACCTCCACCAAGAGAAGAACCTCCGATACGCTCAAAGCTGTCTGGCCCTGACACCTTGATCATGGAAACGCCGGAACCGATGTTGCAGAGAAGGTACGGGTACTGTACTGGATCGCTGTTGAGCTTCATGGGCTCCGTTTCGCTGCCAAAAGTAAAGACTTCTCCTGGGATCTCGTTGATGAAAAAGTCGAGGCCGACAATCAGGCATTGCATCTCATCCTCTTGATAGATGTTGACGCCAAGCTCTTGCTTGATCATCTCGTAGAACTTGTAGGCACCACCACCAGTGGCCATGATGCAAATATTGCTGTGCTTGAGACTCGCTGCGCGTCGCTTCTCAATCAGGATGCCCAGAAAACGTATAAGATCTTGAATGTCGGCCGTCTCAAAGCGGGTAAAATTGAGTCTGACGCCTGAATCATGATCACTTTTGAAGTAGACAACCTTGGCGAGCGATCCCCCAATGTCCACTGCTATATGACTGATGGCCTCATCGTGGAAGGGAAACTGTATGTCGCGACCAGTCTGCGGCGTGTCGTCGTCTTCAACAATCCGGGCACCCTCGACATTGATGCGAACTGATGGACTCCTAGGAAACAAGGCATTGCCGCTCATCTCCCGACAAACAAGGCCGCCAGTGATCGCTGAGGAGCCACACGAGGCTGCGTTTCTGTCCAAAGTCCCTGGAGTCAGACGTTTCGCAGATGCTGTGTGCGGCAGTCGCGGATTTCCAGTTTCAAAAAAAAGTGCTGGGAGGACACCACACGCGACAAGACACTCTGCTGCCCACATGTGCAGAGACGCTGGCGTCCCGCAATGCTGCCTCCTGAGGGCGAGATGCATCTGTTATTGACGTATCGGAGCGGTTGCTTCCGACATCTGACGTGCTTGTCACTACCCAGTCCAGGTGAGGCCTTCTCGATGTAGTTCGAGGCCTCGCAAGCTTGCAAATCGCTTCCATTAGTCAAACAGCACCAAGAATAGGTGCGTGACTGCTTGCTACACTCTGAGGACGTGTCGCACTATCTTTTGAGCCCACTGACTGGATTGAGAGCTGAATTGCGCCCCAAATCGGGTGAATTGTTACGCTACGAAAACCGAAGTCGGGTGAGCCTATCGCCAGTAGTGCTATTGGTTGAATTACACAGCTTGCGAATGTAGGGATCCGGGGGTATACAGGACTCAACTCAATCGGACCGACTCGTTCTCAATACGAAGCATCCTGACGGGCGTAGCTCCCCAGCTTTATGTACTCCTGAGAAGCAGGCACTCAACACCTCCGCAAACATGAGGAAGCAAGCTTATAAAGGGTCTTCCTCGTCCTTTCCTCGCAAACTTTTGCCAGAATCATGACGGATTCTATCGAGATACCAAAAAGCACCGGAAGTGCCATCGACCATGTTGAGTTTGTTCAGAGTCAAGGTGGAGGCATGCTTCTTAGCCATCGTAAGATTGCGAGTGACAAGCAGCTTGTGCAGGATGCCATGCAAGCCGCACAAAGGGAACACGAGATGTCTGTTCTTGAGACGCTCAAGGCCTACAAGTCTGCCGTCTTGTGGTGTCTCTTGCTTTCGTCAAGCATCATCATGGAGGTCCAAACTCCGTCTTACATGACCTGGCTAACTTGTAGGGCTATGACACTCTTCTGCTCGCAAACTTCTACGCATATCCCTCGTTTCAGCGTAAGTATGGTACCAGACAAGCCAATGGTAGTTACGAAATTCCTGCTCCTTGGCAGGCGGGACTCAGCAACGGTGTCGCTATTGGCCAGATTCTCGGATTGTTTGCCGCAGGCGTCATCTCCGAACGTTTCGGTTACAAGCGTACCATCATTGCCGGTCATATTGCCGTTATCTGTTTCGTCTTCGTGCCCGTCTTCGCACCGAATCTCCCGATTCTACTGACAGGTGAAATGCTGCTTGGCTTGCCGTAAGTCGTTGTCGACCGTTGACTGGTTGCTGACTTCAGATGGGGCGCCTTCCAGACCATCACCACGACGTACGCTGCAGATGTCTGTCCAACACAGCTACGACCCTACCTCACTACCTATACCAATTTGTGCTGGGTCATTGGTCAGCTCATTGGCTCTGTCGTCCTTCGCTCCCTGCTACACATGTCGCAAACCTCTTCCAGCGAGTTGCCCTTCAGAATACCTTTTGCCCTTCAGTGGATCTGGCCCGTTCCCATTCTCATTGGCACCATTCTTGCCCCGGAGTCCCCTTACTGGCTGGTGCGCAAGGGTCGTATTGATGATGCAAAAGCTGTCCTCCGTCGTCTACAAGCCCAGGGCAACCCAAACTTTGACCCAGATGATACAGTGGCGATGATGCAACATACAAACGAACTCGAGCGTGAGATGTCTGCTGGCACGAGTTACCTCGACTGCTTCAAGGGAGTGGACCGCCGACGTACAGAAATTGTATGCATCGTCTGGGGCATACAAGCAGCATGTGGCTCTTCGTTCATGGCAAGTCTCTAGGCTCCTCTGGATGAAGCTAACAAGCAGGGATTTTCCACATATTTTTATCGTCAGGCCGGCCTCGCCACGGAAAGTGCGTTCTCGCTATCCATGGGACAGTATGGAATTGGGGCTATCGGAACACTTCTCTCTTGGCCACTCATGAACAGGCTGGGCCGCCGTACTATCTACACCTATGGCCTCGCAGTGCTTTGCTTCTTGCTCTTAACCATTGGCTTCATTTCGCTTGCTGGGAAATCGGCAGGTCCTTCCTGGGCTATCGGCAGCCTGCTACTCCTCTATACTGGAATCTACGACCTCACTGTTGGTCCAATTTGCTACTCACTCGTTTCTGAGCTTCAGTCGACACGTCTTCGCAGCAAGACCATTGTGCTCGCGCGCAATCTTTTCAACATTGTCGGCATCGTCAACAACGTCACAACGCCGTACATGCTCAACCCAAGTGCTTGGAATTGGGGTGCCAAGAGCGGCTTCTTCTACGGTGGTATCTGCTTCTTGTGTGCTGTATACTGCTACTTTAGGCTACCAGAGCCCAAGGGCCGTACACCTGGCGAGTTGGCTGTGCTCTTTGACCAACAGATCCCGGCGCGCAAGTTTTCCACAGCCAAGGTATCTGAGTTTGCCGTCGCAGAGTTGGACCTCGTCGAAAGTCACAAGGGCAAGTCTAGCCTATCTTCTTAGCTCGTTTAGCTTGTCCGGCCATAGCTACAGGAATGCAACGTTTCAATCTGCCACTCATTTTCCTTTTGAAGTATCGAGGTCGTTGCCGTTCAGTACCCAGTCCACCTGAATCTGCTTGCCTTTGGATGTTGTATAGAGCATACTCAACCAGCTCACGGTCTCGCCCTTGCCAAGAGCCTCGTTAAAAGGTACAGCCTTTGTAATGAAGTAACGCTCCTTCGACTTGTGCACGATCGAGAAGCCATGCGTATAGTCGTAGTCTCCCTTCTCCAATGATACTCTTGTCAACGCCGATTCTGCCGAGAAGCCCTTCAGACGTCCAAGCAGAACATCTGCAAAGCTTTCCTCGTCAATAGGAAGGCCACCAAACTTGAATAAGGCGCGCATGGAAATTGGTGCCACCCCTGACTCAAGCAGACTTGTCGGCTCGCTGATGGTTTCCTCGAGCAGGAGTTCATCGATAAGGTCAATCTTCGGCGATTGTGCTTCTGGATTCTGCACAAGCTGAATGCATTTGGCCAACTTCTTATCTGCATAACGTATCTTTGCAGCAGCTTGCACGCATTTGTCCCATTTAGTGCCAGCTGATGCCCTCTTCAGTAGACCCTTTGTGATGATGATCGGGGTCGACGAGCGCTTCGATGAAGTAATTGATTCGTCTGCCATCACATGACTCTCCGATGGGTTAATTGCGCTGATAGCCGACAAGAAGGCAGGATACGAAGGCATGAAGACATCGTCGTCGATAATGGTATAGTAATCGCCCTGACCTTCTTTGTACGCAGCAAACTCCATCAAACTGCCCATCATGTTGAATTTGCGGTCTTGCTCGTCTTCTGCCGGGACTCTTAGGACCAGACTGCGAATGTTGTACTCGGGTCCCGAAAGGTGCTTTTGTATTTTGGCTGTATCTCCTTGATCCGAATTCGGCAAGACCAGAAGTAGCATTGACTTTGTGTTTGCCAAGTAGCGTTTCGGCATGAAATCATCATGCATAACGCGTGTGGAGGTTGTTGCAACGGCAAAAATGACTTCGGCATCATCTGCTGCGTCCTTCCCAGCGACAGCATTGTAAGCAGGAATGCCAGCATAGATGACGGTGCGCTTTCCACGAATTGTCTCCTCGGAGGCTTGATGCTTGCTTCCATCGACCACTTTGACTCGGGGATCAAACTTGGTCGGAGCGGTAAAGAGGACGAAGCGATCAGTAACCTTTTCACCGAGCGGCGAGTGGCTCAAAATGATGTCTCGAGGAAACCTGGGGGCAGCAGAAAAAATAGATACTCTGGAGGAGCCAGAGAACATGTATATCAAGAATGCTAAACCAAGTAGGGCAGTGAGCCCGCGCCTTCTTCCACTTCGCATTGTGAAGGCCGCGTTCTAGATTTGCAGATGCGCCTTAGAGGACAATTTGTGGTTTTCGTGCAGTTGTTTTATCAGGTGAGCTTTTACAAGTGTACAGAGCTCCAATTCTAGAGCTGGATCCAGTTTAGGAGCGAGCTCGCTGCAATGTACTGTACAAGTCGGCCGAGTAGGTTGCAGGCTAAGTCAGGACGAAGCTTGCATTCGGGCGTATTGCGTTTCGTCGGCTACTTTTCACGAGTCGGCGACGACTTGCCTCCCAAGTTAAAACCCATTTCTCCTTGGTGGCTTGCTCAGTCCAGCAGCTATGCCAAATACTCGCAAGCAAAGAGCACGTAGATCAGCTCCTTCCTCTCCCAAAGCTAGCAAATCTGTTGAGGAAGCCCTTAGTGAGCTACCACGACCGAAACCGCTCAATGTGCCAACTTCCCCTCCAAGAGCTACAAGGCTACCAGCTTACTGCATGGCTGCCTCGCTTTGTTTCCGAGTCATTCTCTCCCCAATGTGGCAGCTAGCCCATACGACAGGAGCTCTAGGTCGGCCAGCGTATCCAGTCAACTACACCCCGGATCCCGTCATTTGTACTGTGCAGGGCAATTCCAATGTAACCGCTCCTGATGGACCCAAATTCTGTGAGCACGAAGTCATGCTCAAGGAGGCTGGACTTGTTATCCTGAGCTGTGATTCAAACAGGGGTGAATGGAACACAGTCATGGGCCCACTGAATGATCCAAGCGGCCGAGGACGACTTTTTGCGTATAATTATGCAAAGCAAGCAACTCCTGGACCCATTGAGCTCGTTGGATTTCCACCCAATTCGGACTTTCACCCTCTGGGTATCGATTACTTTGCGGATGCTGCAAAGACTAGCTTGTTTGTGGTCAATCACCAGAGGACGGGTCCTTCGATTGAGGTGTTCACCTTTGATCCCGCACGTCCTCTACAAGCCAAGCATCAAATGACCATCCCGGCTCACAAGGATATCAAAAGCGCTAACGGTATTGCAGCACTAGGCCACAAGGCTTTTTACGTCACGAACGACCATTCCTGGACCAGACTTGTTGATGGACCCTTTAAGGCAATGACGGAGACTTTTGGAAGCGTGATTTTTGGTCGAGGCTGGATTGCTCACGTTCAGTGGCAGGACCAAGGCCAAGTGAAATATACGCGTGCGTATACCGGTCTTCCTTTTCCCAATGGCCTGGCCAAGGGTTTGAACAATACTCTCTTCATGTCCTCTAGCGCTGGTGCCGTGCATGTCTTCCAGCCTGCAAACGATACAACTCCTTTGCTTATTCAAAGAGAATATATTCCATTTGGTTATGCACTAGATAACATCGCAGTCACCACAGAAACCAAGAATGGCAAGCCTTCTGATGTCCTCGTAGTGGGTGGACACCCAAATTATGCAATGCTCCGCCAATTGGCAGGCAATCCTCATGCCGCACGGGCAGAGCTGTACTCTCCATCATGGGTCACGCTTGCAAGAAGGAGATTACTCCATCATATTGAGCATCCAAAAGAAGTGGTCAAGCGTATTGGAGAGAAAAATAAGCGTTACGAGCCCAACCATCACAAGGATTGGGATCTGCAAACCTTGTTTCAAGATGACGGACGATACTTTGGAACAAGTACCGGCGGCAGCGTCGATCTTGCTCATGGAGTCTTGATTGGTACAGGTCTTTACGAAACAGGGTTCTTGAGGTGTGAAGGGATCGATAAGCTTTGAACGTATTTACGGATTCAGAAATATATCTGCGGTTATTTGCCGTCGCCATCGCTTGATGAGGTGTAATAGCCTCCTCGGGACAGACCCCGAGCAGTGTGGTTTTGTAGCAAAGGGGTAGGGTGCTGCTCTGGAAATCGAGCTATGTTGATCCTTGGCTCAATCACATTCGCAAGGCGGCTCTCACGACAAATTCTGTTTATCTACTCTGCGTGAAGTCTAGTACAAGCGGCAATCCAAGTGGTTAATAATGCTTGTCCCTCGGACAAAAATTCGCTTCGGCACAGCTGGAAAGTGGACGGGTTGTGCTTATTGAGCAATGCCCTTGGTGGGCCGTGCTGTGTCGTTTTCTCAGTCTCGTTGCCTCGCGTCATGTCCTGCTAAGCGACAGAGAGTGACATGGTAATGCGGATGGCTGAACTTAGTAAAGGTGGCACATCTGACTTTAGCTTTTCTTCTTGACATCGTCTGCTGCAACACCCTCCGCTACTTGACCAAACTCGTTTGACCGCGTCTTGTCGATTTTGTAGATCCACGTTTGATACATGAAGATCAAGAAAACGATATCGTCTCGGAAGCAGGCCAGGCGAGCCAGCAAAGGTTGCTTGATGATGAATGCAAACCCATCGTCTACAATGCTGTTTAGGAACTTGTACGTCAACGCACGCTTACTCAGGTGGGCGACGCTTTTAAGCTTGTAATTGATGTAGAGTGACGGGAGCATAGTCAAAAAGCCGTACGCATAGATGAATCCGACGAGGCTCTGCACCACGAATGACCACCAACTCTTGTGTTCCTGATAAAGGAGCGACCAGGCAGCGTAGGCAATAAGAAGCGGAATAGATGCGTATAGCAGCCAAGCCGAAGCGACAGCATCGTACTCTTTTGTAGCTTGCTCGGCTTCGTTCAAGACCTTCTTGTCCTCAAACTTGACGCGGTATGGGAAGAATGAGTCGACCCTAACAAGACGCACATTAACAGCGGTTGTCAGTTTCCATGCCTCCACCAAGATGCCAAAGCCTTGGCCAATGAGGAGCACCATGGACGTCTCTTCGGAGGAATCAAGCAAGTAAAGCAAAATGACCGTCTGCTGGATGATGTTCATTAGTATAGTCCAGGTGGAGATGCCGGTATTGTCCTTCTTGTTGCGAAAGAATTGAATGTCATTCTTGAAAGACAAAAACTCAAACAGCGAGTGCAGACACGAGACGGCAATCGTCATGCCCAGAAGCCAGATATTTGTTTCCAAAAGTATACGCTTAATTTCCTCAAATTCAGCACCACTTCCTCCCATACTTTTGGCTTGCTGCTTAAATGACTGGTCCATCGCAGTCATCATCTGCATTTTCACAAGACTGGTCTGAGAAAGCTCAAAGTGTACTGGCACACGTGGCGTTGTGGTATTGACGGGGAACATGTGGTCCCGCAGAAGCCAAAAATCATTTACATAGGCGATTGGCAGGTACCAACCATCTTCGCCCGATTCATCCCGTGCGTTCGAGGGTTCCAGAGTAACGAACGGAGCAATAACTGGGTGGATTTGGCTGTAGACCATTGTCCCAGCATCTCCGACAACGGAAAAGGTCAGATTTGGATGGAAATAGCTGATGACTTCGCCTTTCTCTTGTTTTGGGTCTTTAGCTGCGTCCACCTGACCAATCAGTTTCTTTACGGTCATGTCCTTGCGACGAGGCAGAAAGCGTGTTAGTTGGTGACGTATGTGCAAAGATCTGTCCATCATTTCTGGTACACCTGGCTCTGCTGGCGACGCAGGACTCTTGCTTACAACAAGATGCGCCCAGAGACTACCATTGGCTGATTGAACACGGCTGGGCAAATCGTAGAACCCCGACATTCTTCTTACATCTGACCAGTTTCCAACTTGAAAGTCCTGCGCGACAAAGAAAGGTTGTCCATCTGGCTGAAAATTGCGCTCTTCATTCAAGTACAACGCGACATCAAGTGTGGCTGGCGCGTGCCACATTGGCTTCACGCGTCGAGGAGTAATAGAGTAGTCTGTCATTACAGATTCAGCCTTACCCGCAACAGCTGCGTGCTTGAGGGCGTCTGGCTTGGCGACATCTACTTCTACTGGTTTTTTGATCCACTTGCCAGCATAAGAAAAGATGGTTTGAAGGAGCAGGACAATAGCAATTGTGCGGATGAACTTTTTCAGCACAGAAGCGGTTGTTGCCTGTGGTGGAAGAGCCACATCCGCCTCGGGGTGCACAGTGGCCTCTGCTAGCTTCTCAGGCATTGGCAGTATGAGCGTACAGTTTTTCTGTGCTGAATTTAAGCTCGTAGCGTTGCCACGTAAGATGTGCACGTCCTCCTGAGGCCTTCGGTCGAGGTGACACGCTGCTAAATCATGAGACGCCTTCAGATGGGCTGACATTTTGTTGCTACTTGCCACGGTACTCCTTCAGATTACGACGAAGAAAGCCGCCGGAGTACCGGACAATAAGGTGCATCATATCATTACAAACGACGTAGAAGCATTTGAGTGGTGAAGATCAATCTAATCGTGCTATACAGCTAATGAAACATGAGTAATGATGAATGACAAAGCACAGGAAAAAGAAGGTGCTCTGCTCCGTAACTTCCAAGCCTAAGCCGACAAGTTGGTCTTCTCCTGAGTGAGATCTTCGCCAGCGAATTGAGAGACCTTGACCTTGGAGAACTTGCGTGCGGGGACTTTCTGCTCAAACAAGATAGCAAGCTCACCAGGAGTCCTTCCCTTGGGCTCTGGTAGCCTGAAGAAGCAGTAGACAGCGCAAAACAGGCAGATTCCACCATAGAAGAAACCACTCTTAGCACCCCAGTTCCAGGCACTTGGGTTGAGCATGTAAGGAGTAGTGACACCATTGATAATTCCGACGACATTGTACAAGTTTCGAGCGAGCACGATAGTCTTGCCACGAAGACGAGTGGACTGCAGCTCAGAAACGAGCGAGTAGCAGATTGGACCGACGGTGAGATCATATACACCAGTGTAGATGAGCAACATGCTGCCGATTGCCCACGAAGGTCCCGATCCCTTGCCAGCAAGCGATGTGAAACCAATGATCATGAGAAGAGCGCAAAGCACGACGAGACCATAGAGGTAGATCGTTCGGCGACCCACACGGTTCATCAAGGGCCAAGAAAGGAGTGTGCCGACAGCACCAAGCGCGTATTGAGCCATAGTCATTGAAAAAGCGTTTTCCGTCGCGAGACCTGCCTGTTTGTAGAAGTATGTCGAGAAACCCCTTGATGTTAGCTTTCTTTCAACGCGATTTGAAATTCTCACATGAAGCTACTGCCGCACGCATTTTGTATGGCCCAGACGACGCAGACAATCTCTGTACGTCGGCGGTCTACTCCCTTGAAGCAGTCGAGGTAGCTGGTGCCAGCGGCGATTTCGCGTTCCAATTCGTTGGTGTGGCGCATCATGGCGACGGTGTCATCGGCATTGAAGTTTGGATCATTCTGTGCTTGCAGACGACGCAGAACAGCTTTGGCATCTTCGATACGGCCCTTGCGAACAAGCCAGTAGGGGGACTCTGGGGCAAAAATGGTACCAATGAGGATAGGCACGGGCCAAATCCATTGAACAGCGAATGGAATGCGGTAAGACATCGAGTTGCCGGCATCCTCTGACATACCAAGCAGGCCGCGAAGCACACCTGAGCCAATGAATTGACCAATGACCCAGCAGAGATTGGTGTAGGTTGTCAAGTATGGGCGAAGTTGTGTTGGGCAAACATCGGCAGCGTAGGTCGTAGTCAGCGTCTGGAAAGCACCCCAGGGAAGACCCAGCAAGACTTGGCCCACGAGCAGAACCTCGAGGCTGGGAGCAAAGAAGGGAATGAAAATGAGTGCAATGATGGCGGCGTGTCCAGCAATGATGGTCTTTTTGTATCCGTACTTTTCAGAGATGAAACCACTGAGGAATAGACCAATGATTTGTCCGATAGCTACACCGTTACTCAAGCCTGCCTGCCATGGTGCAGGGATTTCATAAGAGCCGTCCTTTTGCAAGTTGCCGTATTTGCGCTGGAACGAAGGGTAGGCGTAGAAATTACTCAACAGCATTGTGTCATATCCCTAATATGTTAGCATAGTCAGGCCAAATTTGCAAATATACCTCCATGATGATACTGGCTGAGATGAGCAAGCACCAGAGAACGGCGGACTTGTAGGCCTTGAGCGCCTGCCTCACCGTCAAGGTGTGTTCGCGGTCGGTGGCCTGAATGGCACCAGCGACGAGTTCCTTGTCATTGTCGATGGCATGGCCAGCAATGATGACACTCTTTTGTGATGCGACATCCTCGACGTAGGCGATTTGAGTCTTCTCGGCCATGGTTGCTGCAGCTGTAGAAGGGAAGAGTCGTCTCACTAAGCTGATGAGGGACACATAGCTGGGGATGGCAAGGTCTTTAAGTATCATGAGCTTGACTTCAACATCCTGGGGCAGATTGATGGTCTGGGGAAGCTTAGCGAAGTGTCGTTGCGCAAGCAAAGCAGGGTTTACGCGCGGTCACGGATTGCAGCGTGAAACTTCGGGCCGTACTTTGCGGATGTTTGTACAATGAAGAGACTGTTAGTCGGCCGTAGACAGATGAGAGGACTGCTGAGCTTGGAGCCTGGGATTGGTTGCCAGGAGTTTGACACGCGCAGTCCGGGCACTTGGATTCTCCCGCAAAAGGTCCGACGTGCGGCCGTAAGCGTTCCATAGAGTCAGACGTGGGACAATCACTTCCCCGCGCTTTCGCCCACCAAATTCGTGATCAGATCATTTAATCTGCGCGAGGGATTCACAAGTCTCAAGCCGGTCGCAGAATCGTAGGCCTTCTCACGGATGTACACTGGACTAGCCAGCCTGACTGAACCATTCATTTCACGAACACCCTCTTCAATGCGAGCGCTAAAGCTTCGTACCATTATTTGATATTCGGCCGCAATCTGCAGGTCCGTACGAGCATACAGACTGTGACAAAGTTGACGCAAGAATTACACTCACAGCTGAAGTCTTGGCAACAGACTATCAACATCGCATATGCTCCGAGAGAGGCCAACATTCAATCGACTCGTCATCAGAGAGAACAACGCGCAACCGCAGAAGGGCTTGCAATTTATCTGCTCATCTGCTCAAGAGACCTTGCGTTCGCCTACTTGTACTTGATTTTATTGACACTTCGATCGCGAACTCTTGTCCGTATCGTTCTTGTTCTGTACTGAGCTTACCCTGTACGACGAATCGCAAGCCGCGATTGTGGATAGGCTGATGCAAGTGAAGCCGTCATTGGTGCAGCTGTTTCGGCCGAATTTGATATGCACGTAAGTTGCGGCTGTCAGTAGAGCTCTGAACACAAACGATTGCACCTGGACTAAGCGCTCTCCAAGTAGATGCGGTGTAAAGGTAGCAGCCAGAGCTCTTGGTCTGCACGGTCACCTTTGTAGCGATGTATCCAATCTCAGCAAGGTATGCTTCCATATCGGCCCGAACATTGCGGCCGGTCGGGTGGACGGAGAAACTCTTTCAGATGGACAATTCTCGCTTTGTTCTCAGGTTTCGCAGCTACTTCGGTGCTTCTCTCTGGGCACTTCTGTGTTGGACAAACAGATCAGCAACTGCACGCGTTCCCTTTCACCCCATGACTCTTGCCAGGGCCGGACGCTCATACTTCTGTTGCATCCTTGCGCATGCGCTGGCAGCATTGCCACTGTCACCCGCTCTAGCGAGCATCTCCGTGATTTCAGATAGTTGCTAGAGTCAGATCCGAGCTGCAGCTGATGGCCTTGTGTATGTATAGACATAGATCGATGCTCGTCTAGATATCTGCAGGATCAGCTGATTGCACTGTGGCTGCAGCTGTCAGATCTGTGATTGCCGGCTAAATTCGAGAGAAGGCCCGACAACCCGACAAACCCCGGCCAGCGCAAACACCTCCATCCCCGTCCTCGCAGCGACTTCGCGGCACAGGCCCAGTTGCAACACGGCCGACGTCGCATCCTGCCTAGCTCTGCTATATAGCTCGGGCGGCCTGCATCCTGCTGACTCTTCACGACGCACCCAACACAAGACAGGCCCTCTCACCCAAGACAAGCTTCCATCTCTTCTCCTTCGCTGTACGCGTCTTGTTTGGCGCAGCGCATATATCTGTCCTCTCAACCACCTCCTGAATGTCTTCTGAAACAGCATACGCTTCACAAGGACACCCGCGCGCCATGCGTTTTCCTAGTGGGGCCCTAGACAACAAAGCACCCGACATTCAAATGATTGAGCATGCGGATATGCAAGACTACAGCATGGAGGATGACGATACAACCACAGACTTTTATGCAGAGCAAAGGGCCATTTCATCAAGCCTGGATCTTGCGTATCATGCATCGACCTTGTCAACGGATGCCGAGTCGCTGTCTCGAGCAATTGAGGCTGCAAGAGACCAGTTGGATATTCCCGGCCTTGTCAATTCAGAGCCCACAAAGCAGGATGCATTGACAGTACTCTACCTGAGTGAGGCATCGAAGAAGCTAGGCAAAACCAATAGTGCCTACTTCTATCAGCAGCAAGCCATGACCATTGCAGAAATCATTGAGCTTAAAACCAAGAAGCTGCAGCGGTCGCGGTATGGGAGTACGACGCCTACGGGAACCCTCATTCCCGATACAGAGCTAAGGAATACGCTGGATCGATGGAAGAAGGAGGCCGAGATGGAACGTCAGCAGCAGCAGAAGCAGCTGAACTAATTTGAACAATACAATCTGTATTCTGTATGATACTTTACGATAGATGAAGCGTGTCTTTTGCAACTGTCCTCTCTCAGCAACTTTTTGTAATCAGAAACCCCAAATCTTGCTCCACACAACACATCGAATAATGTCAAAGCCGACAGTCCTCGTTGTAGGTGCAGGTGCCGTCGGGGCTTTCTATGCGAGTCGCCTCCCCGATGCTGCCGTCAGTGTCATCTGCAGATCCAACTACCAAGCCGTCAAGAAGAATGGCTTTACTATGAAAACCCATACCTTTGGCGAGTACACCTTTACACCTGCGCATACATTCAGCTCACCAGCCGACGCTTCTGCCAGCAAGGTTAGTTGGGACTTCATCGTCATCACGACAAAAGCACTCCCTGACATCACCGACGACACCAAAATCATTAAAGACCTCGTCACGCCCGGCAAAACAGCAGTCCTCTTGATTCAAAATGGTGTCGGCGTCGAGGAACCGTATCGTATTGCCTTCCCATCCAATCCAGTCTTATCTGCAGTGACAGTCATTAGTGCTGCTCAAACGTCACCCGGTGTGATTGTGCAGAATCGATGGACACGTATCAGTATTGGTCCTTACAGCGGCGATGACGTGCTTGAACACCCACCTTCAAAAGCAGAAGCTGATAAACGAGATGCTTATGCCGCGGAGATGAATAAACGTTTTGTGAAGCTTCTCAAGGACGGCGGCGTCAAGGATGCCGAGGAGTATGATGAAGCAGGCCTACAACTTGTTCGATGGCACAAAATCGCCATCAATGCGAGTATGAATCCATCTGCCGTTCTGAGCTCCGGCGCAGGCAATGCTGAGATGTCACTGGACCCAGAACTGCGTATTCACTTGAAGGGCGTCATGGAGGAGGTACTGCAAACAGCACCCAAAATCCTCGGCCGTCCGTTTCCCGCGAAACTTGCAACCGCTGAGGCAATTCTCAAGTCAACGGAACGCAATACCTCTGGCAAGCCGAGTATGTTGCTTGACTGGGAGCGTGGCAATCCGATGGAGCTGGAAGTGATTCTAGGGAATCCTGTGAGAATCGCACGGCGTAAAGGGCTGGAGATGCCACGACTGCAGAGTTTATACGCATTGCTGAGGATGGCAGGACAAAGACGACGTGATGGCAAGGTGAAGCTATAGGATATTGACTTTGTTGTGTAGAGCAGCATCTCTTGCCAATTCACTCAGGGGCAGTAGGCTCGGCTCCACTTTCCTTGCGCGAATAGATGCAGTGCGACTTCAACGAAAGCTTCCACCTTGAACACATGTCTTATGCGCGCTCTAGATGAAGAAACTGACAAGTGATAGCTCTTATGTGAGTCAGCCTATATTTATGGCGCAAACAGAGGACTTGCAAATGACACATCAATTGGACGAAGAAGAGTCGGCTGAAAGCATGAAACAAGATGTGTATCGGGCTCTAGGCGTCGGGCATGAGGACCTTGAGCAGCTTATACAACCACCTTCAACACGAGGGACCATGCATACTCAGAGCCGGTTTGACGGTGTATATCGCTTTCTGGGCATGTACGACGTGACCATCTCGCCTCGCTACTTTACTTCTCCGCTATGCAGACCATCAACGCTCGCGAAATGCAGACTTGCCATCGGCTCGTATGCCTTGCTCGTCGTTCTCATCGATATTATTCATACTCAAGTGACGCAAGGGCTGGCTATGTGGTTTTCTTACTACACTCACATTACCTACGTGGCTCTATCTGCATACTTCCTCTTTGCTGGCGTTCATACCGCACGATATGCTCAATCTGGATTGACGCGAGGTCTGCCGTGTTGGCCACGTCTGCTACAAGTACTACACATGATTCTGCAGCATACAGTCTGCGCAGGTGCGATGCTCGTAACTATTGTCTACTGGGCGGTTCTTGCAGGCGACATGGACAAAAGAGCATATCCTATGTGGGTCAACATTTCAATGCACGCGCTCAATACATGCTTCGCCCTCTTTGAGATTTGGTTCAGTCGCGTTACGACGCGGTTTGCACTCATGCTACCCTCGTTTCTGGTGGTCTTGCTGTACCTCCCAATCGTCTATATTGAACATGCAAGATCAGACAACTGGGTCTACTTCTTCTTTGGCAGTCCCAACAAAGCCATCGTCGCGGGAAGTATACTAGGTATTGGCATTCTCGGTTTGCTATGTAATTTGATAGTGCAACTGCTCCAGGCTCTGCGCGAGCGAGTCTTTGGCGCTCACAGGGGTATGAGTGAGGAAGAAGCGGAAAATCAAAATCGACGTCTTGTACCGCAGGTTGATCCGGCTGCACTTGAACTCGAGGACATGGCCGCATGATTGGGGTTTTCCGACTGTGACACAAGGCCGCAGTATCACAGGCTCAATGGAACACAAGTTGATGTTGAAAATGCTCTAGTCTTGATTTGCCGCTCGGACAACGAGCAACGGCCGCTACAGTGGGTCATCCATGGTCCGGATTTGACGACCGTCTCGCAGATTTATGCTGTGCGGTAATTGGACTCAACGAGATGATTGCGTTATCTATGTCGTGACGCATGGGCTACTATTCTTAGTGTCTAGATATGCAAGTCTACAGATGGAAGGACACTTGGGAGCCTGGACAACTCACTGCGGGTGCCAGAACTGATCCCACGGACAGATCTTTTATGCCGACGCCGACGGTCGCTAGCTGCAGCGAAAGAACAAGACGGTTCCTGTATGACGTCCATATAAACTTTGGTAGGTCGGCCACGGACAGGCCGACGCCGACATGTGTACCGCGTTGGTGATCCAGCACACCGCGCCTTAAAGCACAGCCGATTCTTTCTTGTAGACGCTCAAGCTTTCACTCTCAAGACCAACAGTCTGCTCATTCAAGATGAGCCAGTCTGCAGCGTCTCCGGCCTCGACGCTCACGATGGATCATCAGGAAGTAGTCGCTCCTGCGATCGTATCGCCTAGCTTGATCCAAGAGCACAAAACACGCCCTGCTGCACAATCTCGCGTGAGCTATGCTGCAAACACCACCGATCCGGAAGGCCAAGGGGCCTTGGAGCGCTATCAGTCTCGCATGTCGCACATGTCACAAGAAGAAAGTAATGACCTCATGCGCAGACTCACCTCGCGGCGGTCAGCAGGCGAGGCGGATCAGGGTGGTGACAATACATTTAATGAGCTCTTGGGAGAGATTTTTGATCGTGATGAGATGAAGAAGAAGAGTAAGCACATTTTCCAATCATTCTTGGCTGACAAAATAAGATGTGGGTGTCTACTTTGAAGATCTGACTGTTGTTGGCGGCGGCGTCGGAGCTGCCATCCAACCAACAGTCGGTAATATTCTCAAAGGAATTGCCTCCATCCCAATCTTGCCTTATGTCATCTTCAAGAAGATCAAGGCCAAATCTCCTGGAGCGGTTGAGCGTAAGCTCATCCACGGCTTCAACGGTTGTGTCAAGGATGGCGAGATGTTGCTTGTTCTTGGACAGCCAGGCTCTGGATGTACCACCTTCCTCAAAGCTCTTGCCAATCAGCGAAATGGATACAAAAATGTCACTGGCGACGTCCATTACGGCGGCATAGGCTGGGAGGAAATGGCCAAGAAATATCGCGGTGAAGTGGTCTACAACAGTGAAGACGACCTGCACTTTGCAACGCTCTCTGTCGAGCAAACTCTCCGATTTGCACTCAAGACGAGGACTCCAGGTGAGAGACCCCAAGGTGAGACCCGCAAGGACTACCAAAATAAATTCTTGAATGTTCTTGGTAAGATTTTTGGTATTGAGCACACCTTCAAGACGAAGGTCGGAGACGAAATGGTTCGTGGTGTCTCTGGTGGTGAAAAGAAGTAAGCCCTCTTCACCTGCTTAACAATACTAACATACAGGCGTGTCTCTATTGCAGAAGTCTTTGTCAACCGTGCCAGTGTTGGCTGCTGGGACAATTCCACTCGTGGTCTTGATGCTTCAACCGCTGTTGAGTATTGTCGTTCTCTGCGAGTACTGACCAACATTGCCAAGGTTTCGACAGTCGTGACCATCTATCAGGCAGGCGAGCAGTTGTACGACTTTTTCGACAAGGTTCTGCTCATCGAGGGTGGTCGCTGCTTGTACTATGGTCCTGCCGAGTCTGCACGTCAGTACTTTATCGACATGGGTTATGAGCCTGAAGAGCGTCAAACCACAGCAGACTTCTTGACTGCTATCACCGACAAGCGTGCCCGCAAGGAACGAGATGGAGCGAACCCACCACAGACAACAGAAGAACTTGAGCAATACTACAAGAATTCTCAGATCTGTAAAGACAACCTTGAAGACATGAAGTCGTACAATCGTCGTTGTAAAGAAGCTCCACCTGCAGAGACTTTCAAGGAGACTGAATCCGACAAGAAGGGCAAACGCCATGGCGTATATGCACTTCCCTTCCACAAGCAAGTCTGGTACTGCACCATTCGCCAATATCAAATCAACTTTGGCGACAAGCTCTCGCTTTACGGAAAGAATGCGTCTGCCGTGTTCCAGGCTCTAATTATCGGCTCTCTGTTTTACAATATGCCAAGGGATACCAACGGTGCATGTAAGATAATCCTCTTCCTCGTTCCCACTAACAATAGTCCTCCGTGGAGGTGTCATCTTCTTTAGTTTGCTCTTCAACTCCCTGCTCGCTCTCGCTGAGCTCTCCTCCGCATTCAGCTCTCGACCTGTTCTCATGAAGCACAAATCATTCACATTCTTCCGACCTAGCGCTTTTGCATTAGCTCAAGTGGTTGCAGATGTGCCAGTTGTATTGTTGCAGGTGGCTGCCTTTGACGTGGTCATCTACTTCTTGTCCGGTCTGCAATACACGGCGTCGCAGTTCTTCATCAACTACCTCTTCCTCTACTTCACCACGATGGCCATCTACTCCTTCTTCAGGATGCTTGGTTCTTTGGTACCGTCACTCAATGCTGCTACTGCTCTGTCTGGCATTGCCATTCAGGCCCTGGTTGTTTACGCAGGCTACATCATTCCCAGGCCAAGTATGCATCCTTGGCTTTATTGGCTTTGGTACATTAACCCATTGGCTTACGGCTTCGAGTCCATGATGATCAACGAGTTCTACAATCTCGAATTGCAATGTGTGGTCCCACGTTTGTTGCCATACGGTGCACCTGGACAATTTCCCAACCAAGGATGTGCGATTGCTGGTTCGACGCCGGGGTCCACTGTGGTCTCTGGCGCCGCCTACATATCTGAATCCTTCACTTATGTGCGTGGTCACCTGTGGCGTAATCTCGCATTCATCATCATGTTCTGGCTCTTCTTTGTCTTTCTTACCTGCATTGGAACGGAACGCCAAAAGCCCAATGCCTCTGCTGGAGGATCTCTTGTCTACAAGCGCGGTGGTGAGCCAAAAGCCGTCAAGGAAGCTTTGGGTGGCGAGAAGGAGGTAGACGCTGCGCAAGAGGCACAAGCGGACAATATCGAGCGACATGATGACAGCGACAGTGGTTCTACTATGGATGGCTTTGAAAAGTCCGAGACGACCTTCACTTGGAGCGATGTGTGCTATAATGTCCCGGACCCAGCAAACAAGGGACATCAAAAGCAGTTGTTGGACCATGTTACTGGTTGGGTCAAGCCTGGCCAACTTACTTGCTTGGTTGGGTCCTCGGGTGCTGGAAAGACAACTTTGCTCAACACCCTTGCACAACGCCAAACAACTGGTGTTGTGACTGGTGACATGCTCGTGGATGGACGCAAACTGCCAAGTGCCTTCCAACGTGCTACTGGCTACGTTCAGCAGATGGACATGCATGAGCCTACTGCCACTGTACGTGAAGCACTCCAATTTTCTGCTCATCTTCGTCAACCTCGTGAAACACCACAGGAAGAAAAGTACGCGTATGTCGAGGAAATTATCAAACTCCTGGAAATGGAGCACATGTCAGAAGCAATCATTGGTGTACCTGGCAATGGTCTCACAATCGAACAGCGCAAGCGTGTGACTCTCGGAGTTGAGCTTGCTGCCAAACCTAGTCTTTTGCTGTTCCTTGACGAGCCCACCTCTGGACTCGATTCCCAGGCTGCCTGGAACATTGTTCGCTTCCTGAAGAAGCTCGCCAATGCTGGTCAAGCCATTCTCGTCACCATCCATCAGCCATCTTCCATTTTGTTTCAGCAGTTTGAGCGCATCCTGCTGCTCGGTCCTGGTGGCAAAACGATCTACTTTGGCGAGCTTGGCGATCAGTCCAAGACAATGATTGAGTACTTTACAAGCAACGGCGCTGAGGATTGTCCAGAGGATGCAAATCCTGCCGAGTGGGTGCTCGATGTTATTGGCGCCGGTGGTGGTATCGGTGCCAAGAAGGCAAAGCAAGATTGGCCTCAAATTTGGCGCGAATCCAAGAATGCACAAGACACTAGGAGTGAGATTGAACGCATCAGACGGGAACGTGGCGGTAAAGCAAACAAGTTTGAGCAAGACACTCGCAAGTACGCCATGCCCCTTAAGGCTCAAATCGGAGCCGTTGTCAAGCGTATCTTTGTTGCCTACTGGCGTACACCTGATTACTTCATTGGCAAGCTCATGCTACACATCACAACGGGTCTTTTCAATTGTTTCACATTTTTTCAGCTCGGCAACAGCGTGGTAGATTTGCAGAACCGGATTTTCTCCATCTTCTTGGTTTTAACTATCGCTCCGCCGCTTATGCAGCAATTGCAGCCACGATACTTGCAATGGCGAGCCTTGTTCCAAGGACGAGAGCAGCAAAGTCGCATGTATTCGTCTTGGACATTCGCCCTCGGTTCAATCCTGGTCGAGTTACCCTACACAATCGCTTGTGCGACAGTCTTCTTTTGCTGTTGGTACTTTGGCCCTGGTTTCGACAGATCTATTGGGCGTGCTGGTCCTATTTGGTTGTTCCTTGCACTATTCGAGGTTTACTACGTCACGCTCGGTATCATGATTGCCTCTATCGCAAAGACGGAACTCTTTGCGTCTCTCTTGGTACCAACCTTTTTTACGTTCATCATCGCGTTCTGCGGTGTATTATCCCCACCCTCATCCATCACCTCCTTTTGGCAGTGGGTCTACCACCTCACTCCCTTCAATTACCTGTTGAGTGCTATGCTCATCTTCGTCATTCACGACAAGCCTGTGCAATGTGCCGAATCGGAGTTTGCACGATTTGCACCCCTTGCTGGTCAAACTTGCCAAGAGTACGCCGGAAGCTTTGTTCAGCAGGCTGCAGGATATTTGCAAGATCCAAGTGCTACAGACGAGTGTCTCTACTGTCAATATGCAACTGGAGATGAATACGCTGCGACTCTTCTCGTCTACTGGGGTGACCGTTGGAGAAACTATGGCATCTTCTGGGCGTATGTCATCTTCAACATTCTTATCACCTTTGTGTTTACATGGCTGTATTGTGGTGGCTTTGCAAAGATTGCTGCGAAATTCAAGCGCAATAGTCACAAGCAGGTAAAAACGGACAGTCACTCGCGTTCAAGCCGGGAAACGGACGAAGAATCAGTATAGGTCTGCAAATTGAAACGCCACTTAGAAAAAATCAGTTTAGATTAGATGACCATTTAGCGATTGCTGTGGCTTTATTCATGTCTGGCCACTGCAGCAGTAGTGTCAATTGATAGGGGAGCGTTTTGTTGCCCATGATATGGGCTGCTGTTCAGATGACAAAATTTGGGTGGTGAAACTTGAATATCTGCCCGTCAGATAATGGTAAGGCTGCTCATTCAGTCAAACGGTCACGGTGCTATTGCTTCGATGATAGGGAGGCGTATGAGAATTAGAAAGAATCGCCCTATAACTATGAGACGAATCCTGGTTTGTTATATCTTATCGAGCCGCCCTCATACAGGAGATGCCTCTCGCTTCTCTTCCTTTTGCAAGACAGTTTTGTTTGAGCTGCGCTTGCCTGATCTTCTGAACATTTGTCCAATCTTCTGGAAGCCACCACAGTACAGGTAAGTGAACAACATGATAATGAGCACGTCAAAGATGACATATGCCCAGAATACACCGTAGTCTCGCCATCTATTCCTGAAGTAGAGCTCGAGAGTATTGGCGTACTCATCGCCAACGGCATATTGACAGTACTCGCAATCTGATGTCGCAGATGGATTGTTGAGGTAACCTCCGAATTGCTGAGCGAAAGATCCTGCGTAATCCTGGCACGTTTGTCCTGCCCCAGGCGAAAACCTTGCGAATTCGTTCGAACTGCATCGAACTTCCAAGCCACTCACCGCAGAAGTAAGCATGCCTCCTAGCAAATACCGGAATGGCGTCAAATCAACCATAAACAGCCAAAAGTGTGGGAGCGCATTTCTGGGAACCAAAACACCGCAGAAGCCAATGATGAATGTGAAGAATACCGGTACAAGGACACTTGCGAAAAGTGCCGTCTTGGCAAGCGAAGCAATCATGATACCCAGTGTGATATAGTACACTTCGAAGAGGGTAAGGAAAAGCCAAATGGCACCAGCGCGAGAAATTTCGCGAGGGAGACCAGTTGGGAAGTACCAGCAAAAGAAGAAGATGGTTGAGCAGGCAATGGTGTAGGGCAGTTCAACGACAATAGACGCGAGGGCAAAAGTCCACGAGGAATACATCCGACTCTGCTGCTCGCGACCTTGAAACAGGGCGCGGTATTCGAGATAGCGAGGTTGAAGCTGTTGCATCAATGGTGGAGCAATGGTCAAAACCAAAAAGATGGAAAAGATGTGGTTTTGCAAGTCCACGACGGTGTTACCCAGATTCCAAAACGTAAAGCCGTTGAAGAGACCAGTAGTAATATGCAACATGAGCTTGCCAATGAAGTAATCAGGTGTTCGCCAGTAGGAGATGAAGACTCGAATAAAGACTGCCTTGGCCTGCGCGAAAGCTGGCATAGCGTACTTGCGTGTGTCTTGTTCAAACTTGTTTGACTTGCCACCGCGCTCTCGCTTGATGCGGTCAATCTCTTGGTTCGTCTCGCGTGCATTCTTGGAGTCGCGCCAAATTTGCGGCCAGTCTTGCTTTGCTTTCTTGGCACCGATACCACCACCGGCGCCAATGACATCGAGCACCCACTCGGCAGGGTTCGCATCCTCTGGACAATCCTCAGCGCCGTTGCTTGTAAAGTACTCAATCATCTTTCTAGATTGATTGCCGAGCTCACCAAAGTAGATCGTCTGGCCACCGGGACCAAGCAGCAGGATGCGCTCAAACTGCTGAAACAAAATGGAAGACGGCTGATGGATGGTGACGAGAATGGCTTGACCAGCATTGGCGAGCTTCTTCAGGAAGCGAACAATGTTCCAGGCAGCCTGGGAATCGAGTCCAGAGGTGGGCTCGTCAAGGAACAGCAAGAGACTGGGCTTAGCAGCAAGTTCGACTCCGAGAGTCACACGCTTGCGCTGTTCGATCGTAAGACCGTTGCCTGGAATGCCGATGATGGCTTCAGCCATATGCTCCATCTCGAGCAGCTTGATAATCTCCTCGACATAAGCGTACTTTTCCTCTTCCGACGTTTCGCGAGGTTGACGGAGCAATGCAGAGAATCGCAAAGCCTCACGGACAGTGGCAGTAGGCTCGTGCATATCCATTTGCTGGACGTAGCCAGTAGCACGTTGGAAGGCACTTGGCAGTTTGCGTCCATCCACGAGCATGTCACCAGTCACAACACCAGTTGTTTGGCGTTGTGCAAGCGTGTTGAGCAAAGTTGTCTTTCCAGCTCCCGAGGACCCAACCAAGCAAGTGAGCTGACCAGGCTTGACCCAACCAGAGACATGGTCCAACAACTGCTTCTGGTGTCCTTTATTTGCAGGATCTGGAACATTGTAGCAGACATCGCTCCAGGTGAAGGTCGTCTCTGACTTTTCAAAGCCATCCATAGTAGAGCCACTGTCACTGTCTTCTTGCTCGATGTTTTTAGCTTCAGCCTCACGAGCAGCATCAACAGCCTTTTCACCAGAAAGGGCCTCTTTGACGGCTTTGGGCTCTCCGCCACGTTTGTAGACAAGTGAACCACCAGCACCTCCATTGGGCTTGAGACGCTCCGTTCCCAAGCATGTCATAGCCACGAAGAAAATCCAAAAGATGAGGATGAAGCCAACATTTCGCCATAGATGACCCCGAACATAGGTGAAGGACTCGGAAATGTAGGCAGCACCTTGCACAGTCGTAGAGCCAGGAACTGAGCCAGCAATAGCACAACCTTGGCTAGGGTATTGGCCAGGAGCACCGTATGGAAGTAAGCGCGGAACGACACACTCCAATTCGAGGTTGTAGAACTCGTTGATCATGAGTGCTTCAAAGCCGTAAGCCAGGGGGTTGATGTACCAAAGCCAATACAGCCAAGGGTGCATACTTGGCCTTGGAATGATATAGCCTGCATAGACAACAAGAGCCTGAATAGACACACCCGAGAGGGCGGTGGCAGCATTCAGCGAAGGCACCAAGGATCCCATCATACGGAAGAAGGAGTAAGTCGTAAGCGTCGTCACGTACAATACCAGCAAATTGATGAAGAACTGAGAGGCGGTGTATTGCAGGCCAGAGATGAAGTAGATGATGATGTCCCATGTAAAGACCTGGATAGCCACAACGGGGATATCAGCAACAACCTGAGCAATAGCAAATGCGCTCGGTCTGAAGAATGTGAAAGATTTGTGCTTCATCAAAACTGGACGGGAGCTGAATGCAGAAGTCAGCTCAGCCAAAGCCAAGAGTGCGTTGAAGAGCAACGACAAGAAGAGAATACCTCCGCGGAGGACTGGATGTTAGTAAAATTCTTGACTGGTAGAAATCATACAGGCACCATTTGTGTCGCGAGGCATATTGTAGAATGAAGAACCAACGATGAGAGCTAGAAAGATGGAGGATCCATTCTTGCCATAAAGCGACAGCTTGTCACCAAAATTGATTTGGTATTGCCGTAAGGTACAGTACCAGACTTGTTTGTGGAAAGGCAAGCCGTAGACACCATGACGCTTACCTTTCTTGTCGGTGCTGACCTCCTTGAAAGTCTCTGCTGGTGGGTCTGTCTTGCATCGCTTGTTGTACGACTCCATGTCTTCGAGATTGCGCCTGTAAGTGTCGGAGTCGCGGTAGTAGGCCTCGAGATCTGCAGTTGTCTGTGGCGGACTCGCACCGTCGCGGATTTTGCGTGCACGCTTGTCAGTGATGGCAGTCAAGAAGTCTGCTGTTGTTTGACGCTCTTCAGGCTCATAACCCATGTCGATAAAGTACTGACGCGCAGACTCGGCAGGACCAAAGTACAAGCAGCGACCACCCTCGATGAGCAGAACCTTGTCGAAAAAGTCGTACAACTGCTCGCCTGCCTGATAAATAGTCACGACTGTCGAAACCTTGGCAATGTTGGTCAGTACTCGCAGAGAACGACAATACTCAACAGCGGTTGAAGCATCAAGACCACGAGTGGAATTGTCCCAGCAGCCAACACTGGCGCGGTTGACAAAGACTTCTGCAATAGAGACACGCCTGTATGTTAGTATTGATAAGCGAGTGCAGGCGGCTTACTTCTTTTCACCACCAGAGACTCCACGAACCATTTCGTCTCCGACCTTCGTCTTGAAGGTATGCTCAATACCAAAAATCTTACCAAGCACATCAAGGAACTTGTCTTGGTAGTTCTTGCGCGTTTCGCCCTGAGGTCTCTCACCCGGGGTCCTCGTCTTGAGTGCAAAACGCAACGTCTGCTCAACAGACAGAGTCGCAAAGTGCAAATCATCTTCACTGTTGTAAACAACTTCACCGCGATACTTTTGAGACATTTCTTCGTCTCCAATGCCGCCATAATGAACGTCGCCAGTAATTTCCTTGTAGCCATTTCGCTGGTTGGCAAGTGCCTTGAGGAAAGTTGTACACCCAGAGCCTGGCTGTCCAAGAACAAGCAGCATTTCGCCATCTCTAACACACCCATCGAATCCATTGATGAGCTTGCGCTCAACAGCATCGGGAGACTTGGCTTTGGACTTTTTGTAGATGATGTAAGGCAGGATAGGGATGGATGCGATGCCTTTGAGGATGTCGCCCACTGTTGGTTGAATGGCAGCTCCAACACCACTGCCGACCACCGTCAGATCCTTGAAGTACACACCGACATCTGTAGATTAGAAATTGTCAAAACAAAAACAAAGGTCGTACTCTTCTTCTTCATTTCATCACGGTCAAAAATCTCGCCAAGCAAATCATTGAAGGTGTTGTCAGGGCTCCCAGAAGCACCGACTGACCTTCTTGATGTGAGCCTTCGCATTAAATCATCTGATTCATCCTGTGACATGTGTGACATGCGTGATTGATATCGCTGAAGGGCTCCTTGGCCTTCCAAATCTCCATCGTGCGTCGCATAGCTCTTTTGCGGATGGGCCACAGGTCTCTGAACAGCGTGTGCCGAAACGTTACTGTCCTGATTATTTGGCGCAAAAGCGTCCGAGACGATGGGAGGTGCAACGTCGGGAGCTGTCATGTCAACAAACGAACGAGTGCCGCCCTAAGCCTGTAGATGGGAAGCAGAGCACAAGACGTTTCTATTTAGCGGAAGCGGTAAACGGCGAATACACGCTCTTATAAGGCCGAGCGGTATTGACTGAGGGTGTCTGTGTATGTCAGATCACTTAAGCGCATCAGTCATCTCCCGTGGACCAAAAGCATGGCTCGAATAGGCTTGAGCACTGAATCAGCGCATTATTAAGCGCGGCCTGGCCGATTATGGCGGCTGTGAATTTCAGACACGACAAGGTGCAGCCAATCAAGGAGGCTGCACGAATCTGACAGCAGTTGTGTCGGTGTTGCAGTCTTGAGCAGTCCGACCCGTCCCACTTTGAGCGCGCGTGTCAGCCAGCGAAGTGTGCTTTGAAATCAAAATATCAGCACAAGCACAAGCACCATGGTCGCGAAATCGGCCGGAAATCTCTAGACATGGTACCGATCAATCGAATCGACTGATGAGGGATGCCCGCTAAGCCGCTGGGTGGAGAAGCTGATCGCGCCAGGGGCCACCACTGACTTTGCTGTTCAAGCCTATGCAGATATGCAACTGCGCAGCACATGTGCTGAGTCAGTAGATGCTTGTACTCCGTATATGATTTCTGTCGAGGGCGCTCGGCTAGAGTAGTTGTACGGTCATCGTAAGGTCATCGTACGTATACCCTCCTCATCACCTGAGCGCCCCAGATCAGGCCGCACACGTCTTTCTTGATATACGGCGGCTGTGGGTAGCTACGAGCGAGATGGTCACATTGGACATATTAGTACATAGCTCCAAGTCTTAGGACCGCTGAAATACCACCTTATAAAAGCTTAGGCTGTTAGACTTCAAATCATGTGCCTCTTTAGTCTTCCTCTATCCCGCTCAACAACGTCTAATCCGTTCGAATCAAAGGGGAACTGTTCGACACACGCTCTAGCGTGCTTCACTCGAATTTCACAGTCAGCTTGTCAGGACAATATCTAAAGAGTGTCAAGTCTCGGGTCTACTGCGGGCTGGATGTTAATTGGCACTCTGCACATGCAGGGAATTCAAGTTTGTCGAGGCAAACTTGACCACCATCTGAATTGACACTCTTGAGGGCACACGGCAGCACACGCGACTTCCCGCTTGTGAAATCTGATTTTGCATGTGTATGCAACTGCCTGAGGTGAGATCCAGCAATGAGTCTTGCAACAGTGTGAGGGCCGCAATCAATCACTGCTTCTCAGTCGTAGCCTGCACTAGTCAGTGTATTAGCTGTCTCGACAGTTGCTTGAGTTCCTGGTTGGAAAATCTACCGTACACTATAGCTGGGATGCTCTACATGTGTACGCTGCAGCATGCGCTAACATGAGAACGGATAGTCGCTTCAGGGCACCCATCGGTAAGCTAGTCGCTTGCTGGGCAAACTTTCGTGGGCACTAACTTCTTACATCCGCAGTACATCTCTGACGTCGCTCCGCATAAGCAGATTGTCGGCGTGAAACTTCGTAGCTCATCTATAGCGCAGGTCCATTGCTACTGGCCCTGCAAGGCTAGTGATTATTCCAAAGCGGCCCAGGACTGCGACTGTCGCTAATAGACTAGCCTGCTAAGTTGGCAGGAGTGAAGGCAGCCCATGCACTTACCTGTGAGCCGTATTCGCGCGCCCAGGGCACGCTTCCTTGAGCTTGTTCGGCAGCTAATCGCGAAGTGGAACGACGCCCGAGGAGCGGATTTGTGAAAGTCAGTGAAATTCGAGCACACACAACACGCTCTCCAACACAGAAGCCCTAAGGCCAGGGACGTCGTCGTCGACTCATTGTATTGTGAGTCGACCCGCAGGCTAGCCCGATCGCTCAAGGGCGTCGAGTCAATAGTCAATCGACCGTCAGGCAACTTGACTCGCAATCTGCAGAGACCCGCCAAGCGCCGCACTTCAAACTTATTGGCAACGCGTACGCAGCGTGAAGGCCTCGAAGGATGACTAAAGAACAAAGTCGTTCGAGTCCAACGGCAAAGTTCCAGTCTTCCAGCAAACGCGACAGGCTGCGTTTTTTTGTTCGACGTGCGATCCGCCTTACATATCCTTTGTCCGAACCAAGTGAGGGATTCCTCGATATTGAGCGCGGCGCTGCTTCGAGTGGGCATCGCTCACGGACGAGCAGCTCTTCTTTCCGTCCAGTCCTCGGGCGTATCAACACTGGCGGCAGTGATCAGCAGAATGTTGTCGACATTGTCGTGGTGGATAATTGTACAGATGACAAGAGCTCTGATGGCGGCCCGGCAACAACGCATGGGAACGCTACGGATATTGCCACTGGCGGGCGATACACTGAGCGCGGTAGTGATGCCGAGCCTTGGAACCATCGAAAGACTCCTTTTGAACGGATACAGGCTTTGCCAGTGTATACTTTTACCCACCAATTCTTCAGCATGCCGTTCCAAGATCCAGAAAAAGAACGGCAGTACCTCAAGGAGAGCTGGTTTCTCTCAAAACGTATGGCCTTGATTGTTTCAATATACTACTACATGGCGTGGGCATTTATGATTGGCTTCTATCCGCGACCATGGCAAGTCTTCGATTATTACGCGTGGATCGGTATTTCTGGTCTCTTCATCATTCCGCTCATGCCTCTGATTGTCTTTGACATTCCAAAGCGCTTTCCCAATGCGTGGCAACTATACGTCTTTGGCCTTACCTGGATGTGGCCGCTTCTTCTTATGCTTCAATTGCACATCTGCCATTTTTACGGCAGCACACCATCAACGTGTGGCTCCAAAGACTTTGTTGGTGTCTTTTATGCGCTCACGGTCATGCCTATTCTTGCGATGCTTGCTCTCGGACAATCACGCTTCTGCACAATTGTCGGGACCGCCGCCGCGCTCATCTTCATTGCAATTGCAATTGTTCCCATCCGCATTTCGTGGCTTCGTCATTGGTTCAACTACCTCTTCTTCATCGTCTTCATGACAACCATTTCTTATATGAAGGAAAAGACTGATCGCCGTATCTACAGCCTTCGCGACCAACTCAAGGCACAATTCAAAGCAACACAAAAGGCTCAAATCTCAGAGTCGCGCGCAGCAGACAGCAAGAAACGATTCGTCTCTTACATCTTTCATGAGGTGCGTGTGCCGCTCAACACAGCTCTGTTGTCCTTGCAAAATTTGGTTGGCGAGGAAATCTTTAAGGGAATGGCTGTTGAGCATATCGAGCTCGTGGATGTTTTGCAAGCCTCGCTTGGCATGATGGAAAAGGTTTTGAATGATGTCCTTGACTTTAATCGAATGGAAGCAGGCAAGCTCATGTACACGCTTGCACCATTTGATTTCGGCAAGGTCATCAAGTCTGTCTTATTGGGAGGTGCATTCGCTGCCAATTCGAAAGATGTCGGCCTCAGCAGCGCTCTAGATCCACGCATCAATGATTTTGGACTCTTGGTGGGTGACGAAATGCGACTCAGGCAAATCTTGTCGAATCTCATGTCCAATGCTTGCAAGTTCACAGAGAGTGGTGGAAATGTGACCATTGTGACGAAACTGATTCATCCCACGCCAGACCCTAACGATGTATCTATCTCCAGCGCGAGTGGAATGACCATGGGTGCCATGAGCTCAACGACAAAAGTAGCGAGCCCGCTCCCAGCAAAGCCTGAGCAGAAAGTGACCATCCGCATGGAAGTGCAAGATACAGGGCTTGGCATCAGTCCACGAGATGTCCTCAAAGATCGCCTGTTCAGCCCGTACGTCCAGACTGAGATCGGCAAACGGCAAGGTGGTAAGGGAACAGGACTGGGTCTTGCCCTTGTGCGCAATATTGTCGAGCTTTCTGGTGGACGACTTGGTCTGAGATCGAGCGTTGGCGAAGGTTCTACATTTTGGATTGAAATGTCCTTTGGTGTGGCAGATGCGCACATCTTTGAAGCTGGTGTCGCTGCATTAACCAAATTTGACGAAGTTGAGGCTGTTCAGCAAGTGGTACAAGTGCATATCGACCAACCTGGCGAGGCAGAGGTGATTCCTACATTACCTGAGCGGTTAGAGATGAAGCAACTCGAGAATGGTGCCGTGCAAGAGTCCTTTGCTCTTCCTCCCATTTCGCAGATTGCGGCCGTCTCACAAGCACAAGTTGAGCAGCTGCAGCGCCGTGCCTCGATCGTTGCGCATTCGACTGGAACTGGTTCGACCGAATTTGACAGCGCAAATACAGGCTCGGAGGCTGTTGCTACGGCAACCATTACGACACTGAGTCAGCATGGTCCAGGCAATATCGTTGCACAACGTGCCTTACATATTGGTGGTCAGGCAACGGCCGCCTCTGTTGCTGAAGAGACAATGCGTCGCCCTAGTTTGGTTGCCTTGCATTCATCTGAATTTGAGCTCGCAGAAATCCCTATCCCAGCAAATTCGACATTACCTCGAGCCTATGCACCTGCAGATCATGAGTTGCGCACGGGTTCCTTTAGCTTTGGTCGACCGCGCGATATTGACGAGTCTGAGCCATGTTCAGTTTTGGTGGTGGATGATGACATGTTGACGCGGCGACTGCTTGCGCGCATGTTGACACGATTAGGCCATGCTGTTGAACAGGCTGAGAATGGACAGTTGGCGCTCAACAAAATTCGAGAGCGGTCGAGAGAGTCTCGACCGTATGATCTTGTGCTGTTGGACAATCAGATGCCTGTCATGTCCGGTGTGGAAATGGTCACGCAACTAAGATTAGAAGGGTTGCCAACCTTTGTCTGTGGCTGCACCGGCAATGCTCTGTCTACAGATGTACAGGAATACCTGGATGCTGGAGCCAACCATGTCTTGACGAAGCCTGTCATGGAAGCCTCCATCAAACGCATGGTACAGCTTGCCAAAGAGTATCGCAGCCAGCCCATTCAACTACACGCCAACGACTTATTCAATGTCAAGTGAGCATATTTATTTCTACCTCAAGCGATGAGCGTTTTTGTCATATAGTTTTTCACGTATCAATACTTCTAGGAACGATGTTTGAATAGAGGCGCAGCCACTTCGCTCCAGTGGATATTCCATGTCAGAGCCGATTGCTTCTTAGCGCCCTGCTTGAGTGACTGCAGGTGTGCACTCCCGACATCACCCACACCTTCATATTCCTCGTCGTCCTCTGCTTGTGCAGAGCTGTCAGCGAACAAGCCAAGTAAACAAGCTGCCATATCCTCATCGTCCGCCACAATTCTGCCATCAATACCTTGCGTCACCAACTCTGGCAGTGCCTCGAAATCAATGGCCAGCACAGGCGTACCGCAGCCAAAGAGGTCAACAATTTTCATGGGTAGGTCGAGCCCTGAAGAGGAGGTATGCAAGGAAATGCCAAGATCTGCACAAGCTAGTAGTTTGGGGTAGTCTGCAGTCTGAAGCCATGCTGTTTTGATGGTAACAGATTTAAGTGTCAATTGTTCAATTTTCTTCGCATAGGCTGCCTGGAGTGGCCCTTTGCCTGTGATGATGACGAGGAGGTGTGCTTTGTTATTGGACTTGACTGGTGCCTCATCATAGCGCTTCAAAGCCGAAAGAAGAATATCAAAGTTCTCATCTGGCGTCCAAGACGTACTGCTGACCAACAATTGATCGCCACGCTCACGAGAGAATTGGCCATCTCGAGTATGCTCGAATGCATTCAAAAACGCCGTTTGCTCAGCCTTGGACAAGGCTTTGAATTGACCAGCAGGTCTGTCATGTAGCGTACATTGCTTGCCTTTGAGATGGAATGTTTTACTGAGCCAAGAGCGCATAGCATCTGTGACCATCAAGTGGGCATACGCCGTCCGTCCAAAGAACTGCTCATAGCGCCGCGCGACTTTGACAAGCGGATGGTGCTCCCCAAGTCTAAGGCCAAGTATCGTATAGCCAAGATTATGCCAATCAATAACGAGCTTTGTATTGCGAAGCCAGCACATGAGTTGGGCAAGTGCAAGAACCGGAATGGCCGGAGGGTTCTGCACGAGAAGGTAGGCTGGCGGGTCAATGGCATATCCAAGTATAAGGATCAAGAAGAGCAGCTGGTGCAGCACTTTGAAAGGACCCAAAATTGGGAACATGAAGCGTGGGCCTTTGCTCAAGGATTCTGGCACGTCAGGCAAGAATTGATAGCGAATGTTGCCATCCTCTAGAAGGGCTTCATGCGGTTTCGTGTTGCCATAGCCAATCAAATCAACCTTGAAACCAAGCTTTGACAGGGACAGCGCATGATACTGCATGCGCGGTGATCTGCCAATGTCGCCTAGCACAAGCACTGCGATAGATTGGTGCTTCTTGGCAAACTTGGAGCCAGGTACGAATGGCGACGGGGCAAAGAAGTAGAGCAGTGTCACCACATATATCAGGATTGCTCCTGCAATGTAGTAAGCGAGCATCTGAGCAATTATCTGATTCTCATTGAAGGCCAACTTCAGGCGACTTGAGCTGTGGTGTTGTTGGCCGAATCCAAACCACGACACGGCATCACTCTCACGAACATACTGACACAGCTCCTAGATCTTAGCGGAGCAAGGCAGAAGCTCGTCGAGGTTTATTTTCTTTCATCATGGACGGCGGCAGATCCCTATTTCGCTTTCAAATGCCGCGTATCGCACTTGGGGCGCATGCGCGTAGTTTTGGCATCTACATTGCTGGCGCATTGGTATGTTCTCTTTCATTTGGTGGTATGACCATCACTGACGACGTTCCTAGTTTGCGTCTGGCCTTTGGTTCTTCATCGATGCAGCTATATACAGCAAAGTCGCGAATGCGGGCCTAGTACACGTTACATTTGTGGACTGGATACCGACAATCTGCTCAGCACTGGGCATGATCATGTATGCATACCTTTGTGCACTGTGCTTTACTGACAGCTAGTGTCAACTCAATCGACAAGTCGAAATTGACGGGCGACAGCTATGGAGAAAGCTCACTTGCGTGGAAAGCGAAACTTGTCTTGTTTGTCGGCTTTGCGCTCCTTGCAGGCGGCCTTGCAGGAGGTCTTGTAGGCACTTCCAAGACTGCATATTTTGGCACTAACATACAGGTTGTGATGATTCTCAAGTACATTGTCCCTGGTTATCCCTTCCCAACGCTCTATTTTGGCGTGGCAAATGTCATTTGCAATGGCCTCATCATGCTCAGCTCTATTGTGCTCTGGATCTCGGTGAATACAGAAGATGAGTATCAGTACCAGCTCCGATTGTAGCCTCTTGTATCTATCTAAGAGGACTTCCTCCCATGCGTGTGCCAAGTCTTCATAGGTCCCGTCTCAGGAACAAATTTACAAATTTCGCTCGACCAAGTTCGCGACAACACCAAGACCAAGCTCGCGTTGAAGCTATCTAGAAGGCAATACAATGGTCAAGCAGCCAGCAGAGGTGTCCGCCGATGCACTTGAAGACGATCTCGATTACGAAGTCGGTTCTGATGCAGCTGGTGAGTCTGTGAGCGATGCAGAATCAGGTTCAGACTCAGATTCTGGCTCCGGTGACGACGATCAACAGACTGGAGCTGCAGAGACAGACTCGAAGAAGGCTGGCCAGCCCAAGAAGCGGTTGACAACGGAGGAGAAGCGCGAAAAGCGCAAGGCGAAACGAGCCGTGAGTAATAAACGCAAGAGGGAACAGCTTGGCTTGGATGAAGATGAGGACGACGAGCCCGCTGACGAGAGTGCCCCAAAAAAGGCCAAGGCAGAGGCATCCAAAATACCACTTGGTCCAGATCAACAGAGTGATTTGCTTGCAAAGCTCTTTCTGGATCATCATCCAGGCTTGACGAGCGTCGAGCTGCTCGATAAGACACCACCCCTCAAAGCTATCAGGGATACCTCAGGCACAGAAGCCACGGATCGCTCAACAGAACGTCTGTGTGCATTCTTGGAACGTTATACGCAGCGTAAGGACATTCACAGTGCAAACAAAGAACCAGGAACGCCGCACACCTTGATTCTTTGCGCATCTGCCATTCGCGTGGCAGACGTAGTTAGACCGCTCAAAGCAGCATATAAACCGGCCATGCCAGAGGTCAAGCGTGGTCAGCAGCCAAAGAAGCAAAAAAATGCCATTGAGATTGTCAAGTTGTTTGGCAAGGAGAAGCTTAAGGATCAAAAGACGATGCTAGATGTCACTCGTGTCTCCATTGCGGTGGGCGTCCCTGGCCGTGTTGCTGCATTGCTAGCGCCAACGGAGGGAGAAGAAGGTGACGGTGCACTCAAAGTACGACAGCTCGAGCAAATCATCTTGGATGCATCGTACCTCGACAGCAAGAAACGCGGCTTGCTGCAGATCAAAGAAGTATGTAAGGATCTCGCAACAGTCTTGGGAGGTGGCGATGATGAAGGTGCGAAGAAAATTCGGCAGCGCTTGAGAGATGGTCAAACGCAAATCTTGTTCTTCTAAGGCATATGTATGTGCGCTGTCGCTAAAGGCAGTATAAAAGATAATCATGAATAGAAAACACGTTTAGAGCGCCTTGATGGTACTGATGATGAATCGCTTTTCGTCAGCAAATTGCTCATCCTCTTTGCGGTCATTGTGGAAGTCTGTCAGGTATGCGACTAGCTTCTCCTTGTTTTTCACGAGAATATCGCGTACACCTGCGGTCTTATTTGGATTCGCCACAAAGACTTTGAAGACGTGGAAGGCCTCAAATTGTATATGCGCACTGCGGTCTCTGAGCAGGTTCATCATGAGTTTGAGATTATCGGTGGACTGGATGTAGAGGGACATGACGTTGTAGTTGCTGCGATCGAGCAAGATTTCTCCCAGCAGCTTGAGCGATTGTCGCTTCCAGACATAGTTGCTCGAAGTGAGTAGACCCAGATACTGCTCCATAAAAGGCGCATAGTACTCTTGCAAGAACAGCGCCGCGATTGGCTTATGGCGCGTCAAGAGATCCTTGAACGTGGAGAATGCATCCGATGCAATGTCAAAGGTCGCATGCTCGATATAGCTAAAGTAATGCCATGCTTCCGCACCACTCGCAAAATGACCGGGCGCGTTGGCTGTTGGGAATAACAGGACATGGGCAAGACGTTCATGCTTGAGGCACTCCCGCAGGATCTGGCCACACTGCAGCGCTGTCTCTGGTTTGCGATAGCTTCTACTCAACCCAATGATGACATCTTCCTTTGGAGCCAGATACTCCACTGTCAGCCATCGATCTGCAATTTGTCGCCTGAGCAATGCATTAAAGAGTGCAACGACATCTTTGCGTGCTTCAAACTCGAATCTGTGCAGATGCTGAATACACAACGGTAGCAAGTCCGTTAAGTATATCTGCTGTGCAAGCTGTGTCATATCATCTGGTCGCGGCTCACTATCCGCATCGCCAAAGTAGACTTGCTTCATCTGTGTCAGGAGTTTTGTGATTTCTTCGCGCGCTAATTTGCCTTGGACTGGATGATCGAGTTTGAGAATGTAGCTGCGACTTGAGAGGACCAGGTCCGCAGGTGAGGGAGCCTTGGAACGAGAGCGGAAGAGAAATGCCATCGATGGGGTTGCTTTGTGACCTTATCCTTTATGAATATCTGCGTGGGTCTCCTACTTCAAGAGCAAATGATCCAAAAGCCAGACTCGCGTCTTTTGTATCAACAGTCAGACAAATACCGCGCCTAGTCCTGCCACAGACACGTCCTGCCACTTTCTTCTTATGTGGGTGTTTGCTTTGTGTGTTTGTTAATTTCAAGACTTCAAATTTGGCAACCAGGCACCACGACAACTTCTGTCCATCAAGATGCTCTTATGATTTAGACTAGTATAAGCTCTCCCCAGCTGCTCTCGAGACTCATGGAAGCTACGGATCTCTCTCAAATTGTCTGGCGTGCTCCTGAATGGATCAATGCCCTCGGTGGTTTGCGTACCGATAACAGTGTGTTCTCATCCTCGCTCTCTACTCTCTGACCAGTAGTCCTCGAGTACTTCTCACAATCTCCCTTCTTTGATCGCAGCAGCAACAACGCCGTTCTCAAGCAACAATCGCAATTCCAAAATTTTGGCGATATACCACAGGCACTGCAAAAGATGCGTGGTGTCGAGTTTGCCATCTATGATGCACGGCCGCCCGACTTGTGGATCATTGCAAAGCAAGTTCGTGAAAGCGTGGAGGAAGCACAGGTGGTGAATATGTACTTTGTTGCGAATGGCAATATCTACCAGGCTCCCGACGTGGATGGTATTATGCAGTCAAGATTGGTATTACAACTCCAACGAGGCCGACATTGCTAATGTTAGCTCAATATATCGAGTTCGATTGCAGAAGCGCTCGATGCACTCAAGGCGCAAGTGTCCTTTACACCTGCTGAAGGCTACCGATATGGACCAAAGCCAGCACAGCCGATTGAGCAAGAGTCAAGCAGAGCAAGTACAGGGCAAGAGGACGCCGACACAAAAGCAATGCACAAAGCCCTGTTCAGCGCAATGCAAGCTCAGTAATGACACCATTTCTCATATATATATATCATACGAAGCCGTGCGAAGAAGCCTCTACTCCTTGCCAACAAGGACGTCAATGTCACCCTTTGCAGTCTTGACTTTGACCATGTTCTTCTCGGCATCGCCCTTCTTGCCCACGCTACCGAACCAAGCGCGCTCAACAACAAGACCATCGCCGGCCAACTTGATGTCACCGACAAGACCACGCGCCTCAATAGTACCTTCAAAGCTAGCAGGGTAAGTGAGTTCCTGAGATCCAGAGATGGTGGTGTGTGCAGCATTGATGGATGCAGCCCCGTCGTCAATAGACTTGATTGTAACACGCGCATCACCCGACGCAACCTTGGTAGAAATCTCGACATCCTCACCCTCACCTAAGACGGCCTTTTCGACATACAAGGTGGCGTCGAGATCACCCTTGGCGATGTCGAGTGTGGTGGATTTGAAAACGGGGAAAGAACCCTTCAAGTCACCCTTGGCGAGCTTGATGTTAAGGGTACCGACATCACCGGCAGAAATACCATCGACGTTAACGGTGACGTTGCCGCTGCTGACATCAATCGATGTTGAGTCACGACCGAGCTTGAGATCACCGCGGATGGCACCCTTTGCTACAGTGATCTGTGTGGTGTTGGTGTGCACTTTGCCAGCCTTGACGAAGCCCATAGCAAGACGGATGGTCAATTCGCCGATTTCGAGCGACTCAGGGAGGTTTGACAGGTCGACCATGTGACGTGGTGCTTCCACATCAAAGGAAGGCAAACCGAATGTACCGAGCAAGTTGGAAGGAATCTGAATCTTTGCCGATGCGTGTGTCTTGAGATCGCCCGTCATGGGAGTGACGATCTCAACCTTGCCGTCGACGTAGTTAATGGTAACTTCATCGCCATTCTGTTCAACGTTGGTCTTGACATCGAGGTCAAGGACCACTTTATCAGACACTTTGGATGTCTCAAAGACAATGCCACCAAAGACATGTGCGCCTTTGATAGTCAAACCCTTGGCGTCTTCAGGCGACAGCTCAAAGTGCGTCTCTGCAGAGACAGGGATCCACTTGCTGGTATCAGGGCCGTGGTGCCGGCCGCCACGGTGGTGGTCACCGACAGCCTTGTACATGCCGTGTGTCTTGTGGCGCATACCATGACAACCCTTTCGAACAACAGCAGTAGCCTGATCACCTGTCTCTGGGAATACAGCATCCAAGATGAAAAAGGCAGCATAAAAGATGACAAAGAATCGAACAACGCCAAGAATGCGGGAGGCGAAAGTACGCTTGGGTGGCTCTGGGCGCGCCGTGACGGGCGCCGGGAGCTTTTCGTCAAGATACTCGGTGGCCATCTTGTTCGATGATGGGATGAGTGGATGGGACGGGGCGTCGAGTTCTTATACGCGCGGTGGACGTGGCTCCGCCTCCCCAAGCCCACTGACCGCTGCACTTTTGGCTCCTTCACCTGTTGAGCCTGAATTTCTCTTGGCAGGGGCGCACCCACGTCATGGCAGATGCACAGTCACATATTTGCATCGGAAGAAGGATACTTAGACAGGATTGAGACTATCAAGAGAACAGGGATCACGCAGACAGGTGCAGGAGCTTGCGTAGATCCATCTCCAACGTACTAGGCGTCACCTCGCGCGCATTCTTCTCACTCCCGCCCTCCCTGAAACTCGTGGGTGTGCCTCCAGAACTAGAAGGCTGCGAAAGGCCCAACATCCGGTGCAGTGCCAACTCTGTCTGCTGATCTGCTAGTAATCTATCACCGTCTTGCGGCTGCTGCTGCTGCTGTTGCTGCTGCGGACTCGCAATACCAGACGACGTAGCAATCTCGCGGGGCGTACCAATGACACTCTGTTGCAACGCAGCGCTATTCGATAACGGCGTCATGGGACGGTCTTGCTCCGTCGCTGGATTCAAACTGAGTAACCTGACCAAATTGGACGCCTCCTCGAGCAGCTGCGCATCGTCTTCCTCTCCCTGCTCAGAGGCAGGCTCGATCGCCACAGATACCGGTACTTGCTTGACTTCATCCTTTGCGCGCTTTAGAATAGTCGGTGTTGCTTGGATTGGCTGAGGCGATGGTTTCTTTAATAGCTGAAACTCAGACGCCGACGAGTGCCGAGTAGCTTTACTCTTCCTTCGCGTACTGACCTGTGCAGGTGGTGGAGAGGACGAAGACAAGTCACCACCAGAACCTGCCGCACCAGAACCAGACGCAGCGGGTTCCCTCCTCAAGATCATCTTCGGTAACGATGGACTATCATGCACAGCAGTGACGTCTTTGCGTTTACGTCGCTGGGACTTGGATGCGCTATCTCCTCCTTCTTGCTTCTGCGAGCGCTGCTGCTGCTTTTCATGTACACTCGTACTCTTCGGATGTTGCTGCTGCTCTTGTTGTTGCTGTGGTGTAGACGCACCACTCGCTGCTTTCCTTGGCCGCTTTGTCATCACCTGTTTCTCAGCAATAGGCATCATTACTTCCTCAGGCTCCCGCTGAATTTCTGCCAGACTCAACGTCGGCGGGCGTTCAATGGGTTGCCACGCTGCCTTCTTTGCCGCTTGTTTAACCGCTTGTCCCTGAAACTGTGCTGTACTTGGATGAACGGGTGATGCAAGATCTGCAAAGACACTCTCATCATCATCTGTGTAATCCACAGACAATGGTGGGGAATGCTGAATTGCTTGGTGATGGAGTTGTTGTTGGCCAAGATGGATACTCAGCGCGTTGTGAGATAGACTTGATGGTTCCCCTGCAACTCGCTCTTCTCGTTCTTTTGCACGGAAGAGAAAGCCTAGTGGTGAGGCGTCGATCACTTCTTCCGTCGCCGTAGTAGGTTGTGATGACTGTGGTATTGTAGGCACACTACCACCCATCATGCCTGCAAACTGCTGCATGAATGCTTGCTGTGAGGATGCGCTGCTCGATAAAAATGGCGGTGGCGGTAGCTTTGCCGGGGCAGGAGAATGATGAAATGTCGGGCCAGCATACAAATCGCTCTTCTTTGCAGGGGTTCCCATACTCTGTGTGCTGCTAGCGAGCAAGCCACTATTGGCAGAGTGGCTTAACGACTTATGGTTGTTGTTGTTGTTGTTGTCGCGCCTTGTGTTCTGCTGGTGCGCTTTTTGCTGTTGCTTGTTGGGCGTGTCTGCGGATGACTTGTGAGCCATTGTGGAGAGGTTGTGGTTGTTTAGTGCAATAGAGAAGATGGTGCATCGCCTGTCGCCTTCCAAAAAGCGCGGGTATAGAGTGTTTGTGATACAAAAGTGAATGAAGTGCACAAGCTGGTCTCAAGATGGCAGTAGCTGAAGTCTTCCCAAATAGCGCAACGTGACAAGAGTAGCAGAAAGCACCAAGATGACCAAGGAGAAGAGATTGATCTTGTTGAGTTGTCGCCGCATAATCAAATGTCACGTGGACTCATGAACAGTCACATCTACTCAACCAATATCATTTCTGCCGCATGGGCGTTACCACATCAGCAGCAGTCAGTAGACATGCAACACAAAAGTCAACAAGGTTGCTAGCGAGAGCTTCTTCTTCAATCCACAAGACAGCCCTTCTGCTCTCCTTGTCAGCTTGAGTGACCTCTGCAGCATACCAAGCAAGTGGCTTCCCACTTCTTTCGCAAAACTTATAGCTCTTCTCTGATCCAGCAGCTGCATTAGGTGCTTCTCGTGTTTGCATGACAAAGTACTGTTTGCTGCAGTAGTCAACTGTCCAACTGTACCCAACCTCTTCAACCACCAACCCAGTCTTAATTTCTGTCAACCCCGAAGAGTGCTCGGCCTGGTAAAGAGTCAGACTGACTGCTGACTCGCGTGCCTCATGACGCCGTACTTGAGTTACAAGATTTCGACTCTTTGCACGTCTCAAAAATCCTCGCCAGTATCCTCGCCCAGGTGTATGGGACAGCAGATCTTCAGCAGGCAGCGTTCGGGAGTCTTCATATGTATACAGTAAATCATCATCCGTAGAGTAGATGAATGCATTGCCGAGCTTGTCTGTGTCGTAATGGACGTAAAGACGTGGTGCACTCTCTAGCGCCGAAAGTATCCACCTCAGCTCCCTTGCATGCATCACAGCTGGGTCCATTTTACTGAACTAGAAGCAAGTCCGAGTATTACATACAGAGCATGAAGCCTAAAAGCAGATATTTTACTTGTCAGAACCCGCTGGCTGCTGGCAACGGATGAATATGAAGAGCAGCCGTAGGCGTGTTGACTCTCTTCAGATGGCATGGCATAAACTTGCAAGTGTGGCGGCTGCTGTATTGGATGTCGAGTGCATCTGATGATCAGGCGTCAGACGGGCGTCCAAGCGGGATGAGGTCTAGGACATTAGTTCAAGCACGGCAAGCGTTGATTTGAGACAATCGGTAACTAGATGTTCTTCACACCTAGTCTACAACGACACACATCAATGGCAAGAGTTGGCCTAAGACAATTGATAGATCAACCTAGCATATCAGAGGCTCTGGTCGGGCGATCAAATCAGACTGGGCTCGGTGATCGACGCAGATGAGACATTTGGAGACAGATTCCAAAGTGGCTTCAGTCTTTAGCAGATTGCAAGAAAGGGGAGCCTAGAAAGAATAGAAATACAAAGAGGTAGCCCAAGAGCTGCAAGGACAACTACGTGAAAAGTGCGACGGCATCAATGCCCAAGCAGTGAGACAGCATCAATAGCCCGGCACTTCAAGGCCAGCAGAGGAGAAGAGGCCGATTGAATGTCCGTCATCCTGCAACGGCGATGTAAGTGTGCAACTCAATTGAACAACCCACGAATACGTCTCGCAAGCTGCATATCCCGCTGCATGATCGTCACGCGTTTTGCATGTATCGCACACAAATTGACATCCTCAAATAAATGCACCAAATAACTCTCCGCAGCCTCTTGCAAGCACAACAACGCCTGTGATTGCCACCGTAGTCCAGCGGCATCTTGATCGGCTGCATAGTAACCAGTGACAAATTCAGAAGAAATTTCGCGAACAACGCGACCAAAGGGGAGTTTTGCCATGAGCAGGTCAGTTGATTTTTGGTAGCGTCTGATTTCGCGCAGAGCAACGACACCGGGTCTATAGCGATGCGGCTTCTTGGTAGTTGTAGCTAGGGTCGCGTTAGTACTTGTGTATGCACGGAAATGTGAGGCTGTCGATGCTTGTTGCGGCAGGCTGAGGCTATAGAGCACCTGTTCAGGCCGTCAGTATAGCAAAGCAGCAATTCAGCAGCCTGATTAACAATGCAAAGGCCAGTCAACATCATCCACAGGATAGTCTTACCAGCGGGTCCCTTTCTTGGTGATTTCGCGGGGATATTGGAGCGACGACGCGCTGTCGTCTTTTTGGCTGTCGGCTTTGGCGCCATGATGTGCCAGGAAGCGCGATAGAGGGAGCTTTGTTTTGCTTGTGATTTCGCGACAGAGAGTTTCTAGGTAGGCGGGTGTTTGTGTCTTGTTGATGGCTGGTTGCTCGAACACGTGACCTACGTCGAAGGGAGAAATCAGGAAGTAGAGACAGCGAGACAGACCTTTGACTGTGGGATCCGAGGCTGGCCTTTGTTAGTACTATACTCGATCGAACAGTGGTCTCGACACCTGCTTCAACTCCTGTCTGCAGCGCGACAGACACCAATGCAGATGGAAGTCTGGTGCACTGGCAGTGATTCAGATGGAAATCCCGACATCTTTTTTCACGAAGCTCGACAACGGCAACAGCGACCCGTTCCCATCTCCTCGCTTGCTTCTCAATGACGCTCTAGGCTCTTGCTGACACTCACACGCTTAATTCAAAGATGGTCGTCTCAAGGCCGACACTGCTTCTTAACCGTATTCTTTCCTATCGCGAGCTCTCTCCATTGCTTGTCATCACAGACGATGTGCTGCAGTCAGGCAGGCCTGTCATCAGGCTCCTAGAAGAAGCTGCCAGAAAGGCGTACGTGCATTGAACCTACATCTCTTGATGCTAAATTGTTTCTTAGATCACTACAAGTCGTTACTGTCGGATGGGAAGCGACATGCGCGGTGTGTACCGTGCATGCAGATCAGCCTGGGCTACTTCCACAGTCAAAGCCAATAGAGCAGATTCTCAAGGAGATTGAAGGTCGCATATCAGGCAAGTCGATCAATGTCAGTTCCAGCATCAACTAACAAGATGAAAGGCACAAGTAAAGTATTGATTGCACTTCACGAGCTCAATGACTTTCTCACCACCTCAGCCGGCCATCTATCCACTATCCTCTCCTCCCTCCTCGCAATGCACCCTGGTCGAGTCTCCATTGTTGCGCTGTTCCATGCTGATATCCCCCTTCTTGGCTACCCGACACACCTACCAACACCAGAAACACTCCTCTCCTTCCTCGCAACAACACGCATTCAAGTACGCAGTACACACCATGTTCGACTTGAACGAGAAGCTGCATCACGTGCTCAGACGAGTATGATTGAGTTGGACCTGGAAGGACGAGATATCATACTACCGGCCACAGGTTGTCAAGATACCTTGTTGTACTTGGAGGTAGAGCATCGTCGACGCAGTGGACGGGGTGTGCATGAGCGCTGTGTCTTGGATACAGCGACTCAACAAATCCTCACAGAAGAGGATGTTCCTGTCCTACAATTACACTCAAAACAAAGCGATGTAGCGAGTCAACAGCAGCAGCAGCAACAGACGCTGGACGAGGTGGATATCCCCTTCAAGCTGAGTCTGTCGGAGAAGGAAAAGCAAGATCGTGAAGGGGTTGTCTTGCCACATTTCAACATGCAGGATTTGCCCGCTGATGAGCGGCAAGGCGGGCATATTTACTATGAGCCAGATTCAGGCGACGATTTCGACATGGAAGATCCAGATGATGATTTGCTGTTATAATCAAGAAAGGTAGAAGTAAAACGCGCTAAGAGTCATGCAGGATTGAAACACACACACAAAGAGAATGCAGCCGTCCATTTACGTTCCAAAAGACCTCGCATCGCATCATTCAGCCCAGGACGCTTCAACCGTTTCCTTGACCTTTCGCACATACGCCTTCTTGTCATCCCTGTACGCATTGGCGGCTTCCGCATTCGCTGGTGAATTGACATTCGGGTCATTCAGGAGAGATTGCACACTCGTCAATATCGCGGCGACATCGTATGTGGGTGACCATCGATTTTGTAGAATATCAAGACATAGATCGCCACTGGTATACACATTCGGGTGGAACTGTTGCATTGGTTATCATTGCACACAAGGCGGGTATCGCTTACCATGCGCGACACAAACTTGACAGTAGGAGGCTTATTGGGGTATTGCTCATCGAATTGCATGACAAGCTTGAACGTGCCGTCTTCAAACGGCGTCTCGCCAGGTCCGATAATGACAGCATTCCAGTACATGACATTATCTGCAACAGGACTAGCACTCACGCCAGCTGGTGGATCTTGCTGCATCCTCTATCGGACAAGCATGTTAGCTTGTTGTGTTTTATTGATAAGGAGGCGCGCGCACTGCATGAAAGATGTCGTGTGCAGCTGTGCGCCATGAGGAGAGACATACCTTGAAGTCGCGCATTAGGCGTCGCCTGGCTGTGGTCGACATTTGGATGTTGTCTGTGAAGGAGTCGCGAGGAGGAGAAGGCTGGCTTGAGGGGAGCAGGTTAGATGGGTCTGGTCACTGCTGGTTGACTTCGTTCGTGGCGACGGTCGATGAGCGAGGGACACGTGAGGGAGACAACGGCCAACCTTGGAGGTCTCTCTCTACTACTGAGCTGAGTGCTACTGCGTCGACTACTACTGCTACCAGCTAGAGCCTGCTTCCTGCTCTGCTCCTGCTCACGCTCCATGCACCCGCAATGACAAGCAAGACTCCATGTCCCCTTTCGCTCTCAATTTCGCCACAGACAAGCGCACCTTTGCTATTCAAGTGAGCTGCGTCGCTGTGCTCAAACGCGCCGCCATCCCCTTGACCTGTTTATCTGGGCCTCCTCATCTCATTACCACGACAGATCAAGCCGCTCTTGCTTGCATCAAGCAATTTCTCTATACCAGTCGCTTTGATGCGTCTGGAGAAACGCATCGATGTCTGTTGATTGAAGCAAATGAATCGCGTTGGCTGCTGTATGGACAGAAACAGCAGGATGCCATGCAAGTGCGTTTCTATGCGCGTGTTCTTGTTCCTCTGGCGACAGTCGAGCAACGCAGATTGCTGCCAGATGTCCAGCCAAGAGCTGATGGCGGCGCACAATTCTTGTCCTTGAGGAAACGCAGGGCTGTGGATACATTTGTCAAAGAGACCAAGAAGAAGAAACAGATTCGCCGCATTTCGCCACAAAGGATGGTGGTAGTGCCGGAAGCAGCATCCCAAGCCGCTTCGTCTGTTGTTCCAAATAGGTTAGAACCCGCTTCATCGTCCTCTGATCCGAGTAGCACCATTCAGCAGCGTCTCGACATTGCACTGACTAAAAAATCAACAGCAAAGGAGAAGCAGGCTGTAGTGAGTCTTCCAGCAGCACAAGCACAAGAGAGACGGGCAAAGGATAAATTGAAACGCATCATCTTGACTTCATTGCGTGCACAAGGGATCGACAAGGGTCACACGCAATTTGGTGAATTGTTCCAACATACTTTGCAAGCTGGCTCCTTTGCCCTTCGACAAACATCATGGACACCGGAACTGGCGTGGGAGCGAAAGGCGATTGGTGTTGTGGAGGACCTGCTAAGGATGTTCAGGTGATATGTCTCGATGGGGCCTTTCCATCAGCTACAATGTCCAACGCATGCCTTGCCAAGGATGTGCTATCTTCTCTGTGTATGGAAAATGCGTCGCAGGAGGCAGCTATTTTCGGGCATATCGGTTGTGACATGAACTCGCAAAGGCCGAATTCGGTTTGTGTGATGTGGGCAGGGGTCAAGGACATTGTCTTCAGGGCGCGAGAGCATATTGGCAGGCTTCGGCCTTATGCACAGGAGCTAGTTACTTGGCATGCACCCGATGATTGTGATTGATGCCTGTTTAAAGGGCCTTGAGGTAGAAATGGTCATGGGAGAGATCGATCATGAGAGAAAGTGAATCGCTGCTGCCCCCAAATTCCAAAATTTCAGGCGCGGGCCACAAAGCACAACTGCACGGGAGAGCAACAGCATCACCATCTCAGAAGCAAACTCCAGCCAGCGGGTAGAGACGGGGAGTACGCTTCTCTGTCCCTGTTCTGCATTTCCGCCATCTGCTCCTGACCCTGCCAGGTTGTCTCTTGGAATTAAAAGGCCCTGGGCTCCCTCACCCTACACGCAAGAAGGACATTGACAGCACACATAAAAAAAGCAAATCTTGCCAGCTCGGAACCTCATCCCTAGCGTGGCCCTAGGAAGCTGTCGTTTCAGCGCTCTGTGTACAAATCTCGTTACGTCTACTTGTCCCTGGTGGTCGCCGCCTGCATTTGAACCCGCCTGTACTCTCATCGGCCTCTATCCCACGTACGCGGCATGTCGTCTCAAGGCGCGTCCAGCAAGTCATGGGGTATCTGGTCATCTGGCAAGCAACAGGCAGGAACAGCCTCGCCTCTTGGCCAGCAAGAGGCTTGGGCCCGGTCATCAGCGAGCACGCCCAACACGGGTACTGCTCACGCACATACCAATAGCATAGGCCCCCCCTCTGCAACAAACAACAATAATGGTACAGGTATCGGTGGTTCAGCAATGCAAGGTCTTGCCATTACAAGTGGTGCCATGGAGACATTTGGGGAATTGCTGAGCAGAAGCCCACAAAATGGCCGACGCGCCTCACCAGAATTACCACGTACCTCCTCACCCTTCCTCCATATGCGCGAGTCGAGACAGCGTCAGGCAACGGCTGCGCAAGCTGCTGCTCTGGGCCCAGCACGCGCGTCGCCAAGCGAGCATTTCGGTAATGCGACAGCTGCTGCAACAGAAGGAAGTAGCGGGAGTGCTGCGATTGGGTATGATGATGATTCGATGGGCCCGAACTCCTCGTCAACCACACAGCAGCAAGGACACGGTCGTATGAAGAGTGTCATGCAAGCGCGTCACGATAATACAGAAGCCTTCTTGCAAGGACCCGCACGATCGACCTCCACACCACCGTATGCTATTCAGCAATCCAGTACTGAGCGATTCAGTGCAATGCCCTTTTTTACGCCGCAAGTGATGCAGCGGGATCAATTCGATGCACCCTCTCAAACGAGGCGGGAAGCAGAATTGATAGGTGCCATGCGCTCGCACACCATTCAAGAATCCGCACCTGGAAAATCAACAAGTCGATCTGCATCGCCTTACATCCCACAATCCGCCAATGCGACACCTTTCATGCCACAAGGTCAACAACAGCAACAGCATGCAGGGTTCGGAGGTCCTAATGCTTTGTATGGTGATTACGACGCATACGGTCGCGGTTTCGAGGATCCTTATCGAATGGTACAATCCAATGGCTATGCCATGTACGGTGCAGACCCTTACGGCTATACCGCCTACGACACCCGTTCCATGCCACGTGGTGGATATAGGCCCGATGAATTTCGTGGTCATGCCTATAGTGGTTCCGTGGGTCGTGCAGGACAATCTCGGTATCCACAAAACAACAATAGCCGTGCTGGTGAGTATTATGGGTATTCGGGTGGTGATGCGTATTATGACCCACGCTCGACGATGGGTATGTCTGGACCGCCGCAAGCACATGGTCATCCGGGATCCCGCCATACAAGTGGCAGAAGAGAAGATCCTGCTGCTGGAATGCGGAGTCAAGTACTTGAGGAGTTCCGCAACAATAAGGCAAAGAAGGTGGATTTGACGGATATCTTTGGACATGTGGTTGAATTTTCTGGTGATCAGCATGGAAGTCGCTTTATTCAACAAAAATTGGAGACGGCGAGTTCAGATGATAAGGAAGCGTTGTTTCAGGAGATTGTCCCGAATTGCTTGCAGCTCATGACGGATGTCTTTGGCAATTATGTCATTCAGAAGTTCTTCGAGCATGGCAATCAGGTGCAAAAGACTGTACTCGCAAAACACATGGAAACACACGTCTTGTCGTTGTCGTTGCAGATGTACGGTTGTCGCGTTGTGCAAAAGGCACTGGAGCATGTCCTTGCTGAGCAACAAGCGAGTATGGTCAAAGAGCTCGATGGTCACGTCTTGAAGTGCGTTAAAGATCAGAATGGCAATCATGTTATCCAAAAGGCACTCGAACGTGTGCCAGCCGATAAGATTGACTTCATTTTGAATGCATTTGCCGGTCAGGCATACATTCTTGCTACACATCCCTATGGGTGTCGCGTCATCCAACGCGTCCTGGAGCATTGTCCAACGGCGCAAGCCTCAATTCTCGAAGAACTTCATCGATACACGCAAAACCTGGTGGTGGATCAGTACGGGAATTATGTGTCGCAGCACCTCATTGAACGCGGCAGCAAAGAAGACAAGTCGCGCGTCATTGGTGTTATCAAAGGACAAGTACTGACCTTGTCAAAGCACAAGTTTGCAAGCAATGTGGTGGAGAAGTGCATCATGTTTGGCGATGCCGATGAGCGACACATGTTAATTGAAGAAGTGCTTGCCCTCAACCCCGATGGTTCAAGCAACTTGAGTGCTCTGATGAAAGATCAGTACGGCAATTATGTCTTGCAAAAGATGCTCGAAGTGAGTGATGGCGCTCAAAGGCATGAGCTTGCAAATAAGATTCGTCCGTTGCTCGAATCTCTCAAAAAATTCTCCTACGGCAAGCATCTCAGCTCAATTGAGCGTCTCCTCGAACGTTCTTCCCTCAACAATAGCGCCAGCGTGTCTCCTGCACACAGCGTCTCCGGTGACAAAAGGGCAGACGGCAGGATCAGCGCATAATCCATTCCAGCCTGTTCAAAAATCTTTCAGCATTTTTAATCACCTTTCAAACAGTCAACGACCTCGTCGCAGCATATGCATCACGACGCATTCCTACAAGCACTTACACGACCGATTACATGATGTATCCGTTGCACAAAAATGGGGGAGCTCGAGTAAGATCAATAGTATCAGCATCATTATCCAAAACTATTGATTCACGTCTACATATATGCTCGCCTGTACATGTCATCTTATGAAATGCCATAGCGATCATATTGATCGCGCTTTCCGGCATTGCGCAGCACACGATATGCCTCATTTATCTTTGAAAATTCCTTTGATGCTTTAGCCTTCTCTGCCTCTGGCACTTTGTCTGGATGCTTCTTCATCGCCAATTCCCGGAATCTTGTTGAAACTTCGTCCTGCGTAGCAGTCTTCTTGAGACCCAAGGCAGCATAAAGTCCAGCTGGATCGTCGCCACGCGGACTCGGTCGTGATCTTTGCTGACTCTGGCTTCCATATCCAGCACGTCGTCCTTCTTGACCATACCCATAAAACGGATCCTGACTAGTTCGTTGCCCGTTGAATCCACCACGAGTGAATGGATCGAATGGGTTGCCGTTACCCTGTTGTTGTTGCTGCTGCTGCCCTTGACCACCCATGAATTGCTCAAAGGGATTGAAGCCACCAAATCCAGTAAAGCCTGATTGACCTGTTGACTGACCACCGCCACCAAAGGTATTATTTGCCTGGACGTCTGCTGCTTGTGCGGCCATCATGCGTGCGAGTCGCCAGATTGGGAACAGGGTAGCAACGGTACGCGCAGCCAGGTATCCTAGTCCACCCAAAATGAGCCCAACAATAGGACCAACCAGTAAGCCTGTTGCCAAACTGACAAGCGTTGCACCAGCCAGACCAGAGAGCATCGGATCATACACCTTCAAACCTGATGTCTTGCCGTCTCTGCCACTCACCAAAGTCCGCAATGTCCGACCACCAAGACTGTAACTCTGAACATAAAGTGGAAAGTAGGCACGTTGCATCTGACTCACAGCGACTTCCATTTGCAACTGTGTAATGCGTACGAGTGCACCATATTCCCGATTGAGCATCTCCTTGACGAGATACTCTTGCTCTTTGGCTATATTTGCTTGAAGCTTCTTTTGTGCAAAAGCCTCATGCATCGCAAATGGTTCCTCCTCTGCTCCGGAGCCACTTCGATGCGCTTGCAGCTCTGCGGGACGGATCGGTAGGAAGGGCGACAATTGTGAGGAAAAGTTTTCAAAGCCAGCATAGATCTGGCAAGCGGTGTCGGCACTGCTATAGGCATTCTCGAGTTCAAAGCGGGGTAGAACAGACCAGATGGTCTTGAAACGCTGGCTTATGCGACCTGTCTGTGGATCTCTGTAGGGCACAGCCATCTGTCGACCGATAGAAGCACCTACAAAAGCTTTTGTTTTGACTTCATATAGGTAGAATGGTGCATACCGTTTACGAAGAGGTTCTGAAGCGGAGGGACTTAGCGTGATGGGGCTATTATGGTGCTTCTTGAGCGATTGTAGCGCTTGAGATTCAGTCACCTCATACGATAGCGAACGAATGTCTGATGCAAAGCGACGAAAGGTTTTGGCATAGACGAGTGACTGTTTTCTTCGAGCAAGGAGTTTTGCAGGCTGGCAAGTACAGCTGAGCCATTGCATTGCACGCAAGGCCTGATTGTGTGGTTATTGAGCGGATCCATGCACGTCATCCTGGCACTTTGGCAGCTGAGACGCGACAAAATTTGATGTACGCGTCGCGCGCAGGAGAACAAGAACTAGAGACAGAGACTCTCAGAAAGAGGAGTGGACTGCCCGGCTGTGGCATGCTGAGCCAGGATGAAGTTCAAGTCTACTCTCGTGGACATCCCAACGCTTGCGCGAATTGCGCAATCCCTTGCAGTCATGAACAAAATCGCCTGGCTGCGTCTCTCGAAGACCACGATTCAGTTCATTGTCAGACAGCTGTCTACAGCTACTCAAGTCTGGGCATCTATTCCTGCCGAAGCGCTATTCAGGCAATATACCATAGAGTCTAACGCAGACAATGTCATCAACCTAGAGCTGTCTGTGGATGAGTTTGGTAGGCTCTTACGAAACATGGTCAGCAATAGCGAGGTGACCGTCAAATTGACCAAACGAAGTGGCTACCCGATGCTCTCATGCATGTCTACATTCTACGGAAAGCATGGTGGAGCCAATACTGTGACGAATGATCTCAATGTGCGAGTTCTGCCTAGTCAGTCTATCGACGAGATTCAAGAACCAGACGTCGGTGAGCCAGATGTGGTCATCATGTTGCCCTCGCTCGTACAGCTGTCGCACATCTCTAACAGTCTCAAGACCCTCGCAGATCGACTCATCTTGTCCGCAAACATGGACGGCAAATTTTCAGTTGGCATCGACACGCCTGCCGTTAAGACTGAGACTATGTTTACGAATCTTGCTCACCCAACGCTCAATCAAGCAGCGTATGATGGACCAGTCGAAGATTTGCCCGTTCAGAAGAGAGACAAGCAGCAATTTTGCCATCTTCGCATCGACGCCAAGGACTGGTGCAACCTGCTCAGGATCGGACCGATTGCCAAACGCGTGGTGGCTTGCTTCTGCGAAGACCAAGTCCTGGTCATCTATGTGCATCTAACAGACGAAGATGATGAAGCTGAGCAGAATGCTCATGCTGCTGTTTTGACATACTATATTCCTACTTTTCAGGAGTAAGTCAATATTGCTACTCGCCTGTGCCACAACGCCACTTTTCAGGACAACACGCAAAATATGGGGAAGCTGTCGTGATCACTCGAAAGACAAACAAGAGGTCGCACAACGGCTCAAACCACGCACAAGGCTCTCAGTCAAAGATGCAAATCATCAACATAGCCTTGTCTGTTTGTGCAAGCCTGGCAGCAGCCCAAACTTGCAGCTCGCAAACGCAAGTCAATGCCACACAAGCCGCCATGGATGCTTGGATCTACGGTCTGGCACCGCTTGCCTTTCAACGCACTCGGGCATTCTACTTATCCACTGGGACCCCCATCAACACAGTCATTCATGCAAGGAACCTTGCAAACGCGGGACAGCGGTCCGTTGTACGTCCCAATGCAGACACACTTTACAGTATCGCGTTTCTCGACCTGAGCAATGGCCCAATTGTGCTGCATGTTCCCACATCTGACGAGCGCTTCTTTGTTGCAGCACTTTATGATGCCTATACCAATAATTTTGCAAACCCGGGCAACTTACTCAACTACCCTGCTGGCAATTATACATTAGTCGGTCCACAACAGGCGTCTTGTGTCAACGCGTCCTCCAGGTTCACAATCGTCAGTCCAACGAATGATGTATGGTTGCTCGGGCGAACCTTCGTTTTGAATGCAACGGATAACGCCGATCTCGAAAAGGTGCATCGTTTGCAGGATGATCTCTTTGTTGCGAAATCACCAGCCGCGGTGCAGACATTTATCCAGCCAGGCTTCACGAACAGCACAGCGCAAATCCACCAGAGTTTCTACCTTCTCAACCAGGCCGTTCAGGCAAATCCCCTGGAATTGGACATTTTTGCTGCTAATTACTCAAGTGTGGGCATATCTACGAGCCGGCCCTTTACACCACTCTTAACGCTAGACCAGCTCACAGCTGCTCAACGTGCAGCGAACCAAACAATTCGTAGAGCGCCGTCTGATGTGCCAAACTTTCTTCAGCAGCTCGCCAATAACTGGACCCTACCCAACCGAAACATTGGCAATTGGGATCGAGATTATCTCTCGCGCGCATATGTCACGACAGAACTCCTCGCAGCAGTGACTCCCGAACAAGCCCTCTACCCGAGCTATGCAAACTTGAGCAGTACTAACACTTCTGTGCATCGCATTCGCTTTAAAGATGGAGCACCACCTACACAACGTCTTGGTTTTTGGAGCTTCACTGCGTATGATAGTACAGGATTCTTGGTCGCGAATAGCATTGGCCGGTATAGTATCGGTTCACGCGATGCATTGCAAAAGAATGCCAATGGATCATACGATCTACTAGCCAGTGTCAACCCACCAGCGACTGGTACAAGTAATTGGATACCTGTGCCAGTTGGTGTATGGATCCCGACATTGCGAATTTACGGCGCGACAAATGCTATTGTGGCGAAGAGCTGGACGCCACCAGCCATTGAATTGACAGAGTCGTAGAATTCAACTTCATTCAGTTGCCCTTGAAGATTTGCTGCGTGATGAAATGGAACGTCCTGATCTTCGTTCGTGCCTTGCCTGGTGTGACGAGTCTCGATGGTGATGTCGTCGTCGACGAGCTTCTCTGTTTATTTGGACATCGTTGTTTTGTCCATGCGACGCTTCTTCCAAGTTTAAATCAGCCAGTCTTTGCTGCTCTAGCGCCTTCTTTTGAGCTAGAAAGGCTTGCATCGCCACAAGCGGATCAGATGATTGCTTTCTTGCTACATCGAGCCTAGCTTTCTTCTCTTTCTTTTCTTCGCTCCCACTTACATACCATGGCTGCTGAAACTTGAAATCGCTGACGACAGGAGCAGATGCTTGTTGAGGACTCTTTTTAGCTGTAAATTTGTCTGCATTATCTGAGTTTTCAAGGACAATCTGCTTGCCTTGCAGCTGTGCATCGAGCTCAGCCATATCGTCGCGCTTACGCGGCTTTCTCAATCTCTTCGATGTTCCGGTCGAAGGAGATTCAAGTGTATCCTCCTCAACAGGGTCCGTATAAGTGACAGCAGGAGGCTGCTCTCCACGCAACAGAGCAAGTCTATTTCGAGCATCTTCCGCTTGCATACGTTGTTCAGCAGCCTCGATACGCGCTTGCTCAGCCGCTTCATCACGACGCACACGCTCTACATTTTCACGCTTGCCTACATGCCATGATTTGTGCTTTAGTAGCTTGAGTGGCATCTCTGAGCTGTAGGTTACAAGGGAGGTGTCGCCTTGCACGATGCGGTCGAGCTTGCATGTGCCATCTGACAGCCACGAGATAAAAAAAAGTTGAAACCGTCAAGAAGCTCTAAGAGAGAGCATTGCAAGACAAGCGCAATGGACGCAACCAGTGATAGAGATTCGCATGAGTCAGACTGGGAGGATCCCGAGGAGGACGTACGGTATGAGTACAAAGGCCTGCACGATGACATGATCTTCGATTCGCTGGATGAAATGCTCAAGCATGAACAGACAACGCATGGATTCGAGCTTCGTGCCGTACAACGTGCGCATAAGCTGGATATGTACGGTACGATCCGCTTGGTGAATTTCGTTAGACAGACCAAGACGCCTGCAGATAAGATTGCGGCGTGTATGGCGGAGGTCCAAAAGGATGATAAGTGGTTGCAGCCTGTGCTCGAGGACGATGCAGTCTTGTTTACACTTGCAGAGGATGACTTTGCAGAGGAAATTGCTCCTGCTGAACCAGAGACAGTGCAAGACTGGAAGGCTCGGTGCATTCAACTCGAGGCGCAATACTCTGCCTTGCAAGATCAGGTGCGCACCGTACTAACTGCGCATGCCGGCGACAGTGGCATCGGTGCTTCATCCTCAACAAAAGAAGCGCCTGTCGACAATGACAGCTATTACTTTGAATCCTATGCCTACAATGAGATTCACGAAACCATGTTGCGCGATGCTGTACGAACAGATGCGTATCGGGATGCGGTGTATGGTAACAAGGACTTGTTCAAGGGTGCTGTCGTCATGGATGTTGGCTGTGGAACAGGTATCTTGAGTATGTTTGCTGCAAGGGCCGGGGCGAAGCACGTCTACGCCATTGACAACTCGAGCATTATCGAAAAGGCTCAAGCCAATGCTTTTGAGAACAATTTGCAAGACCAGATCACCTTCATCAAGGGCAAGGTGGAAGAGATCAAGCTGCCAACTGGCATCAAAGTCGACATCATCATCTCTGAATGGATGGGGTATGCCTTGCTCTACGAAGCCATGCTCGATTCCGTCATTTGTGCACGAGACCGGTTCCTGAAACCTGAGGGACTCATGATGCCGAGTCACATTCAACTACGTGTTGCTGGTATCACTGACGAAGAGTACTGGAGTGACCGAACCAACTACTTCAACGACGTCTACGGCTTCAAGATGAATGCCATGAAGGAAAAGCAATTTGATGACATCCTCATTGACTACCTTACAACTAGTCAAGTCACAACCGAGGCCTACACATTCAAATCGCTTGATCTACACACCGTGACTACAGAGTCTTTGAATTTTAGCGGTAGTTTTGAATTGCAAAAGGCTACAGGTCTGGTCGGATTGGTTGTCTGGTTCGATACATATTTTGGGAGAACACGAGACGAATGCAAGAAGCTCGCTGAAATGCGACAGGTTGATGTCAAGGACGTTATCAAAGAACATCAAGGCTTCACGACTGGCCCTCATGGCGCGTCGACTCACTGGAAGCAAGCAGTCTTGCTGTTCAAGAACATTGGCGGAGGCGAGAAACAAGTCACAGGTGAATTGACATTCAAAAAGAATAGCGACAATCCTCGCTTTCTAGAGATCCAGGCTGCTTGGCAAAGTGATACTACTCCGTCTACCCAGACGCAGGCATGGAGTCTAGCATAGGAGAAATCATAAAATACTCGCTTATGAATGCTAACGAATGCTGTGCACAAAATTGATGCCTTCTCTACTTGACGCCTTTCTCGAAGGCGACCTTCTTGTTCGCTTTGCCCTTCTGCTTTGCAGACATGGGCCGCGCACCGCTCTGTCGTCCGCCTGCTAAGCGTGATGCTGGAATCGCAGGACCTACACGACGTTCTCCTTCCTTTTCCTTCTTCTGCGCCGCTGACACACGCTCGCCACCGCCATGCCGTAGCGCTTCTTTCCGTTTCTGAAGCAATGCCTCTTTGGACCTTTCCTTTGCTTCCATCTCTACTCGTTTCCGCTCTCGAACCGCCTCCATATCTTGAACGCGCTGCAACTTTGATCGCACCTGGCCTTCCTGCTTCTCATTCACCTCCGCCAGAATCAATTGCATGGCAGACTCATCTGCAAACACCTTCCCAATCTTGCCACGTTTCACGACGCCGGCTGGTTTGGCGACTGTGTTGAGTGGTTTAAGACCTAGTTGTTTTTCGGTATAAGTTTTGGGCTTGCGTCTGCGTTTACCGAGGCCACCAGTAGCTGTGGCGACATTGTTGGTCTGCTTCTTGCCCTTGACTTGTGGCGCCATGGTGAAGCTGTCTGCGCGAGAGGGAAGGCTTTGGGCTGAAGGTGCTTGGATGGTTTCTCGTCTTTGTCGCAAAAGATGAAATTTGAGTTGTGAGATGACACAAACGGTAAGACAAGCACAAGTGTACAAAGGATGAAGGAGACATCATTAATGCGTACAGTAGAGAGCTGATCTCAATGCAGAAATCCATTTCAAAAAGGGCCGCTGTAAAACAAAGCATAATCCATCACACCAAACGTCCACCCAACTTCTAGTCAAACGCGTCTTCCCCAGATTTCCTCACCAATGCGCGTACCTTCTTCTTGAAACCCTTGGGATCTTCCCGTAGTTGCTGTGCGCAGGGAAGATTTGCGGGTGACTCATCATTCGGTGAGCTGAGCATTGAAATGACAGAAATTAGTACTAAACAGTTAGTCGTCTTTTGTCTTTTGTAGTAGCTGGCAGGGCACTTTACCTGTCTCGACTGTATGCACAGGGAGCCAGCGCTCGCCCGCATCTTCATAACCATACTGGTCATCCTCGGGCGCATGCAAAATGGAGATACAGACATTGCCATCAGCGTAGATATTCGGGTGCCACATCTCTGTTAGGAACTAGCAAGGGTCGTCAGCAAACAGGTTTGAACAAAAAGCGAGAGAGCTGCACATACCTGCATCTTAGGAGGCAGAAGCGGATACTCCCGTGGAAATGTTAGGCGCGCTTTCAGAAAGGCGCCCTCATAGACTGTATCTTGTGGCCCAATGATGAGCACCTCCCACTCATAAAAGTTCGACTCATCCGGCAACCCGCATGAAAAGCCTTGTACAGGGTGCTTTTGTAGATCTCGAAACTGTCGCTTGAGAATCAGGGAAGAAGATGCATTGGGAGACGGTGTGTTCTTTTCGCGAAAATGGCTGTCCATGCTGCCGCTTGTAGTACTTTGGTGTCGGCGCGCGATGCAAGCGTTGATCAGATGTGATGCTAGACTAGAGCTTGATGCAAGAGAGGGAAGAGCACGAAGAGAAACAAAGGCCTGGTGTGGTGGCGAGTAGTGTACTGGCGTGATTGTTCGCTGGTGAATTGACGCGCTTCCCAAGAGATGCATCATCTTCCACACACCACAACCGCCACTCTCCCGCGGTCGGCTCACTTGCTTCACTTGCTCATGTCTTTCAGGCTGCTACGTCTATGACATGCTACCATTCCTAGCTCCTGTAGGCTTCTTTGACGGAGCATGCTAGCTCGACTGCGCAATAGCGTGCTCAAACAGCCTTATGCTCTCCTGACCTAAAACTACCTATCTCCTCTTGCGCGTCCTGCGCGAATGGATTTCATCACTTCTACGGCGACTCTTTCTCGCGATCGCCGTCTCGGGTCGTATCTGAGCCCCTGAAGCGAGGGCCATTGCTCCTTCGGGTTTCGGTCCTTGACTGGAGTGCCCAAATGAGACTGCTGCAATTCTGCTTGACGGCAATGAGCTAGCGAGCGCGACAATTTATCGATCTTGGACCACAAGAGAGCAACGGTTCTTGGCATGCTGTCACTTGTTCGTAAACTTTGGGCAAGCAAATAGGCTTGATGCTGTCAATGCCATGCCATCACACTCCAAACAGATTCGGAATCTGCCGCCCGCCGTGCTGAAACAAGCGCATGAGAGATCCTCATCGATGTCACATACTATCAAACAGAAGCAAGACAAAACAGTGCTGTCTTTGCTTGCCTCTTGGCAAGACCAATCCTTTCTTCCCAAGTTGGATCGACCGTCCTTTCGCTCCTTCTTGAGCATTTACAAGACGTGCCAGCGTACCATGGGTGCAGCACACGCTCAGCCTCCGTTACATGCAAAGCACCTGCGTGGCCATGCGATTCGACCTCCTCACCTCAGCACGCGTTACAAATTTGACTTGGCCTCAAAGAGTTCGCCGTTGGAACGCGATCCACAACCCATCTCAGACCAGACAACATCTCTTCATCAACCATCGAGGCTGGGCTTGGGTCGACTGCAAACGCAAGATGTGGAGAGAATCGAGGAGCTGCTGAAGGGCGAGGGAAGTCCAATGAGCAATACGGGCAGTATTCAGAGTACGCTTGACTTGTTTGACTCTATCAGGGAGCCCAGACTCGATCAGCGATTGCGACTGAGTGTCTTTCAGATCTTATGCGGTGATGAGGACGCTCACAGCCCGGTGATGCTTTGAGTCTCTTAGTTGAATACGGCCAACGAGCTTGAATATTGGCAAAACGACCGGCAGATACATTGCATCATAGAATAGGATACCCCAAAGTTATGCATCACAAGAAAGACTGTTGCTACAATAATTAATTGCTCCATTTGAGCTGCCCACCAAACACAAGCTCCATCGACTCGCCACTCTCACGGGCCTCTTCGATTGAAGTAAACATCTCTTCCTCAACGTCATTGCCCCTTGAGACTGGGCGAGACGTTGCACACTCTGTCTCCTCGACAATCGGTGCACTCACCGGTTTTGTAGTCGAATAATGTGTACTCTCTATGCGTGCAGCTTTGTTTGATTTGGTTGGTGAAACATTTGAAGTCGTCGACGGCCATGCTTTTGTTGGACTAGGTGTCTGCCTCTCAGGGCAAGGCAATCCGTCAAACATCAAGTCATGCTCAGGTCGTGGCACGTTCGCCGCTCGCGGACGCCCGTCATGTCCCCGTCGCAGTCCAAAGTAGTCACTCACAGGCGTTTCTGACCCACCTCGAAAGGTATCGTCCGGCGAAGGCAACTCTACCCGACTTGCTTCTTGTGATGGAGCAGACATATCCATCAGACGACGCGATAAATCTGCCTCGCTCAGGGACAACTCTTCGCCACGTTCTGCTTGTTGCATACGCCAGATAGTACGTGCTGGATCAAGATGGTGCTGCTGTCGTTGTTCTTCATTAAATCTCGACAAGGACCGCGTCTGAGCTTGATCTAGCACGTAGGAACGTACACGAGCGATGGGGGATGGCATCAACGGAGGTGAAGGCAAATCTTTGTTCTTTTGAGGCTTCTCATAGGGTTGGCTTGAGCGCCTGATCAATTTTTGGATATCCGTGTTGGAAGGTAGTCTTGCTGCACCTGTAGGATGACTTCTTGAAGCCTGTATCTGTTTCTCAAGTCGTTGTAGCGGACTCATGGCGAGTTCATCATAGTTGCGCGTGGCTCGATACGATTTTGAATCCGTCATAATTGAGAGAGCAGGTCTGGTTATGCTTTCGAATGAAGGTCGACTGCTAGGCTGTTGCACCTGTGGTGGCGGTATTCGCGGCGAGGGTCTAATACTGAGTGGCGTCGCCACTTTTGACAGGCTTGCTTGTTTTGTGGATGGTAAAGCCTTTGGTGATTTCCCAAGCAGCTGTTGGCTGTAAGAAGGGTTGATCAAAGCCGTCATGGACTTTGAGGGCAAAGCAGCGCTTCGTAGTTCGAGGGGTGAGGCTTGCACGCCTTGCTCCCACAAGTGGCTACGTCGCTTGTTGATCGGCGTCTGCAATAATCCAGAGTCATCTTTCGAGGCTGTCCAGCTTTGCATCTGTGCCAGGTCCGGTGAAACTTGAATCACCTGTGCCGCTGACAAGCGTCTCCTAACCGCAGCAACATGGTATCTGGGCGACAAACGAAATCGAATCATGGAGAACTCTGTCAAAAGCGTTTCGAAATCTGCGGTCGAAAGCGCATGCTCTGTGCACAACGCATGCACAGTCTGTTCTGCGTCTCTCAGGAGGCCGAGAGCAGCTTCCTTTTGTTGTTGACTCTCCAAAGCAAGTGCTTGGCGTAGTAGTTGTAGAGCGTCCTTTTTGACACTGCATGCGAGGATGGTGACATCCACCTCAGTCTGAGCCCCGCGTTTGATAGTCAGTCCTATTTCCTCGTGGCTCAAACGTATGCCGTCCGAGAGGCAAGGATGATTATGTGAGACTCGACATGAGGCCAAGCGCGTAGGTAGCATTTGAATCATGAGCTCCAACTCCGCGAGTCGTAGCGCACTATCTTGTCTTGCCAAGGTCGATCGTTGTGGAGATACCGAGAAGGATCGGTCGACTGGCGGGATGCTCACCTCGATCATGATCTGGCGAAGCTCATACGGTGAGAGTCTATCGATTGTCATCGACACTCTGTTAGACAACTGGTCGTGCACCACAATATCTTCTTCTCTGAGTGCAACGATACTAGCACCTTCATGTAGTTGAAGTTCGACCGTGACGTTCGTCAAGGCCATTAAAGGACTGCCGGCACGAACATCCCCCAAAACTCTCTGGATATCGGCACTCTGCGACGCGTCCAGGTACAAGCCCTCTTCGCACGAAGCTGCCCATTTGCGCATCGCCGTGGCATTATGGCACAAACCCTGGCCGAGACAAAGGAGCACAGTTTGGGCACCGCGAAAGCAACGAGCCATGTGTTTCGATTGAAGCTTGTCGGGCATACTGCTTCCGTCCGAAACAAAAATCACACATGACTTTGGTCAGTCAGGCCTTGCCTAGAGGCGGCTTACCTTGTTCGTGTCTGAATCTGAGAGTAATTGCGTGGCATGCTGGACAGTCTTAACCAAGTCAAGCTCGTAATACGCTTCGTCAAATACCAAGCTGCTAAGGAGTCCCTCCAAATCTCTCTGGGTCGAGCCACCAACCACTGATGAACTTTTGACGACCCGTTTGCTCGAGCTTTTTGTTGTTGTGAGCACCATCCAAGTGTCACCAGGAACTAAAAGGGACATGATAGTAGAGCACATTGCTTTCGGCTCCGAGTATCTCTTTTTGGCGAGCATAAGGGGCTGCAGATCCAAGAGAATGGCAACCTTGAGTGGCTGTCGTGCAAGCACCGGTTCAGTCTCGGGAAAGTAAGGCTGTAGCTGCAGCATGATAAGTATATTGCCAGCACCTGGTCCCAAAGTCGGACAACTACTCCTGAGATCGACGTCTAGATCAAGTAATTGGGGCAATGAGTGATGGACCCGTGGTGCAATCGTTGAAGCATCATCCGTATCTGTAGTCTCAATCCGCAAAGCAGACTTACGTCGCTCCTTGCGGCTCGTCCGCTTCACGGGCGAAAATGGCTCAAAACATACAGGACATTGCGAGAGCTTCTGGTCAGAGGAGATCAGAAGGATCTGCAACATACCTTGCACACACATGCCTTGTGAAAGACGTGTCCACATCCGCCATCTGAAAAGGCACTCTGGAGACCCACAAGAGGATTGTCGCAGATGCTGCAGTTGCTTGGACTGACAGTGCTGCCAGGTGTGTACACTAGGTCGCCATTGAGATAGGCTGACAGTGGATCCTCTGGTTTTGAGGGTGACACGGTGTCGCGCGTGCGGAAGAGACCGTTTCGGACGCGCTTCATCATAATTACTGAACTACAATGAGCTGAGAGCGAGCTGAGAGCGGTCTTGTGAGCTAGAGGTAGAAATCGAGGGAAAGACAAAGAATGTGTGCAAGCGAGTGTGTCGTAGTGGTGTATGCTCTTGAACTTCCAGCTCTTTCGCCACCACTCGAACGACATTTTGCAGAAGCGTCCTCATTGCTCGTTGATGCTCATTTAGATGCCTCCGAAACGCAAGGCCCAAGCTGTCATTGACCTGACTTCTCCACCAAGCTATGATCCGCGGCTGTTGCTCAATCCGCGCGGCATGCTCAAGAGGCAAGAGTCATCCAAAGAAAGTGACATCACCGAGACGACGGCTATAGAAAAGCTCTTTGGTGTCAAAGAGCGCAAAGCTACTGCACCTAAACGACAAAAGAAGGAGCCTGGTCAAGCTGTTGAGTCACAATCGCGTGAGACTGGTATTGTTGGCAAAGAGCTACAGGAAGCGTCGAAGCATGCAAGAGCACAAGAAGCAGAGCGATCTGCTCACATAGCTACGAGTCAAAGCAAAGTCATTGCAATCAGTGATGGTGAGGAGGAAGAAGATGTCGAGATTGTTCCATCGCAACCGACCAACAAAGTATGCTTTGGCATGCTCAAGTCATCCTGCAATGCGTTTCGGATACCATCCGCCTCTACTCTGCTGCCTAAGCAGTGGCCTCGCATAGACTGCACCATATCAAAGTCGAATGGCAATGTGATACACTGTCTGCACAAGGGTGAACGATTTGGCATGATCGGGCCGGAGACTGCTGCACCATTGGCGAGGCTGATGGCACTGGATCTTGTCACTTGTGAAGCACGCATCCCATCACGACCACGATATGGTACGGAAGGTGAGAACATGAATGGTGTCTCTGCTGTGTTACCTTTTGAGATCATCCTCTATGGCGACGGAAGCAAAACGGAGCGGATTGGCGTGATTCTCAGCCAAAAGAATTGCTTCCTGGTCACGCCTGTGGCCTATGATCACAGCTTTGTCTACGTCAATCCACATCAGACGTCCAAGCGGTCATTCAAGCCCGCCAATGGAGCCTTGCAATACGGAACTTCTCTCTTCAAAACTGCCGAGGAAATCAAAGAGGAGATTCAGGGACTTTTCTATAAGATACAAAACTCTGAAGACCTCGTCTTAACAGCTTGTCCTGTGGGAGTCAAGACGCCTTTACTCAAGCACCAAGCACAAGCTTTGACGTTCTGCATCGACCATGAGAAGGAGGCAAGTCGTGATTCAAGTCTTGAGCACTCTCTCTGGCGCCCTGGATTGAAGGATGGCAAAACTTACTGGAAGAATGCCATCACACCACAAGTGCTTTACCGACAGCCAAAGGAGTGCCGTGGAGGTCTCTTGGCAGATGAAATGGGACTTGGCAAAACACTGTCTATGCTCTCGCTCATTGCGCATAGCAGGGAAGACGCTAAGGTGTTTGCCGCGGCGCGTTTAGCAGAAGGCACGGTAACGCGAACTCAGGCAACACTCATTGTTTGTCCGCTCTCAGTGCTTAGCAATTGGACTGAGCAAGTCAAGCTGCACATGTCTACGCTACCAAAGATCGTCGTGCACCATCAAAAGACGCGCACCTTTGACCCGAAAGAAATGCAAGCAGCAGACATCGTCTTGACTACCTACGCTCTTCTGGCGCAAGAGTTTAAGGCTGCCGAGGAAGGCAATCGCGAGACGATACTGCCACAAATGGAGTGGTACCGCGTCATTCTCGACGAGGCGCACATTATCAAAGACATCAGTACGCAACAGAGTCAAGCAGCTGCGGCTCTATCAGCGCTCAATCGATGGGCTGTCACTGCAACCCCTGTCCAGAATGGTTTGAATGATTTAAGTGCTCTCTTCAATTTTCTGAAGCTCGAGCCTTTTGACCAGCGGGCAGTCTGGTCACAGTACATCTCACAGCCTATGAAGCAAGGCGATCAAGTTGCTGTGACGCGATTGCAAACACTCCTCAAGATGCGCTGCTTGAGGCGTACGAAGGACTACTCTTCCGATGGCAAGCCGAGCGAGGCACTCATGCAAATGGCGCCCAAGACGGAGGAGACGCGCTTGCTGAAGCTGGATGATGAAGAACAAGAAGTGTACAATACGCATCTTGCGTACTATCAGCGAAAAACGCGTGGCCTTGGCAAAGCGCAGACGACCATCAATGTATTGCACTGCATCAATCGTCTTCGGCAGATTTGCCTGCATACCGGCATTCTTGCCACGCTCGATGCGAAGGAGGCTGAGATGCCGGCAGATAAACACGAGACCTCAGCAGATAATCGGACCTGCGATTTTTGTGGCGAAGACTTGGTGTCATCGGCACAAAGGAACGGACAATCTGCGTACTATAATCCAGGCCATTGTAACCATCATTTCTGCAGTGAGGATGGACAAGCTCTGTTGGACGAGGAAGCTGCCGATTGTCCAGTAGCAGAATGTGGCAAGCCCTTAGACTTGAAGCAATTGGGTACCAATTCGGCAGTCAAGGTCGCTCACGGCACAAAGTCAACGAAAGAATCCCAAAAGCGGAACAAGGACACGTCCGTTCCGTACAGCACAAAACTCAAGGCGCTCCTGACGGATCTCGGTGCCATGCTCGACAATGCTGGCGGGGAAGAAGACGTCTCGAAGGCCATTGTCTTTTCTCAATTCACATCTTTCCTAGATTTATGTGGCGAAGCCTTATCATCGTTAGGAATCCCTTTTGCACGCCTCGATGGCAGCATGTCTCGCGACGAACGCACTGCTCAACTTGCACGACTCGAGCGTGATGCTTCAACTGACGGCGTTCGCGTCATGCTTGTCTCAACACGTGCTGGTGGTGTCGGTCTCAATCTTGTTGCTGCAAATCGAGTCTTTTTCATGGAACCTTGCTGGAACCCAAGTATCTATGCACAAGCCGTTGACCGATGTCATCGTATTGGACAACGCAAGCAGGTTGCTGTTGTAAGTTATGTGGTGGAAGGGAGTATTGAAGAGACGATGATCAAATTGCAATCTCAGAAACGGCAGTTGGCTGATTTATCACTTGCCAAGAATTTGTCACAGGAGAGTGTCTTGGCCAAGTCACTGTTATCACTCAAGACGCTCATCAAGTAGTTGAGCTCATCAAGTAGTTGAGAATGGATGGTTGAAGGATGAGTTGTCTGTTACAGATGAATAGGAGAGCGAAGAATGACACTACACATAAAAGACAGACTGCCCCTGAAGACAATCAATGGAAGAGGCGGCCCCAATGAAACACGGGATATATCTTACTGCAACGTCTCATATGACCAGATCCGTGCTTTGCAATCTCCCGAACCCGTCGCAAACAAGTGTCCCTGTGGCGACGCACTGACTGAAATAACAGAATTCTTGTGCCCCTGTAGGAGCAACTGCACTTGAGCACTGCGTGGGTCCCAAAAGTGAACGCTTCGATCTTTACTGCCAGAAATGAGCCATTGGCCATCTGGTGAGGGAGCAACAGACAAGACAAAGTCCTTGTGTCCTGCAAAGTCCATACGACATACACCGCCCTTTGGCGTGGATGATGCTGGGATACCACGTGGTGCAGAGAGTTCCCAGAGTTTAACAGTCTTGTCGAGGGATCCCGAGTAGAGGTCTTTACCATTTGGTGAGAAGGCCACTGAGTAGACGGAATCCTTGTGTCCCTCGAGACGCTCAACGAGGTAGCCCGTCTTGGCATCCCAGACGCGGACCACTTTATCGAGTGATCCTGCAGCGATATAGTTACCATCTGGGGAGATGGCAACGGTGGTAACACCATCTTCAATGGACAAGGTCAAGACTTGCTGACCACCTTCGAGGTCCCAAACACGCGCTGTCCGATCACCGGATCCACTTGCAACGAACCTGCCATTCTTTGAAAAGTCAAGGGAGTAGATGTCTTGTTCGTGACCGGTAAACACATGCCGCACTTTCTTGGTGGCGATATCCCAAACGCGAATCACTTTGTCTTCAGCACCTGTTGCGAGTTGTGTGCCGTCGGGGGAAAAGGCCACAGAGCGAATATACAAGTCGCCATCCGTTGAGGCATCTGTGTCCTCCAACACCGTCACTTTTTGACCCGTCTTGACATCGAAAATGTTGGCTGCTCGATTACATCCCGTAGCAAGGAACTTGCCATCGGCGGAGAAACGCGCACAACACACGACTGAATTGTGATCGAGGGTATGCACCAAATTGACATCCAGCGTTCGTGCGACATTTGGGTTAAACACGGCAAACCAATCACTTCCTTCCTTCTTCATCTCTCTGGGAACAGAATCAATGTCGAGTTCCGTAAAGGACTGACGAGCGGGTTCAGGCGCAGGCGTCGTGGTTGCAGGGAGGGGCGCTTGCTGTTGTGCAGCTGCCGTTTCGCCAGCGGGTGCTGCAACAACGGGAGCTTGCTGCTGCGGGTGTGCTGGTTGTGGCTGCTGTTGCTGTTGTTGCTGGGGAGGTGGTGGCCCACCATAGCCAAATTGTTGCTGTTGATGAATGGACGGTGGAGCGCCTTGTCGCGAAGGCTCCGGGTAGCCACCCAACTTGTGCTTTTGATCCATACTTCCGCCACCATTTGCATGCATGCCACCATTCGCATACCCAGCTTGTTGCTGCTGAGCAGGCGGTGCACCGGCACGGCCTCCTTGTTGTTCAGCCGTATGAGCAGGTAAGGCTTGCCCTCCCTTTCCAGCAATGATACCACCAAAAATATTGGATGCAGCACCCAATTTGGGGCGTGGTGCCGAATCATTTGCCGGGAAGCTGAAACTGCCTTGGCCGGCTGTTGGGTGGGTGGCTGCTCCGGGTTTTGCATCGAGTTCTCGCCTGAGACGCGTGATTTCTTCTTCATAGCTGTTTGTGAGGTTAGTCATCTGTGGGAAAGCAGAAGGGCGAGGGGGAGGACGTACACTTGCTTCATCTTTTCGTGCGCCATCTGTAGCTCGTAGACATTTTGGCGCATACTCTGCATTTCCTGAATCTGCGATGCAACTGAATGTGTTAGCGACGAGTTGTTTTGTCAAGGATCTCACTTTTATGCTCATAGTCATCCTTGTAGTTCTTGTAAGCGCTGGCCTCTTGCGTGACATTCTCAAACTCTGCCTTGACGGCATCTAGGAGTTCCGCCAGACGGCCGCCCATGTTGGGATTACGCGCATGATACGCATTCATCTTGCTCGGAACGCGGATCGATGTGCGTGTCTTTCGTAGCAATCAAAAGGAGCCTGGCCTTGTGTGTGCTGTTCTGTGCTTGGCTTTGCGTTGAGTCTTTGGAGGAAGAGAAGGGGCTCGACCTCTGCTCAGTGCTTTGCGAAGACTAGCGAACCTGAAAACCGGGCAGGGAGGATGCGCGGCCTCGTTTCTTGCTTGTTTGTCGTACGCACCAAGGGTGAGCAAATACAAATCAGGGTCCTCCTTTGCGGAAAGAGGATGACGCTACTGTCCTGTGTTGTACGGGAGCAGATATGCAGGGGCTCGTGATTGAGATTTGTGTTGTGATGTGATTTGATGAGTGCGCTGACACGATGTCTGTGCAGTGTTCAGTTGTGCTCACTCAAGTGCAGGCCGGACGAAGCGTGGCGATGGGGCCCTGTACACAGTAGACTTGAAGGGCGGTACAGGAGCGGGCGGGCTTGTGTGGTGGTGGTGGTGGATCAGAGTTGGAGCTGCTGCTGCTGCTGCTTGTGCTCAACTCAATTCACTTCAATCTGCTCAGGCGCCTCTTCTGCCTCTCTTCTGCCTCTACCTCTGCCTCTCCTCCTCCTCCCTCTCTCCTCTCGCTTCCCTCCGACTTCCGCTTTCATTTCTTCATTTCTGCGCCACACCGGGATCAGGGCGAGACAGGTGGCACAGACAGGACACGTGATACAGCAGCAGTCACACCTACGCGCTCTATAATGCTATGCTCCTCCTCCGCGAGGTTAGATGCCCAGTGTCTTGGTCATGAACTGGTTCGCCACTTCCACGCCCAGGAACGTAGCAGCATTGGCAGGGAAAGACCGGAGCAGAGCAGGGCCAATGCCAGGGAAGAAGGCCTTGAGACCACCGCGCGAGTGGATCGTCCGGATCACCTGGCCGACGCTGGAGCCCTCTGTTGCTTGCAGCGTCGACTTGATGGTGTCGACGGGGAAGACAAGCGTCCACATGGCCACACCAGCCATACCACCGGCCACCACCACAGCGGGCACACTCAGCTCACCAGGGGAACCGTCGTCCTTCCTCGGAGTGAGTTTCCGTTTGATCACCTCGTACGAAGCAAAGTACGCAGCAGAACCAGGACCGTCGCGTGCAAAGGTAGCAAGGGATCCACGGTAGACAGACTTAATGCCACCAGTCTTGTAGAGCTGCTTCATCACATCCAAGGAACCATTGTACTTCTTACTGTCGCCTTGAACTTGCAGCAGCACCTTGACACGCTCAAAGGGCGCAGTGACGAGCGTGCAGGGGATAGCAGAAAAGAGACCAGCAAGCGCAATCTGCGTGGTGGACAAGCCAGTCTTGGCATCCACCGTAGAAAAGCGAGAGACGAGTCCCTTGCCCATGTCGTAGCCCTATTTGTTAGCCTCTGTACAATGCACTGGTGAGAATGGCACATACAAGGAAAGAAATGGCAAACATGGGCGTCACACCAATCAATGGCGCACTGACACCTGCGTAGAGACCCTAGAGGTCAGTCAGTCATTTAGATCCAAAGACAGGATAGCGAGTGTGCATACCGTTGGTCCAGCCTTAGCGAGCGTCTTGCGCACAACATCCATCGTTCCCGAATACACACCCTTCTCTGCCGTTTGCATCCTGACTTTTATCAAATCAAACGGATGTCCCACCAACACACAGCAGATACCACCAAATCCACCCGACACGAAGGACTTGATGCCCGACAAGCTCGATTTTACATCTGGCACAGCTTCTTTTGCCTGAATAACAACATCCTCTACTGCTTCTCTCGCACTGTCTGCCATCGGGTTCCCTTGTTTCTAGAGGACAAGAGGATCTAGAGTCCCTTTGGAGCAGATGATGAGTGGAGGTCAACTGCGTTTCGGCCCTTTTCTCAAATTTGGCGGCGCGGAGAATGAAGTCCGGCACAAGCGCGCATTGACGTCCGAGGTCTATTGGTGAAAACAGGGCTTGATGCTAAGGGTCGCTCGTGTGTACGTGTATGCAAGGCTGATGGACTAAGCACCAGATCTAAACCAACTTCCTCTCTTCGTCTCCGCTGTCTGCTGCTGCCCGCCAGGTGAATCAGGCAGACCTCCACCCCTCAACGGCTTTGCAATCTTCGTCCCTGAAAACAAACCAAGCATACCCGCCGTCATTCCCTGACTCGCAACACCTTGAGCTGCCGGTGCTTTCGTCCGCGCAGACTCCAGTCTCTCGCGAACAGCTTGAAGTTGTTGCTCAAACTTGGCGTGCTGCTGTTGCAACTTATCCTGCGCATCCTGTAGTAGTCCCTCGAGGGACGCGATGCGCTCATTCCGAGCAATCAGTTTCCGCTCAGCAATCGCAACCTCCTTCTTGAGTGACGCATTCTGCTCCACCAGTTGTCGCTGAACAGCCGTCAATTGCTCCAGATTCCGCTCAAGGAACGCCATCTTCTTTTGCTGCGTGCGTGCATGCGTACTGCGTAAGACGGCATTATACTGTTCTCGTGTATCATCCAATGCAATCTCCAACTCCACCACACGCTCACAGCGTGTTTGCAGGTCACGCATCAGTGACTTCTTCATACCATCAAATTCAGCAAGTTGCTGAGCCACTGTCTTGCCACCATTCGAACCCTCATACGGTACGGCCGCGTCTGTTGGCCGTTGCCGCTTAGCGTGCGCGAGTGCTTCCTGGCTTTGAGCGAGCAATGCAGCTTGCGACGCAGCTTGCTCGTGTAGTCTAGCAATCTCACTTGTGTCTGCTTCGCATTTTGCTGCAACCACCTCTTGGTACTGTTGTTTCAAAGCACCCATGTCCACACCTTGTGCAGCAAGTGTCTTTTCAAGTAACGCCGCATACGCCTGTTCAGTCCGTTCAAGGCGTGCTTCAAGTTCTGCTTTACGACGGGTCAAAGAGTCCACCAGGACCGTCTTATCTTGTAAGCCAAGATCTGTATTCCGTACCGCTCGCTGTGTCTCCTGCAATGTCGCTCGAAGCTGGGCGAGCCCCTCGCCATCGAGTTGGTCGACGCCCGTACAGGTGTCCAGTACATCTTGCAATGACGAAGCCGGGTCACGCTCAGTGGAAAAGCCAGCCATCATGGTTCGCATCTTTTCCGCTTTCCGTCTCTCCTTGTCCTCTTGTGAAAGCCAGTCGTTGCCTGTGGTTGTATGGCCACCCGCTGCTTCGAGACGCGCTTGCAACAGTGCCTTTTTGACTTCTTCTAGTTCATGCGTCAAGTCGCTATTCGCCTCCTTCAACGAATCAAGCGTGATGGCCGCTTCGCGATGTTCAAATGCTGCCTTCTCCATCGCCATTTGCGCATCTCGATATTGTCCAGAGAGGTTAGCGTGCTGACGTGCCGTTTCTTGATCATGAACTTGCAAGCTTGCTAGTTCCTGTTGCAGACGTGCTAGAAGACCTTCATTTCGTGCTAGCGCAGACTCCTTTGCAGCAAGTGCATCTTGTAGCTCATTCTCACGTTTCAGGAATTCATCACGTTCGTCCTTTTCAAGGGGTGCCGAGCCTGGCAACGGAGTTGATGCGCGTGGCGTCTCGCTGCCTGTGTCTCTGAGTACATCCACACGAGATCCTGATTGAGAGGGCAAGATACTATTGCCATTTTCCTTGAAAGTGACCCAATTCTCCTGCTTCACTTGCACGCCACCACGCCATTGACCCAATTCACCTTCAAGGGCGCCCGCATATTCCTGGAAGGTAAGACACTCTTGTCGTGCGCGCTTCAAGTGGGCTTTCAACTCGGCCGGAGATAGCTCGGCATTGACTTTCGCTTTATTCTTGATACTCTTTGCTCGCATACCAAAACGCAAGGTGCTGAGCGTCTCAGAATCATTGTACGCAGAGGGCGAACAATTGATAATGAGTGTGGTTCTTGAATTGCCACCAAGGGATTCTTGCAAGATACGCGTCAATTTTGAGTCGCGATAGGGGACATGTGTGCTTTTTCCGTCCGTCAATGCATTAATCACCATACCGAGCGTTGAGAGCGACTTGTTGATTTTTTTCGCCTCCTCGAGTGTTTGTCCCGATGCGCCTGTCTTGCCAACTTTCTCTGAGCCTGCAAGATCAACAAGAAAGAGTTGTCCAGACTTGGCACTGCCCGTCTCAACATTCTTTTGGGTCACCGTCACAACAAAGATGGAGTGTGACCGTGAACTCTCGGCATTCATATTGGTGGAAGATGTGGCTCTGGATTGTCCACCCTGTTCAAGAACCTGATACACTTCTTCCGTTGAGCTCGTGTAGACCTCAAGCAAACCCTTGACATACACCCCTCTTGTTTTTTCCTCGTGTATCGGTAGATTATCATTCGTAGGCTGTAGCAAGTCGCGAATCTTTTCCATGTAAATTTCCATGTAAGAGACCTTGACCGTATACTCCATATTCCCCGGCGCTACTGCAATACAGGAGAAGACTTGTTCCACGATCCGCGGGATGACACCGCGTAAATCTCGATTTTCCAGGCCTGCGCCCATCATGGTGAAGGATTTTCCGGCACCCGTCTGCCTTGTTAGCTGATTGTTCATGTCACTGGTCAAGGCACACCTGTCCATATGCGAATACTGTGCCGTTGTAGCCGTTGAGGACATCCTCAACTGTAGATTTGATGGAATAGTCAAACACCTCGTGCTGGCGCGAATCCATTCCAAAGACCCTGTCGAATGTGAATGAATCCTTGAGTTCATTAGACTAAACAGGTGTCAGCCTCATGCATCAACACACGTTCATGCAGCGCGCACCTCTAGCTTGACGGTATCGGTATCCTCAAAGGAAATAATGGGTTGGGTAAATCCATTGGCTGTTTCGACCTTATTGACAGGCCTGAAGCGACACACGACCTTGATGTTGTTCGTGCCCTGCACTGTCTCCTGTGTGTTGCCGTTCAGCGCTGTCCGCGAAGTGGTGGCAGACATGGTCGCGCTGTCTTCCGTTTGACAGTGGCGCGTGCGCAGGTACACGCGTACTTCGTGTGAGTACTAGACGCAGCGTTCCAGAGGACTCTGCGTCGTCTTGCTTCGCTCCTAGCCCGTCTGTCCTTCTCCTGCTTGTCCTCTTGTCTCTTTGCTTGTCAACAAAACACTCTCACGTGAAGGGCGCGACCAAACTCATCATCAATTCAACGCCCAAGAGATCGAGAGCAGCGCCAAGAACAGGGCCTAGCAAGCACAAAGACAGCGCAGCACAAAAGAGACCAGCGAACAGGTGCATCAAGACAAGGCGATCGCTGCTATGCAGACACCTGATGATATCGAAGAGCGCGATGGCGACAACGACACATCCGTTTTATCGTACAGTACTAACCGCGTCACGCTCGTCTGGGTCAAATCAGCTGTTTATGTATGTCTACTTGAGGCTGTGATAGGACAGAATGCTGATACAGAAAAAAGGCGCATCCCACACCCCGCGCAAAGGACAATATTTGTGGATACTTGTCATTGAGCAGACGGCCCTCTCCAACAACCAGGGATGCGTCTGCCTCGGACCTGCTTCTCTCTTGGACGCCGGCTGACGATCTGCACGATGAATTGGATGATTACCAAAAGATGGAGCTCGATTCAAGCTGTAATATCCGAGTGCGCACACCAAACGTCAACGGCAATGCGTATGCATTTAGTGTAACCATACAAGAGATCGCCACCATCCAAGTTCGTCCGCCTCGCACAGGTTGGTCGCATGGCTCCATACAAGTGACACTGGTCTCCAATACACCCCTCACAGGCCTCTTCTTCCACGACGATGAATGCGTCTCTACCTTGCAAGAGCAAAAACAACGCGCCACAACGTTCGACCCATTCGGTGAGTCGGGTCATATGTTTTGGGGATTTGACAGTCTCTTGACAATCTTGCAGGCCCTCACCAGTATTAAGAAGAGTGAAACAAGTGCAAGTACGTATGTGCTCAATCCTGCTCTTCCACCCATGCCAGCCGCCAGGCGCGACAAGGGACCAACTTTGCAATGGAAGATCCTCGAACGCTTTAGCCGGATTACAAGACTCGGTCGTTCGACAGCTGATCAAATACTAGAGAGCGAAGCAGGCAAAGACTTACTCGCACGGCTACCACCCCAATTTAGGCAAATGGTAGCGAGTCCACAAGCGCAAAATCTCGCAAGGGAGTATGACAGTGCGCGTCTCTATCTAGCGCGTTGGGCAGCGAGTATCAGTGATGCGAGTCAATTCAGCCCACCTTCCGCCGCGAGTGAATTGTTTCAGGAGGAGACAAGTCTTGGCATGTTTGAAGTCTTGAGCTTGTCCGATGTGAGTCGCAGGGAACCAGTCACTGAAGAAGAATGGCGGGCTTTGTTCAATGAGCGCGGGGAATTTATCCGCAGTGAGCATGAAATCAAGGAACTCCTATTCCACGGCGCATGCGTTGAGAGCATCATGGGGGAGGTATGGTCGTTCTTGCTTGGCGTCTTTCCCTGGGATTCGGATACAGAGACACGACGCGCGCTCGCAGCTTCAAAACGAGATGAGTACTACAAGCTCAAGCGTCAGTGGTTTGACCAACTCAATGACCCAACGCCAGAGTTTGTGGAGGAACGCCATCGCATAGAGAAGGATATCCACCGTACGGATCGGCAGCACCCGTTGTTTGAGAACGAGGACATGCCTTCGCCGGATCCAACCGCAGAATGGGGCACGAATGCACATATGGAGCAACTGAAAGACATCCTTTTGACCTACAACGAGTACAATAAAGATCTCGGATATGTGCAGGGCATGGCTGACTTGTTGTCACCAGTTTATGTCGTCAGCGAAGATGATGGCCTCTCATTTTGGGCCTTTGTCGGGTTAATGGATCGCATGCAACGCAACTTTCTACGCGACCAATCTGGCATGCGCTTGCAACTCACACAACTCACGGAAATCACGCATTTCATGCTTCCGAGGCTCTATGCACACCTGGAGAAGTGCGAGTCCCTCAACTTCTTCTTCTTCTTTCGCATGCTCTTGATCCTCTTCAAGCGCGAGTTTGAGTTTGACACCATCTTGAAGATTTGGACCTGCCTCTTAACCAACTTCTATTCACCGGATTTCCAAATCTTTTGCGCATTAGCCATTTTGGACTTGCATGCCGAAATCATGATGACCCATTTACACGCATTTGATGAGATTCTCAAGTACGTCAATGATCTTAGTGGTCGGTTGAAGGCAGATGAAATTTTGGCGCGTGCGGAAAAGTTGTATCTGGCCTTTCAAGCGAAAGCACGCGAGCTTGAGAAGCGTCAAAAGACAGAGGTGGAGAAGGTAAAGAAGCAACAAGCCAAGAAGGGCGCGAAGCGGGACGATGCAGCTGTTGAGGAGGTCATGAAGAAGTATGAACTCTCCGACAACCTGGCAAAGCTCCTAGGCAAGCAGTAAAAGAGCAAGTAATCGGGTATGGACTGGATGCGCTTTCATGTAGTTATGTTTATGAACGAGTTTATGAAAGCTTTATGTAAGCCAAGATGATACGCGTGATCTGATCGAACCGAGAAGACCTTCGTTCTGGACAGGCAAATCGTCCTTGGACGCCTCACCTTCTTCTGGCTTGACAGTCTCCTCCACCGTCAAGGTCGCACCAATCTGCAGGGTACCGATGACTGCATTTTTTTCTGTAGACTTTGCAGAGGGGCGTGGTACAGCGAGCATACCGAACGCAGGCTTGTAGTTCTTGCCTGGTACAATTCGGCGGTAGCTCATGGTCGTATCCCATGGCTCATGCTTGTTCTTGACACCAGACTCCGGATCGACATTTGGTACAAGACATCGCAAGCAAATTTCTGTCAAATCCAGTGTCAAGCTGTGTCCTTCCTTTGTCGAGAAGCTGATACACTTCCAAGAATCCTCAGACCAGGCTTCAAGTGCATCGCCATCAATCACAATATTCGGTCTGTATCGCCGAATTGTCACCGGGGAGCGCTCTTCAGCTGTCTTGGCATTGGCCAGCTTTTGATTCAGATCCTCCAGCGATTTGAGAGAGGCAACAAGCACGGGCAAGAAATCAGCAAAACCAACACTCGTTTCTCGGCCAAGGACAGCCGATGAGGAAGGTCCTGGTAATGCTCGATCACTCGCACCAGGTGCTTTACAGGCAAGCCTCACAGGCTGACCAAGAAAATCACTTAGTCTTTCTGTAACCGATGCATCATATATCCAAGCTTCTGGTGAGTCTTTCCAAATCGTCATAGTCTGGAGCGTTGTCGAAGATTCAAGATGCTCTCGTGTCGGACGCGTTGGCACGCGCGCAGCAAGATTAAGCGTACCTTGATCATCCGGTACTTCTATAAGCAGCTCCTTCCCGTCTTCAGAGAATCGCGGCCGAATGAGTGTCATATTGGCAATCTCACGAATGGTGAGAAACTTGTTGTCCGAGTTGACTAGGCACCAGCGTCGATCCAAGTCGAGACCCTCGGGTCGCACTTGGGCACTTTGGAGTTCAATACCGTAGCATGACTTAATAGGGTAGATGAAGAGCTTTGCAATATGTAGCGAGGACATCTGAGTGATGGATAGATGGAAGAGAACTCGAGTTGCCCTGTTGCCGTTGTGCCCATCTCGAACTGAACACCCACGTGCTGCTTGTTTACACTCTACAGCTCAAGCAGCTTCCAGAGTACTTCAGCTTATGCACGCATAGTCTGCCACAAACCTGCCCAACGATGGGCTTCAGCTGGCTGTTCGGCTATCTGTTGCTCTACCGGCTGTTCAATGCCTTCTTTATTCGCACATTTTTCCAACCAGATGAATACTACCAATCAATCGAGCCAGCTCATGTGCTTGTCTACAAGTACGGCTTCTTGCCCTGGGAATATCGCGAAGAAATTCGTTCTATTGCACACCCGCTTGTCTTTGCAATCCCTTTCAAGCTGATGCAGCTCCTGGCTTTGGACTCATCAGCCAATCTCCTGACGATGCCTAAATTGCTTGGTGCACTTCAAGCTGCAGTGACCGACTTCTACACTGTCCGGTTTGTCCACAAAACCTGGAGTCGCTCTGCTGGCTGGTGGGCTCTGCTCGTGACTGTTTTGTCTCCCTGGAACTTTTACGTACTGCCACGGACCTTCTCAAGTTCGTTAGAGACAAGTCTGACGGCCTATGCACTCTACAAGTGGCCCTTCACAGGCTTCCCACGTACACTCGGCACTGAAGCACTTTGGAGCCAGTATGTAGACACTGTACTCAAGAGTTTGGGTGCTATCGGTGCAGCAGCTCTTATCCGTCCTACAACAGCATTACTCTGGCTCGTGCCTGGACTTCGTCAGCTGCGATTGTATGGAACCACATTTGGTTTCGAGGCATTTTACGCTGCCTATGTGACTCTTCAATTTGGTGTGATCATCGACTCTTTCTACTACGGCAGACTGGCGTTTCCTTTGCTCAACTTCCTTAAATTCAATTTGGGCGGCCATGCAGATTTTTACGGTGTCAATCAAGTGCACTACTACCTCTCACAAGGCTTGCCACTCTTGATGTGTGCTTGGCTACCCTTCACTGTCCATGGTGCGGTCAAGTCTCGCAAGACGCACGGTCCATTGCTTGCGATTTGCGCAACTACAGTGGCAGCCTATACGATGCTGAGACATAAGGAGGCACGCTTCATTGCGCCACTTGTTGTGATTCTCAATGGCTTCACGGCGTATTCGTTGAGTCTGCTAAGTCGAAGCAGCAAGTCGCCCTTACTCAAACATGACAAGACGACTTCAATACCAAAGAACGGTCGGCGTGGAGCGCCTGCATGGTTCAAGCTTGGGCTAGCTCTGGCCGCTGTGGTGAATATGAGTCTCGGGTACTACGCTACGCGTGTCCATCAGCGAGGCGTCATTGATTTGGTTGAATACGTTAGGGTACACCCTGAAGTGGATGAGCTGCTCCTGTTGATGCCCTGTCACTCGACGCCATGGCAATCCCATATTCATCGACGAGGCAACTTCAGGTTCCTGACTTGTGAACCTCCTCTTGGAGAAACTTCGTCAGTGGGCTATCGAGATGAAGCAGACCAATTCTACGACGATCCCATGGCATTCCTAGCAAAGGAGAAGGAGTGGACTGGTTGGGTTGCCACATTTGAAGCAAGCCAGCAAGTCGTCGAGCAATTTTGGGCACAACGCGGCGTTCCATTTGAGATTGAGGAACGATGGTTCAACACGCATGTACATGAGGACTCTCGGCGACGTGGTGATGTGCTGCTTTACCGTATAGTTGCTGCTAGTTACTAAAAACTCTTCCTTTCGATTCGCTGCCCCTGATCGAGCCGTACGCGGGGTGGGGGAGCGATTTCCAAGTTTAGGCAATTCGAGCTGACAACACTGTAGCCTTACTCGACCGAAACTTGATCTTGTGCATTTTACGAAAGACCGCAATCAGCTGCCGCACCAGTCCTTAGCTGATCGATTTCGCTTGAAGGCCATCGACTGGCTTCTTGCATTTGCCAGTTACTAGCGAAACATGTCTTCAATGGAAGGAACACCGATGCTGCGACTCATCATTGTCTTGTCCTTTGTCTTGGCCTGTGGCTTCCTACTCGTCATCCTCTCATGCGTACGTCTCAAAACCCCCTAGCTTGCTTGTGACGGACTGCTAATAGACAGGCGCTCTGGGATAACTGGTACCCACTCTTCGTTGTCGCGACATATCTTTGCGCGCCACTACCCAACGTCATTGCAGCGAAAGTAGCAGAATCGGATGCATTCGGTGGAGGCGGCGGCTACGGCGACGAAGGCAGCAGTGCCGCTGTCGATTTTGGCAAGTTCTTGACGGGTATTCTGCTTGTTACAGGTATGGCACTGCCCGTGATGCTCTACCATACGGGCGAAATCAACCAAGCTGCTATGATTATGTCTATTTGTGGCGGCGGCTTGATCTACGGCAGCATTATAGCCTACACGTCCTTCTTTAGTCCACGGGAGGATTTTTAGAATAGGGGCCTTGGTCGTTGGCGTCGCTTTCGCTAACCTTTTGGACAAAGCCTGGCGACGTTGACCTGGCCCGTGTCTAGCTTGGCAGGTTTGAATGCTGTAGGTACCATAGAGACAATCTATCATGACATTGCATATTGGTCGTCTTCCATTGTGACCATCTCGACCACATCCCACCACTTTAAGCTTGCTCTGAAAACATTGACCATGCTGAAGCTAGCTTAACGACCTCTTGCCATTCGCTTGTTTTGACTGTGCTTGATTGGACATGGAAGCCAAATACAGTCAAGAGCTTCTCACTCAGTATGCTTCACTGCGCTTCCCAGGGCATGTGCCTCGTGGACTTTACATTGCCATGGTGCCACAACGTCGCTTACGCTGGCAAGGGCTCCTCTTCCTACACAAGGGCTACTACAAAGGTGCTGTCTTTCAATTTATTCTCAAGCTTGACGGCTGTCCTGAGACGCTGCCGCAGATTGTCTTCCTCAGCGATGTCTGGCATCCTCTCGTCAATAAGGAGGGGAAGCTCAACCTGAGCGCAACCCTTAGAGTCATGCACGAGCAGTGCACGCCCGTTGCATCAGCAGAGACCGCCCAGTCTTCAGCAGCTGCAGCGTCTGGCTATGACTCGCAGTGTAACATGACCCAGATCTTATTCGCCATCAAGACTTGTTTCAAGACAGCCGTCCTCGACCATATCACAGAGGCAGATGCGTATAATGTGGATGCATACAGCGCTTACAAGGAGCGAGTGACCTTGTTTGCACAACTCGCAAAGCAATGCGTCCAGGTATCGACGTCAAAAGCCGTTTTGTACAGGGAACACCAGGGGATGGATTTGCCTGTGCGCCTCATTGAGGCAGAGGCAGAAAGGGAACTTGATAATGATGAAGTCAGTGAGAGGAATAGCTATGATGAGGCCATGTCCCTTGCTCGTCGGTACCTGGATGAGGTCATGGTTGCTGGCGAGGGGTGAAGCTTGAGTGAGATGCATTTGGCACCAGATCTCAAATTTCCAAACCCACAAAAGACGCGAAAAGCAAAAGAGACAACGCGACCCAGCTTGAAGCCTCAGCCAGCGCGATTGTACTTTACTCAGACTAGCCGTAGCTCAGCAGGTCTTCGTCAGTGACTGGCCGCTCTTGCACGACCAACCCTACATCTCAATTACTCTGGTCACGAAAATCACAAAAGGCGCCCCGTCGCGCGACACACACCACGTACCTGGGTTGAATGATCATCCGGCGGGATCAATTCGCTGAAGCCTATGGCCGATTCAAGACCGTTTCACTTTCTGGTACCTGCGCGGTTCTCATCCTCGTTGCGCTGGATGTCGATGCTTTGTGCGCTACAAAGATGCTATGCACGATGCTTAGGAATGACTATATACCGCACAAGATACACCCAGTCGCTGGCTGGAATGACTTGAAAAAGGCAAACGATGCAGTTGTGCAGAACCAGGAAGACGTAAAGCAAACCATTCAACAAAGTACACAGCTAACGAGCAGCTCAAATTCATCGTCTTGATGAACTTTGGCGCGTTCTTCGATCCGTTACAGCATCTGTCGGTGGATGAATCCATGACCATCTATGTGATTGACTCACATAAGCCAGTCATGTTGGAGAATCTCTACTTCGAATCCAATGTCTATGTCTGGGACGATGGAACCCTCGAGCGGCAAACAGACGTAGCACAAGCATTCACAGAGTGGCATGAAGAGGAGGACCGCATCAGAGACGAAGAAGAGCGTGGTAGTGATGCTGGGGAGGAGGACGAGGGACTCGGCGCAGATGAGGAAACGCCAGAGGAACAGGAACAAGAAGAACAAGACGACCAGGAAAGCCATCTAGGGACGCCCACGCGACGCAAACGGCGTAGCAGTAGTAGTTCTCCTCATGCTTCTGGCTCAGACGCAGGCGATCTCTCTGGTTCTGAAGATTCTGATGAGGATGGTCCACGGCAACGGCGAAAAACGAGCAGAAATTCACATGTCCAGCCTTCACCGAGACGTCCTGTTACAAATGCACCCGATGCAGTTGCTCCAGTCAAAGAAACTGCAAACGAGAGACGGAGACGGCATCAACGTAATGCTAATCTTCTGGCGGACTACTATGACCGCGGCGACTGGTATGGCGAATCAATCGCTGGACTCATGTATGGTCTTGCTTCCGACCTGGGCCGCGAAGACAATGACTTGCTCTGGCATGCTATTGTTGGATTGACAAGTTTGACTATCCAATCACGGATATCCTTGGACACTTACGCGACCTTGTACCGCGACTACAAGGATGAAGTCACGCGTCTCAATCCGCCCACGGTCGCGTCAGCCAACGCGCTTCCCTCGGCAACCGTCAAGAGTCCGAGCGATTTCAGTATACGTGCAGAGAGCGAATATCGCTTCATGCTTTTTCGCCACTGGTCACTGCATGATGCCATGTTGCACTCGCCATATCTTGGTGCCAAGATGAAGGTTTATTCGCAAGCCGGGCAAAAGAACTTGGCCAAATTGTTTGCCAAGATGGGGATGAGTTTGACACAGTGTCGACAGATGTACACACACATGGATATGGACCTGAAGCATAACTTGCGCGTCAAATTGACCAAGTTTGCTCCACAGTATGGGTTGGATGAGTTGACAATGGAGTCATTCGTTCGGCATTGGGGTTATAAATGCACCTTGTCAGCGAGTGATGTGTGTTATGCACTGACTGCGCTGCTGGAGTCAGGGACAGACACATTTATCAAGAATGGCCACGCCAACCTTGGTAATGGCCACAAATCAGCAGCAGACACAGCCACGCGCACAGAACAGGATAAAAATGCAACGGAGAATGGGATTCGTGAGGAGTGGGTAACCAATTTCTACGAAGCGTATGATGCCATGGACCACGTCGACGCTCTTCGCAATGCACTGCATACATCCATGGACCTTCAACGCGCCATTGTCGCTACAGGGACCGCGCTTATTGATAAACGGGAGATTCGCAGTCTGAGAAGTTTCCGCATGGCGGTTGTAAGAGAAGGACCACATATGCGCATCTTCACACACCCCTTGGCACTTGCGAAGCTAGCACACTGGATTGCTGGCGCGCTGGATGAGAGTAATCGAGAACGTGGTCGAACGAAGCATCTGCCGTTCGTCATTGCCTGTCTTGATGAACGGACTGATCGGTACCTTGTACTTGGTACTTCAGTCACTTCTTCACCGACTCTGGAAGCTGGTGCAGCGGAAGCACAAGGAGAGCAGCGCAACAAGTTTGGGCATGCCTTTCAGTTGCTGAGTGCGAATCATCAAGCCCGCTTTAGGCTCGATTCTTTCGATGCGAGTATTGTGGAGTGTGAGCAAGGTGATCTTGGGCCATTGCTGGAGACGCTCTCGCAGCAAGTATTGTTGTAGGCTACCTCGACAGCGTATTCTCGTATGATTGATGAAGTCGTGGTGTCATCTGAACAAACAAAACACTTTGACGCGACAAGACGCGACCTGAAGGCTTCCATCTAAACCAAGCGTAGACGAGAACAGCTCAAGATGCCACTCTCAATGCACATGGACACTATTGACCGGACAGCGACAGCCCTCCAAGAACTCTCCTTTGCACAACCAAAGGCCTTTGTCAACGCGCTCCTGAGTGACCGCGACATCACTTCCCTTATTCGCGATGCTGAACCACATGAACAAGCGCTCTTCTCAAGTCAGGCAAGTGGTACGGCTGGTGAAACAGAAACAATCAGACGTGGTCCGACGCCGATGCGATTACAATTACGACGCGAAGCAACTGCTTTATTGAGTAGAAGTAGAGTCTCCCATGCAGAAGGCTCCGTGGGACTTGATGAAGCTGGCCTCGCAGCCTTACTCGCATGTGTTGAAAGGTTACTGACATTGTATCCTGCGCAGGGTGTTCAAGCGCAAGTGGACTTGATGCGGCATAAGCATGCACAATTGGCAAAATCCATTGGGAAGTTGGAGGAAGAGGCAGATTGGCAGCGTGAAGAGCTCAAATCATTGAGTTCAGCGAGGGGGAATGACTATGCTGCACAAGACAGATTATCGGGAGATGGAACAGAAGTAATCACCGATGAGATGCTGAGGAGAGAAGAGGAAGAGGTGCGTTTATTGGAGCAGCAGGTGCAAGGCCGTAATGAGCAGTGAACGAATCAAAGCAAGTCCTTGCATGTCATCAAGTTATATATGATTTGTTTGTTATACATCAGGTCGCTTGAGGGGCGCGTACACCTGGAACCCCCCTTCTGCGGTTGGCGCCTGTTGTTGTTGCGCTTGTGGCGGCGCTGATGCTGTATCGGGCGTGTAAAAGGCACGCTGGTAAGGTTGTCTCGGTGCGTCGCGCGATGCTTGTTGCTGCGACGACCCACCACGACCTCGTCCACCTCTGCCACCACGATTGCCACCACGCCCGCTATAACCCGGTTGAGTTGCCCGCTGTTGCTCGCCATTGGTGAAACCTTGTTGTTCTGCAATAGCCTCTAAATCACTCATGGGCCGTTGTGGCCGCTCGCCGTTTTGTCCCTTATTGTTCCTTCTCGCTTGCTTGAGCATCTTCTTGTATGCTGCTTCTTGCTCATCATCGCTAAATTCCACTTCATCGCCACCAACTTCCTCGTCGTGAATATTGGAGGCATCGGAACCTTTGACTTTAAGGGTATCGCCAAATACATACTTGGCATACCGCGGTACCATGTAAATCTCATGTCCCTGTGACAGATTCAACGCGGCTACTTGCTCTGCCTCTGCAAAACGAATTGCAAAGAGTGGTGCTGAGACTGGACCGAACGTATCTGCAATGTACCCAACATTCCGACGATCCGCTAGAACGAGTAATGAGCCTACGTCCAAGACGCTTTGTGGTGTATGAGAGCCTTGACCTGCATCAAGCGACGGCGGTCGTATCCCTGCAACCACACACGTCATGCCCACTTGACTTGCCACATGTCCAAGAAGTCTGATTTCATCACTTGGCAAGACCTGCTCAGTGGGTACGACCACGGGCTCTTCTTCCTCTGCCAGCTCATGCTTTGTTCGTGGTGGAATGGTACTACTCCCCTCTCCATCGCCATCCGCAGCAATCAAGATTCGTTCGCGTTCTTCAGCAGTCAAGGGAAGTTGTTCTCCTGCGTCCTCTTCGTCTTCTGAATCACTCGATGAAGTCGACGCATCACTCGAATCGGAGATCTGGGAGGTATCCTCATCATCTTCGTCACTATCAGGCATCGTCTCATACCCATGCGTCGCTAGTGCCTTGTCGAGGATCGAGAAATTGACACTCGAAGCAGGGGACACAGTCACAGAGGCGGTCGACGTCGTTCTCGCTGGTAAGTCCGGTGAGAGTGTAGCCGCACGCTCCTTTTCCTTGATTTCAGCACGCATAGCAGCGATGCGCTGTTCAAGAATCGCCTTCATGGCGACGGGTGGTGCAGGTTGCGCATTTGTCGGACCAGCCGTGCTTGTTGTATGGGTTGAGGAGGTTTGAGTTGAATCTTCCTCTGTAGCGACGAGTTTTGCAATCTCTACAAGGTCCATACTGGTTCGTTTGAGCTACAAATTGCAGAAGCGAAAACAATGTATCTCGATGCTTTTGGTTGTCGCAGTCGAGTTTCACTTTTTTTGGGCGGCGGCGTGCGACAGATCACTTCAGATGGCAAAAGTAGAAATAGAGGAGGAAGGAATGTGGAGGTGGATGTGGATGTCTGTGCTTTCAGGTACGGTCGAAAGGGGGCTGTATTGGCAAGGATCAAAAGAACTCTTGCGTGTCATCTTCTGTCACTCACAGACAACTCCATATTTCCTGAAGCGCGTCTCTTGTTGGATAACCTAGTTTCACCCGGCAAGAAAGACTCCACAATGGAGAAGGATACAGAGCATTAAAAGCATTTGCGTATCACGCCAAGATTATGGCGCAACGAAACCCGATCCACCATCCTCCAACAATGATAGACCAAAAAGCAGAGATAACCGGAGGAAAAAAGAACACAAAAGACAAAATGCAAAACACCTGACACTCAATCGAGGCGTGCCGACATTTGTTCTTGACTGAGTGGTTGGAAGGAGGACAAGTCGATTCCATTTTGCTTGAGTTGCTCCACGGCATGGGGCGGCACCAATTTCGAGTTGAGGCTTGGCTTGATGGACAGTTCATTGGCGGTGAAGTCAAACAACGCCGGTAGCGCTCGTGGTTCAGCTGTCGGATTCCGTGAGTCTGGTAACACGGTTGCTGGATCACGCAACTCATCAAAGAATGAGTGGCACATGGCATCAAATGCACTCAACCGCGTTGTCGGTGTGTAGTCCAAGACTTTTGCAATGAGATCCAAGGCGTCCGTGGGTGTACCCCTTCTGAACACCCGAGAGAAGGGGTGTGGTCGGATCTGAGGGAACCTGTATTCCATGTAATTTGGGTTCATGGTCTTGATTTGCTCACGCGTTGGTGTGCCCAAGACCTTGATGATTTCCACAAGTTGGTCGATGCCTGATTCTCCCGGAAACAAGGGTTGCCCGAGCATGAGTTCTGCCATGACACAGCCGGTTGACCAGATATCAATCTTGGTGGTATAGTTTGTTGCGCCAAAGATCAACTCTGGTGCGCGATAGTAACGCGAGCAGATGTACGACACATTGGGCTCTCCCGGAACGAGGATCTTTGCACTGCCAAAGTCGCAGAGCTTCAAGACACCTGTGGCCGGGTTGAGAAGTAAGTTTTGTGGCTTGATGTCACGATGACAGATGCCGAGGGAATGGATGTAGACGAGTGATCGGAAGAGCTGGTAGATGTAGAGTTTCACCTCGAGCAAGGGCATGTTTTGTCGAGCGCGTGCGTAGTGTCGCGAGGCGCGGTAGATGGTCTCGGGCACGTACTCGAGGACGAGATTAAGGTAGACTTCGTCCGGCTGCGTTGTTAGCATCAATGCATAGAAGCACAGTCCGTACCTTTTCGCCGTTTGAGTAAAAGTAAGCCTTAAGGTCAACGATGTTGGGATGTTGCACAGTCCGCATGATTTGCAATTCTCGATTCTTTCACGTTAGCCGTCTGGTGGTCTACTAGAAAGGACTGACCTTGAATCGCTTGTCCTGCAAGACGCGCTTGATGGCAGCATCTTCGTTTGTCTCAACAAGACGTGTTTGGAAGACAATGCCGAAGGAACCGCTGCCTACAATCTTGGAGGAGTGGTAGGACATTTCGCGCAGTTCGCCTGTTCGGCCATCATGGACGTTCTCCTTGATGGTCTTGTCATTAGCCTTTGCTCTTGCTGCAACCAACGAGGGGGGCGCCCTACCTTGAATGGATCTGGGACGGCCATCTGGGGCCCATTTGCTGCCATGTTGAGGGAATGGTGCTTGCCTTCGGGTGAGTCGCGGTTGTGTTGATGAGGGAGGTCGCAGGGGTTGTGCTGATGGGAATGTGCGCCGTGGTAGCAGATGTGCCTCGGGGTGTATGGCGTTTCCGTAGGGGTGCGCGGTGTTGCTGTCTGCACTCGTCTGGCCGTGCTGCTGGCTGGCCTACTGCTGCTGCTGCTGTCTGTCTGTCGTCGTGGGGTGGCAGGGTCTTCTGCCCAATGAGACAGACGCAGACGCAGACGCCGACTCCCGTTGCAGAGCTGCACGCGCTGGATGCAATTGGGGCAGCAGCAGCGTTGGGGCAGACCTGCGCACCCACGAGAGAGACGCCTCCGCCTGCTGCCCCTCCGTCTCCCTGCTGCTGTCTGCGCTTGCTTTCGCCTGGGTTCTGCTGCTCCTGCGTCTACGCTCATTCCTTTCTCCGTGTATGTGACTGCCTGTTTCCCGTCTACCTGCCACGTCCACGGCACATACAGCCAGACAGACACCCACATCGACCATCTGCTATAAGCCACGCTACTAGATACACAGCTCCCTCTCCTGCGTACTGCCGCTGCTGCTCTACTGCTTCTGCTGCCCATCTCCCAGTATGGTCAAGTCGACCTCCATTGCTCGCATCCAAGACGGCCTGCCACTCGCCGCTACAGTCGACGATGAACAAGCAGAATCAGCCCTCCTCACCCAAAAGCAGCAGGCAAAACAGCTCTTTCGGAAACTCGCCAACACCACTGAACAAGCAGCAAGTGTCGAGTCGGGCCCGTACTTCCTCCACTATATGATTGAGGATGGGATTTGTTACTTGTGTATTGCAGACAAGTCTTATCCGCGCAAGCTCGCCTTCAACTACCTCTCTCAAGTGGCAAAGGAGTTTGGTGCGAGTTACGGACAAGAAGCACAGAAGCAAGGTCTCAGGCCGTATGCGTTTGTGCAGTTTGAGAACTACCTACAAAAGACCACACGCGAGTATCTCTCTGCAAGGAACAACAACAACCTCGATAAACTCAATGAAGACCTCAATGATGTCACGCGTATCATGACGCGCAACATTGACGACTTGCTGAATCGTGGTGAGTCACTGGACAAGATGAGTACGTTGAGTAGCACCCTGCGTGATGAAAGTGTCAAGTACCGAAAAGCGGCGCGGAATGTCAACTTGAAGGCCATGTTGCGGGAATATGGGTTGTATGCTGGGCTCGTGCTGTTCCTGCTTGTCATTCTGTACTGGCGATTGTTCTAGCACTTCTATAGCTCTCTCCTAGGCGCAAATCGGCATACGGCGCGCCGAGCCGAGCACATGACAAAAAAGTTGAACCCCCACACAAATATCAACTTGTACCACCACCGCCACTCATTCAAGATGCAGAGATACACAGGCAGCATGTTCACAAAACACCTCCGCTCCTTCTCTACCAGTCGACCGCATCAGAAACTCTCCGATGTTGTTTTCCTTGCTGCAAAACGGACACCCGTTGCCAAAATGAATGGTGCCCTGCAATCCAAGTCTGCGGTTGAGTTGGGAACAGTTGCAGTGAAGGCTGCCTTGGCTGCTTCTGGCTTGAAGCCTGAGTCCGTGGAAGAAGTGTTTATGGGGCAAGTACTTCAAGCGAATGCAGGACAGTCACCTGCACGGCAAGTGGTGTTGGGTGCAGGCATGCCAACAAGCACGGAAGCGACGACCATCAATAAAGTGTGTGCGTCCGGTATGAAGAGTATCATGCTTGCCGCACAGTCCATCTCGCATGGCGACCGGCAAGTTATGATTGCAGGGGGTATGGAGAGCATGTCGAACGCACCATTCTATATGCCCCGACACTTGTCGTTCGGTCATGTCACGGCAAACGATGCGATTGTCAAGGACGGCCTGTGGGATGTCTATAATAACTTCGCCATGGGCTTGTGTGGGGAACACTGTGCAGAGACGTACAACATCTCACGGGAGGACCAAGATGCCTTTGCCATTGAATCGTACAAACGTGCCGTGGCTGCTTTGGATTCCGGCAAGTTCAAGGATGAATTGGTTGCTGTTGAGTTGGGTGGCCGAAAGGGTGGTGTCGTGACGGAGGATGAAGAACCACGCTCCGTCAAGCTCGATAAGATTCCAACACTGCGGCCCGTCTTCAAGCGTGAAGGCGGCACAGTCACTGCAGCGAATGCATCCTCTCTAAATGACGGCGCGTCTGCAGTAGTTCTCGCACACAAGTCTGTTGCTGAAGCAGAAGGCCTGACACCCATGGCACGTATGATTGGATTCGCAGATGCTGCACTCAAACCCATCGACTTCACGGTCGCGCCCGCAGAAGCCATCAAGAAAGTCCTTGCCAAGACAGGATTAGCGGTAAAGGATATCGCCGCTTGGGAATTGAATGAAGCGTTTGCCGTGGTGGGCATTGTCAATACAAAACTACTGCAACTCGATCCTGCAAAAGTGAATGTCAATGGCGGTGCCGTTGCGCTGGGCCACCCTATCGGTTCGAGTGGCAGCCGAATTGTGGTGTCGTTGCTGCATTCGCTGAAACAGGGTGAGTATGGGTGTGCGGCGGTGTGCAATGGCGGCGGTGGCTCTTCGGCGATCATTGTACAGAAAATGTAGGGCTTGGGTTCTCTATGTACATGGCAGAAGAGGCAGGGCATGTCTCTTTACGTAGATGGCACTCCGTAGCAGTCAGGCTCTCTGATACGAAGTGTCTGCCCTTGAAGATCACCATTATTTGGCCTGCTGGGCATGAATTTCAAATTCTCCGGCCTCTCCGACGCTGTTCGTGGCAAACGAGACCTCACGTTGACAAGCACGACCCAAAAAGAGACCCATCACCCGCTTCATTCTGCATTACGTATTGACAAGACACTTCTCGAACGACTGTACAGCTTCGCTTCCATCGAGAATAACAAGTGACCTGCCTGCTCGATCACAAGGAGCGCAAGGCCTCAAAAGACGAATATTCGGCGTCCCCGACAACCAGGCAGCGATATAGATGAGCATACAAGACACCCATGAGCAATAGCGCTAGACAGGACGCATCGCCGTCTCTCGATGCACTGCGCGAGGTACATCGACCTTGATCAATCGACAAGACGCTAATCCACACTAGGCCGTTTATCAAGCACAAGCGACCAAACCACGGACTTCGCAACGCTCAAAACTCAGCCATGCAGTCAGCGCAGGCAGTCCACTCTCATCGAGCGGTACGCCTGAATCTCTCGGCAGGTCAGGCCTCTCTAGCTCGTCGTCTGGTACCATTGCTGGCAATGGACCACTGACGAGCTACTTCCCACACAATAGATCCCCTGCGCCGAAAGGAGACGGCTCCAATTCCTCGACACCACGGCATTTCCATCCCATGGGACAACCAAGCGCTTTCGCTGCATTGGAATCAGAATTTCCGAGTCCAAGCGTGTATGACTTGACTCTCATCTTGTCCTCTGATGTGGGGCTCGATAAGTTTTGGAATAATATTGTGGAGATCTTTAAGGATCACTATCGTGCAGACCGCATCACCTTGTCTGTACCGTATGATTTGACGGATATTCGTAATACCCCATGGGGCTTGAAGGCGACTTGGAATGCCGACACGACAAGCCAGTTCCCGGCACAACGAAAGCGCTCCACCACTTCAACAAAAGGTTCCGAAGAGTGGGAATCGATGGAAGACTACTACCTCGAAGACAATTCGGCAAGTTCTCGCAGAAACAGTGAAAGCGTCGCAGCAACGCCCGCAGCAGCAGATCTAGCAAGTGTTCATGGTGTCATGTTCAATAATTTGCAAAAACTCAATCTCGAGGAGCAACCCCTCCTCAATGACGGCGGTGTCGCCAAAGTTCTCGAGCGTGAGGGAAAGATTGTCGTGCTGAGTCGAGAATATCGAGATGTCTTTGGGCACATGGAAGCGCAGGACAAGACACCAGGAGATACAATCTTTCCTGGACGAGAAGCTTTACTGCGGCGAGAACAGCAAATGCAACCGAAACTACGCAATCCACACGATATGACCTCCCCCGACGTTGCGGGTGGTGTTGCTTTTCGCAATATCGCCTACGAGGATTATGAGCAGCCTGTGAGCTCACCTTGGGCGCAATCGCCGGCACCGTCGCCAGCAATTTTGAAAGATGCCATGACGAACCCTTTCTTTCGGCCAGATCAGGCGCCGCTTGTCGATGAAAATGCATTCAGCCCATCAAGCGATGGCCCCGAACACTACGACAGCCAAGAATGTTTCGAGGCACTTGGTATGGAAGGTGTCGATTCAGTCATTCACATTCCACTCGTTCATCCATCGACCGCACGCGCTATTGCAATAGCTGGTTACAAGGAGGCAAAAGGCCATATTCCTATTGGCATCTTGTCCTTCATGTCAACAGCAACACCCTATCCAGCAAACTTGCTTGAGAGTCTTTCAGCATTTGCGCCACTGATTGCCACGCACATGTCACTTGCACAGAGTCACGCCAACATCCTTCATCAATTAGCCTATGCTCCACGACCTGCTGCGAGACGCAGTGTCTCTGGACCCTGGAGTCCTGATAGTGACGCGCCATACAGCAATTCACGCTCACCATCAAGTGAATCCATTATGCAAGGCACACCCATGTCAGGATCTAGCGCCGACCACTACTTCGCTCGTGCGGAATATGTGAGGCGTGGGAAGAGTGAGGATAATGTGCGTGAGGCTGCTGCTGCGGCTGCCTTAACGGCCCACCAGACAGCGAGTGTTGTGCAACGTTCGAATCGGCCACAATTGTTGCATCGTGCAACTTCATTACGACAACCGCCGAGTAGTACGTTGGCAGATAAGGCCTCTGACGAGGCTGCATCTGTATCAGCATCAGCCACAGCGGCCTCGGCTACCCGTCAACGATCTCCACGCTCGTCACCTTCGCCGCGTCGACGAAAACGAACGAATAGCAGAACGCTTCTCCATTCGTTTGGTGCAAATTTGAGTTCAAGCTTCCACCCAAGTTCGAGCATTACACAACCTGCCAAGGGCGAGACACGGCCGCGCTCTTCGAAATTGCCACAACCAAGTCCAAGGTTGATGAATGTCATTATCAATGCCATCCCAACATGTGTATTAACCGCTTCGCCACTCAATGGACAAATAACTTGGCTGAATGAACGGATGCTCGCCTATACTGGTCAATCAGCAGAAGCACTCATGTCAACGCAGTGGGAGTGTCTGCACCAAGATGACAGAGTTGCGTACAAGCAAGGTTGGCAGGATGCAGTCATGACTGGTGAAGGATTTACTCGACAAGCGCGGATGCGTCGTTTCGATGGTGCGTATCGATGGTTCATGACGCGCGCTGTGCCGCTATGCGATTCACAGGGCAGTTGTGTGCATTGGTTTAGCATCATGATGGATATTCATGACCAAAAACTAGCCGAGTTTGATGCGTCCCAGCAAGCGGAGACGGCAGCGAGCGAGAGTAAATATCGATCATTGGCAGAAGCGAGTCCACAAATTGTATTTGCCGCAACAGCCAAGGAAGGCATCACGTATGCCAATACGCAATGGCTCAAATATTCCGGCCAAGAGTCCAAGGACTCTCTGGGTCTTGGGTTCCTCAGTCATGTGCATCCTGATGATCGGGCAAAATCGACCATCCCCGCAGATATTCCTGCTTCGTCAGACGAGCCTATCACGCGAGAACTACGGCTACGGAACCACGCAGGTGAATATCGCTGGCACTTGGTGCGTTGCGTACAAGTGGACAAGGCAGAGTCGTCACAAGCGCAAATGTGGCTCGGTACATGCAGTGACATCAACGATCACAAACTCCTCGAGGTTCGCTTGAAGGATGCGAGTGACTCTGCAACAAAGTCGATGGAATCCAAGACGCGCTTTTTGTCGAATATGAGCCATGAGATTCGAACTCCCCTGATTGGGATTACGGGTATGGTCAACTTTTTGCTTGATACAACCTTGTCGACAGAGCAACTCGATTATGCGCATACGATTCAGCAATCTGCTGAAGCACTTCTGGCAGTCATCAATGACATTCTCGACCTGAGCAAAGTGGAGGCTGGCATGATGAAACTCATCAAGGAGCCATTCCCGGTGCGAGATATGGTGGAGGATGCAAATGAATTGCTCTCTACACTTGCCATGTCGAAGCAGCTTGAGCTCAACTACATGGTCGAGGAGGATGTGCCTGATGTGGTTGTTGGCGACCGCATTCGCCTGCGCCAAGTCTTGCTCAATATTCTCGGAAATGCCATAAAGTTTACGTCCTCTGGTGAGGTGTTTACACGCTGCTTCGTTGTGAGCAATGCCGAGCTGCGGCCTGACGAAGTGATAGTCGCATGGGAAGTGATTGATTCTGGACCTGGCTTCTCAAAAGAAGAAGAGGCGACCATGTTCAAGCCCTTCGCGCAACTAGACGGTTCCCTTACCAGAAAACATGGAGGCACAGGTCTTGGACTTGTCATCTCTCGGCAGCTTGTTGAGCTGCACGATGGCCAACTATCTTGTACAAGCACAAAAGGCGCTGGCAGTACATTCACGTTTACCGCCAAGTTTACCGTGCCCCAAGGTGGTCTGTTGCACGAGCGAGAAGCAAGGCAGACCCTTGCTCGAGAAGCGAGTTCACGGTCTGCGACGCCGATCCGAGACACAGGTGCTCCGATATTACCGTCTGGTGCCCTCACGCTTCCTCGCCTGTTGCATGAGACGAGTGGACCTGAATACGAGATTCTCATTGTTTCGCATACAGTGTACAGTATTGTTGCGTTGAATCATCATGTTCGGGTGACGGTCCCTCGGCAGGCACAATCAACAATCATCACCTCAGATCATTTCGACGCGGCTTTGTCTGCCGTGACGCGCGATTCGACGCAACGAGCCTTTACCCACATCATCCTCAATGTACTTGACATATCCCAGATTCTGCAAATGGTGCTGGCACTTCGGCAAGCCGATGGCTATGCGACCTGTAAGCTGATTGTTGTCACGACACCGGTCACTCGAAATCTAATTCTCGAATCTGCTGCAGAGGAGCAAGTGCCTGTTGATCCCGAGCAGGTGAGCTTTGTGTTTAAGCTGGTAAAGCCGAGCAAGTTCAGCCAGTTCTTTGACCCCACAAGCGAAAGGTGTGAGTCTGCAGATGCACGCAGGCAAACCGCGCAACAAGTGGTCATGAAGCAAAAGGCTGTCTTTGACACGATCTCTGCAGATGTTGGGCACCGTGGATTGACAGTCTTGCTGGTGGAGGATAATCCTGTCAATCAAAAAGTCATGAGCAAATTTTGCAAAAAGTCTGGACTGGCTGTTGATTTGGCAAATGATGGTATTGAGTGCTTGCGGCGGTATGAAGAGAACCCGACGCGGTATGCCCTTGTACTCATGGATTTGCACATGCCCAACCTAGATGGCTATCAGGCATGTACGCGAATTAGGGAGCTCGAGCGGGCGGCGAATGATTTGCGGCCGGGGAAGCCGCCGATACCTATCATTGCGCTGAGTGCGAATGTCATGACGGATGTTGCTGAGCGGTGCAATGCGGCTGGATTCACGGCATACCTCAGCAAGCCTGTTGCGTTCCAGACGCTCTCAGAAAAGATTGCTCAGCTCGTCTAGGTATATTTCTTGTAGAAGCAGCTCTACCGCAGTGGGTCTCCCGTAGGTCGTCTGTCACATGCAAAGCGAGATAAAAGTTCGGGCAACGACCACGGCGGCCTAAATCACCAACAGCAACACTCCAGCTTTCTACACCCGGCCCTCAGCTTTTCGACATTTCATTGATACATCCCCCTTTCCCCTTCTTCCAATCTCCAGATGATGGTCTGGTCTATGCTCCCGACACCTTCATCGGCCATCTCCTTTGCCCTCAAGCGCACCACGAGTTTCACCTCGACTCCTAGCACGACGCCGCCAGCTTATGATGAAGCTGGTTGTGTACAAAGTCAAGAAGCACTTCACAATGCGATATCACAGCGGCTTGCAGTAGAGCGCATCAAAGCAGCCTCGCCAGAAATCCGAATTTGCACGTCCCAAGCTTTGCTGTGCCTTCAATCCAGCACAGATTTGCATGCATCAGCGGTTACTGAGCAGCAACTTGAGTTTTCTAGAGAGCTCTACTTACAAGCGCTGGAGGCGCTTGCTCGCGGCGTGCCGAACGGGCTATCCAGTACCGAACAGGCACGCTTGCTTGCCATTTTCCAGACACTTCAGCAGCAACATCCAGAGCTGGCTCTCCAGGTGATTCCGCATCATACCAGCCAGTCTACGACCCATGGAATGCCAGGGCAGACTATAGAGCCTTCGACGGCAGTGCAGGAAGTGCTGGTTGTTCTTTGCAGGACTGGCGCAACGGCCATCAAGTACACGGTGCCTAAAATCAAAGTCGGCCTTGAGCAAGGTATGTTATCTCTAAAATTTCATACAAGGACCGAAGCTAACAATACCAGCAATTGCTTATGAACGCAAGTTTCACGTCTTGGAAAAGAGTGGCGTTGTGCTGTCTGCATCGGCCTTTCGGTTTGCGGATACAATTGCACGCTGCCAGCTTGGCCACGTCTTGTCGGGTCTTGCAACGGCTTTGAGTATGGGAGCGCTGGAAGCTTACAAGGTGCTTTCTGAGACTGAGGACGGTACTCAGCAGCCTTTTGCAAGCATACAAGCCTAGGCGGATGCCTTTTATCCAGCACGGGATGCGACTTGTCAAGCTAGAGACTTAGAAGGTCACACAGGCAGCAGGCTGCAGGTTTGCCTTCTCATGTGTTCCACAGTCGGGCTTGCCATTGTGACAGTTCCTTGGCGTCAGATAAGGTTTTTCATTCGGTTGAGGCTGAGGAGACGCCACTTGGTCTTCTATTTTCGACACCAAACGTCGAGGCTTCAACGGCATACGGGCCGGCGCACACCCAGCGCAACGGCTAGCTACATGGCATATTTGGGTGCTAAACCTCTGACCTAGACTCGCCTAAGGATGAGCTGCATCAAAGCTTGCGCCGTGGCAAACAAGGTGCAGGCTGTGTCGCTCAGCTGTGTACACACAACACCACTCAAGTGACAAGCCGAAGCGTCCCGCCCTACACACGACGCGTCCGATCGAGACCAAGGACAAGTCGCTGGACGACTATTGTGCTCAAATTTGACTCTTACACAACTGATGAGTAAACAGCTGTTGTAATACTCTTTTCTTGGTTTGGTAGAATCACAAGCAACGAAATAGACATAGATTTGTACAACCACAAGCATATTAGATATAGGTGACTGAAAGCGTTGTGAGCTGCTCGTCGACAGGCGTTTTGCATTGAATTAACCCTTCGTGTTGGTCATCGCGAGTATTGCAAGAACCGTGTCGTATCAAGGCCAACAGCCCTGCTTGCACTGAGAGCATGACCACAAGAGCGTTGTAGCCACGATACCTGCTTCGTACCACAGGCGGCGATGGGCATGACTACGTGTGGTCTCGAGTGTGTAAAGGCTGCGAGCTTCCTTGGGTTTGCGGGTCGCTTCAGATGGACTAAAACAAGCAACCGCGATTACAAGACAACCCGGTTGCCAAATGACTGCCAACGACATTCACCAAACGGCGTTTCCACATTCCGCAAGAAGCCGACGACCGTTTCAAGTTTCAACAGCCCCGAACCATGCAAGAAGGGAAATGACTTACCCAAGCGACGGTAAGCCCCTTTCTTTAGGACTATGGATGTTCGGCGACGACTGCCCAATCCTGTCACGTCAGTATGGTGTTCTTCCTGATTCTGACAGGTGCGGAGTCGGTGAATTTGCATGTGTCATTCTTGTCAACTTGTCATGATCATGGGACCTATGGAAGAAACGGATCTTGAAGGTCAGGTCACATTGCTAGATTGCTAGCCGTCGATCACATACTCGGAGTCACGTCCTTGCTGTTGCCCTCGCGATCGTGATCATGATCCTGTCGTCATGGCAAGAGGTGTTTGAGAGATTCATACGAATGATCTATGCTGAGGTAAGATGTTGTTGGAGCTTGGAAACGACCCTGCGTTCCTCATGTCCTTGCGTCTGGTATGATAGAGACTCCCGAAGACATTTTTATATGATTTACATGCATAGGGCCGAGCCGACCAGCGTCGAGTCTAGCTCGGACTCAGAAGCACTTCATGCCTGGCCTTGCACCCACTGTCAGACTGTTCCGAATCCACTGTATACGGGACGCGACGCGTTGTTTGTGCAGCGTGGGCCTGCCATTCAAGCAGGGATCGAATTTTCGTATGCAATCCATGACTCGGCCCCTTTGGGAATCGGAGCAAGAATTCGCAGATTGCGCAGGAAATGAAGGCGACCCCAAGGCCGAAAGCTTGATTGCAACTTACAAGAAAGGTTGATTCTACCTGGAATGCGCTGAAGACGCTGGGCTGTGCGCTGCACAGAGTCACTGACGCGAGACCCGCAGTCTGTCACTGACTCAGCACTGCCAGCTCAAGGCTTGGCCATGGTGTTGCCCAGACGATCATCATGGCAACGGAATACGATGTCGATTTTGTGGTGCCCTTGACAGGTAGGAAGCGCCCAGCGCAGTCATAGCTGGCTAGTAGCCTAGCACCCTTTCCCTTTCTCTAGCCTTCTAGCATGATCCAGACCTGTGTGCGATCTGAGACCTTTGCTTGCCTATGTGGTCAGCGTGACTCTTCGGCCGATGTGCAGGTCTTAGAATGACCGTGTGTGACTGGGGCCATGGATCAACAGCCAGCATCGAGGGGGGGTCGTGTGCATGAATGATAGACCTCTGCCACCTCGAGCTTGGGCAGTAAGGGGCCGAGAGCGAGCGAGCGAGCAGCAGCAGCAGCAGCCATTCTCCATTCTTTCCCTCTGGCCGCCGGGAGCGAAATGGGCGGTGGCGGCGATTCAACTGGCGAAGAACAGGCCTGATACGGAAATAGCAACACAGGCACAACACAGCAGGGCACACCCAGGGAAAAAGGTATAAGACACCCCGGCTGCTGCTGCTCTCCCTTTCTCCTTCAACCCACTAGTCCTACTTCACTTCGACTCTTTTACTCTCTTTCAAAAATGCAGTTCACCACCCTCGCTACCATGCTCTTCGCCGCCGTTGCCGCTCAGTCCTGTACGACCCTTCCTCTTTTCTCCCATTACTCTGTTTGCTAACCTGTTTTCAGCGGTCGCATCTGTCGCCCCTGCTGCTGCCTCCGGCTCCGTGGCACCTGCTGCTGCCTCCGGCTCTGCTGCTGCTTCCGGCGCTGCCGGTGGTGTTGCACCTGCCGCCACCCTCCCCCCTGCATCTCGCGGTGCCGCATCGGCCAACATGGTCGCTGCTGGTCTCATCGCCGGTGCCGGTGTTGCTGCTCTCCTTTAAGGCGTTTCCCTAGCTGGATAACCACCCTTTCATGAATTCGCACACATCGTCCTTTTCCTCATCATCGACACATCACAACACCTCCATTAGACGCTAGTCAGACGACGGCAAAGCAAGTCTTTCCTACTCTTTCTATATCAACAACCCATCATCCTATCCATCCTTGTTCCTCTTTTTGGCTATGGATGATTCGACCTGTCTCAATGCAGGAGGAGAAGATTCTGTATCACTACCTCTTTGTTTCCTCTCTTGCCTCTGCTGTCTCAGTAGTGGAGCTCGTCTGGCGTGCACTCTCATATACTAATATTCTGACCATCCATCTGCTCTACATTGTACTACCGCCGTGTCTATGTCCTTTCCCTATACTATCACACTATCAGTGCTGCCTTCGAGGACGAAGAACAGGAAAGAGCGAGAAACCAGTTTTTCCTGCCTCAACTTCGCCTCCTTGCACATGATTGGCCCACGTCCCAAAGAGGCAATCATTCCTCGATCCCGAGATGGACCGAGCGCGGCCGACCAACAATCGCACGGACTCGCCATTCTGTGCCTACCGTTCCATTCCGGGTTTTTAAGGCCAGCTTCGAGATAGTGCTGGACTGTGTCGTTACCGGCTCGTTCACTCTGTCTCACGCACACAAGAATACCTACGTCACCTAGTCCACTTTAGCTTTTCAAGGAACGTGGTGCCGCGACACCAGATGAGAGTATGTCCCATCCAGCCTAGTACAACGACCAGCCATCTGACGTTTGACCTCGACGAATAAAGTTTACATATGACGTCGTTTGATATTCCTGCGTCTTGGCAACGTTGGCTGGCATACGAGTACGGCGGCTCTTGGAAGACAATAGGGTACTTGACTAGCGATGACGTTTTAGTCTTATCATCTGTCGCAGCCAGCCAACCGTATCTAGAGTCTGTCAGCTGAGATCTATAGTCGTGACTCGCTTGGTCAGGGTCACTTTAGACTTTTGTTTAGCCCGAAAGCAACTCATTGCAAGAATCAAAAGGATGCGAGTCGTCTCAGACACTCAGCGTGTACAAGCTCAACTCTCACGTGAAATCTAGACAAACCGAGGTCATCAACATAGTAACTATAGACTCCCAACCCTCAGAGCTGTACAATTACAGCCACGGGGTCAAAGCAAGCTGTCCCTTGTGCGACAATACCCCTCGAATCCGTTCATTCAAGACATGTTGCTGTCCCGCATGCTCCAACGCTCCTCCTTCTTCCAAAACACGTGCCCAACCCAAACCATGCCAGAGTGACCACCGTGATAATTCTGCAGTCGAGCGACTTGCAAGACTATACGCCACTTGTGTGAACTGTCGTTTCGCCTCTGGTGGATCCGTCAGGTTGCGCTGAGGCGAGGCAAGGAGCGTTAATGCGAGTAATTTGAGATCTGTACTGCATAAGCGTGCAGCGTGGCTCATGAGGCTCGTGAGCGTTTTGCGTACGTCGAGTGGTTGTTCGCATTGATGAGATGGATCGGCTGCTGTCACAAGTCCTAGACAGGCTTGCAGAGGACTAGTCGTGCAATAGGGTCGTAGGCTGTTGAGGAGTGATGTTGCTTCGCTTGTATTGTAGAGTGCTGGTATGACATTGCTGCGCAGAATCAAGATAGCAGAGAGGCCACTCATGACAGAGATGGCCGTGTCTGCTGTCGTTCGTGGTCCAGGCATTTCTAGGCCATGCACCAAGGATAAGAATGATGCAAGTGCTTCTTGCAGGTGGCCCTGGGCTTGCAACAAGCTTGCGTGGAGGTACTGATGCAGCGGCGTTGTGCGCGAGACCTGACCAATTTGCATCAGCAATGCGTCGGCTTGCACGAACTGTTGTCTGACAATCGCATCGATCGCCTGTGTCGTCCATATCGCAACTTGCATCTGATCTCGCCAAAGAGGATCCCGAATATGCGGTAGCTGCTGTAGACCATCTTGTAGGAACCTTGCAGCGCGATGGGATGTCATATCTGCAAGATGCACATGCGCGCTGAGTAACGAGACAAGTGCAAATCCTTGTGGTTTCGAAAGCCAGGAGAGGGTGAGTGATTGGTTGGGTCCCAGTGCGATGGTCTGTGAAGCTGGCCAAGGTTGTGAGTCGAGCTGTGTATGTAGAATCGACAGTCTTGGTAGAGCAGAAGCGCACTCGCCCATCATCATCTCTGTCGTGATTTGTGTTATGAGGCATACCAGGTCTAATATCGTAGGTGCCTGACTTTGTGGTAGAGTAGCGAACGCCTGTGTATCGATCGTTTGTCCTTGTTGCGCACGATCTAGCTGCGACAAGACCCAAATGTACCTGCCAAAGTCATGATGCCCATTCTGCAATGCCATACTCGCCAGTGTCCGCAAAACTGCCGCATTCCGTGTGACTTGATGGATTTGGAGCAGTGCAGTATATTGAACATGGGTCAGATGGCGTTCAGCTGCCAAACTTGCAGAATGCTCGAGGACTTTGACGGCTGCTCGAATTTGTCCGGACTGCTGCATCACCTGTGCAAGCAAGGCATTCGCTTCGATCCTTAGCAATACAAACTCTTCATAGTTTCCAAGCTTATTGGAAAGTGTCCCCAGCATAGATTCAACAGTAGCTACTTCGCCTGTATGCCGAAAGAGGACTTGCGCAATGCGTAATTCTAGTGAGAGCAGAATACCAGGTGATAGTGAGTGCTCGCGTCTTGTGTACAAGTGATTCTCGAGAATGGAGACAGCTAGTAAAGCGGGTGCCCGCGCTTCGTCTGCAGGCAGAGAATCGGCGAGGGCAATGAGCTCTTCGGCAATGGCTGGGCAACTCATGTCTAGCTGATTGTAGCGAATCAAGAAGTAAGAGGCTGTTTACACATGAGCATGAATGTGAAGTGCGATATACGAAGCACAGTATGCTTACAAGGAGTCACAGCTATACCTAGCGCACCCCTCGTATCTGGTCGTCGTAGGATATTCGATCGTGCAGCTGGGAAATCGCGTCGCGAAATTAAATCAAACGAGGCAGGAACTTCTTGTGAGCTGGAGGAGTCCTCGTTTACTATGAATGCGTCCTTGCAGCGTATGAAGTAGTAAAAGCCGGGGGCATACTTTGCCAAGGGATGGCCCAGGACAGCACTCACATAGACCGTATGTATGATAAAAGTTGGTTTTCATCTGCTACACTCTGGCACCTGCCAACATTCATGAATCACTGCACGTCGTCAGTGGCAAAAGCGACGGCTCCTCCAGATGCATCCTGTTCAGATGCATCCTCAGTCGCGTAGTAGCTGCGTCGTCAGTTGACCCCATCAAGCACAATCCGCTCACATACGAACTCAGCACATCAAAGAGCTCAGGTAGCGGCCCATGAATCTAGCGGTCGGTCAGAAAAGGCACTTCATGAGCTAGGCGGGTAGTATACCCTTTCCAGTGCTGCTATGTGTTCTGCCTCTAGCTGCAGCAGTTCGTTGAAGAGTTCGTTGGCTGCCACGAGATGATCGTGTAGCTTGCCAGGGCTTGCAGCATCCGTAGGCATGTCGGATACCTGGCTCTGCTCTGCCATTCTACGCACAAATACTGCAAGGTTCTGCGCGTGTATGGTGGATCTACTCGCACATGGAGCCGTGGATGCGTCTTGGTCGCCTGCTGGGAGCGCGCGCGGTGCAGATCTAGCGGCTGACATAAGCATTTTCCTTTGAGATCGGGAAGCGCGATCGTTCGGCCGGCTGGCAATTGCCGAGGAGCCATCAACCATGCGAGAGACATATCCGTGACTGCTTAGTGCTGACTGAGGATAGACAGTGACTATGAAGAGGGCAGCAGGCTGAAGCTGGTGTCTGTATCAGTGACTGTGCCGTGTGCATCGAGGCTCTGCCGCCTATTCGTATTTCTCCTGCGTAGGTCGAGGTGGACAGGCACGGTGGACGGGCATTGGAAGCGAGACGAAGCAGAGGAAGGAGGAGAGAAAGAGAGAGAGATCTGGATTTCTGGATTTTGCGCGCATCGTCGTGTCAGATTGAGTCTGTGCCACCCAGCAGCAGCAGAAGCAGCGAAATTCACTCTCGAAGCAGCTGAGAAACGACAAGCAAGCACAGGCACGCCCATCACGTAATAAGCAAAACGCACCTCGCCCTCTACAGAGTGGACCAGGGTAAGAGGCAAGACCGGTAGCAGCAGACAGCAGCGCCCGATATCTATATCCTCGACCCGCGAGAAGCATTGCGCAGGTCTCTTCCAGCGCCATTCCCCAGCGAGGCCGCGCCACATCAAGGCGGACAACCATCTATTTTCTTATCCTACGCTGCAAACACAAGGAGGCCTTCTCCTGTGACGCATCCTCTATCGCCTTGTGGATGCCTGTTTGCCACGCATTGAGGTAGCTGATACTTGAGAGCGACTAGCAAGGGATTTTTGTCAGCGTCACATTACTCGACCATGTCTAACGACTCAACAAGGTCGCTGCCAGCGGCTAAGCGTGTCTTTCCAGCGCGCACACTCATACAAAGTCCGACGTCCGAGAGTCCGCCGGGCATGACACCAGGGGAGAACCCGTTTGCTGCCTTGTCTGGACTTCGGCCGCATTCACCAGAGCCTAGCACAAAGACAGTGCAGCAAGAAGGGGACATGCTTTCAAGTGATTCCGGCGGCGCTTCAAAAACAACAGAACGGACAATGAGCTTTACCCAGGAACGGCAGCAACAGCAAAGAGACACACAAGATGCGCAAGATGCAGATGCGGTATTAAGAAAGTCGCACGTCGAGCTAGATCGAGTACACGATAATCAAGGAAGCGTCACAGTGCACGACCAAGCTTCAACGGTGGGTGCCGAATCTTCTGACTTCACAACGCGCCGGTTTGAGTATAAGACGGGTGAAGATGGCACTCATCTAGTGGATACGGGTCTACAGCAAGACATCCATAATGGCGGTGTTCAAAAATGTGAAGATGAGCCGATACACATACCTGGTTCTGTACAAGGATTCGGTGTCATCATGACCGTTAGTGAGATTAACGGAAAGCTGATTGTACATCATGTCAGCGAGGTACGCCCATTTACTCTTTTTGTCAAAACTAACAGCAGAACTGCAAAGAGATCCTTGGCCTCTCAGCGAAATACCTATTCGGCCTCGAGGACTTTTACTCCATTCTGCCACAAGAAGACAGGGAGAACCTCGAAGATCAGCTCGACTTTCTTGAAGAATCCAACTCATCAGACGCTCACATCACACTCGACAACACATCCGCACAGGATGCTGACGCCAACGTCTCCCCTGAAGTGTTCATCTTGCAGATGTTTCAAGAAGACAGGGCACTACCGCCGACCAAGTGCTGGTGCGCGATACACCGGATGTTTGTCAATGGCGGCTTGGTGACGCTCGAGTTTGAGTTGCTCAAGGACACTATCTCACCTCTTGTTGCACAACGTCCTGGAGGTGACCAGGAGACGCGACCTGGTTTCAACAACAAAGCTGGTATGGAGGGCGAAGGATTTGATGCCTTTTCCGAGGAAGATTTACTGCTGTCTACCGTCTCTGCATCAAGACCCCTGCGTCGCATACGGCGGTCCTTGGTTGAGGGCGAAGAGACCGGCACGATGGAGATTTTTTCCTTGCTTTCGCAAATCAATGAGCAACTCTCTGAAGCGCAAGATCTCAAATCCTTTCTGAAGGTGGTCGTTGGTCTCGTCAAGGAGATAACAAAGTTTCATCGCGTCATGGTCTACCAGTTCGACGAGCATTGGAATGGTCAGGTTGTTGCAGAGCTCGTGGATTGGAATGAAACAAAGGATCTCTTCCAAGGTCTCCATTTCCCGGCAACCGACATCCCAGCACAAGCGCGTCAAATGTACAAAGTCAACAAAGTCCGTGTTCTGTATGACCGCGACTTAACAACAGCCCGACTACTCTGTCGTTCGCGTGCGGACCTCGAGAAGCCGCTCGACATGACACACAGCTTTTTGCGTGCCATGTCGCCTATACACATGAAGTACCTTGCGAATATGGGCGTGCGTGCATCTATGTCCATCTCTATCACTGCTTTTGGCCAGCTCTGGGGACTCATTGCGTGCCATACCTATGGACGAACCTCAATGCGGTGCTCTTTTCTCATTCGCAAGCTCTGTCGTCTTATGAGTGAGCAGATCAGTCATAATATCGAGCGTTTGTCGTATGCCGCACGCTTGACTGCTCGAAAAGTCATCCATTCATCAGGTGGCAAGAATCCATCTGGCTATATCGTCTCTCGTGCTGAGGATCTGCTAGGCTTATTTGATGCAGATGTTGGCATCCTCTCCATTGGAGATGAGGGCAAGATTCTTGGACATATCGAAAATACGCAGGAGGCCATGGCTCTGCGCGAGTACTTTCGGACAAAAGGGTTCGATACGATTAAGCCGTCCTCAGATCTCGCTGGTGATTTCCCAGACTTGTGCTACGAGCCTGGTTTCAAAGTCGTGGCGGGTGTTTTATTTGTGCCCCTGTCACGATCAGGAGATGACTTCCTCCTGTTCTTTCGACGTGGACAGCTCAAGAAAGTGCACTGGGCGGGCAACCCTTACGAAAAGGTGCTTGAGAAGAATTCTGGTCAAGGTGCCATTCTATTGCCACGACAATCTTTCAAGGTATGGAGTGAGAGTGTGATGGGTCGATGCAACGACTGGACGGAAGATCAAATTGAAACAGCTGCAGTCTTGTGCTTGGTGTATGGTAAGTTCATTGAGATTTGGCGGGAGCGCAAGCAAGCACTCCAGACTTCACGTTTGGCGAGTTTGCTCCTGTCGAACGCAGGTCATGAAGTGCGTACGCCACTCAATGCCATCATCAATTACCTGGAAATTGCCTTGGAGGGTAACCTGGAGCCAGAGGTGCGGGAGTCACTGACAAAGTCTCACACGGCCTCCAAGAGTCTTGTATATGTCATCAACGACCTTTTGGATTTGACACGTTCAGAAGCCGGCAAAGAGCTTTTCCGCAATGAAGCGTTCGACCTTGGCAGCGCGATTCGTGAAGCAATGAGCATGTATCGCAGTGTTGCAGACCGCGGCAATGTTGAGCTCTCCGTCAAGGAAGATCCCACTTTGCCGCGTCGTGTTATGGGCGATCAAGCCAAAATCCGGCAAGTTGTCGGTAACGTTACTGCGAATGCGCTCAAGCACACAGAGCACGGAGAAGTCTCTGTCGAGACCAAAGTACTCAAGATGGATAGTCAAACTGCTGAAGTGGCCATCATCGTGACGGATACGGGTTGTGGACTCTCTGAACAAAAGCTGGACACCATCTTCCAAAGCTTCGAGTTGATTGACAGCATGGCTGACCAGCAATTGCCAACCAAGAACAGTGATCGGGGTACCGGTCTTGGACTTGCAATTGTGGCGCGTATCGTTCGCAATATGAATGGTCAGCTTCGTGCAGAGAGCAAAGTCGGCAGGGGCAGCAAATTCACGTTTGTTTTCAATTTTCAAATCGTTCGGCCGCATTTGTCTAGGCACAAGAGCGCAACGTCGGACCAATCAATCAGTACTCACAAGCAGCACGGTCCCTACAATTCATCTCAAAGTGCTGATATTTCGCAACGGAAAACGACCACAAACGATAGCGCTGATAACCTACCGCCATCGACCAAGTCCGCCACTTTTGGGTCTTCCATGCACGGACGTTCGACTGGATCTGGTTCGAGTGCTTTGAGTGATGGTGTCATCGAGGTGGATGAACAAGGCGGCCGTGCCTGGCCTTCCAACGCTATCCACCAAGAAAACCAGCGTCGCGTGCGGTTGCATCCGGCAACGTCTTCATCCGGCTCTCTCGGCGCAGTCAAGCAGGCCTTGGATGAGCAACAACGGTCCATCTCGAATAATGAGTCGGAAATCGAACAGTTCATGGGCGCCATGATGCAATCACCTAGCGGTTCTGCAGACATGTCCAATGACTCCATTCCAACGCGCCAACGTTCCAGCGCTGGTAAGCTTTCAGGCGGAGCTGGACCACAGCGCAGTTCAGATTCTGGCTCGGATGGGGCTCATAGGCGTTTGACTTCTGGCAGTGCATCAGGTCGATCGAGTGCTCGTGGTTCTGCCCATATTTCCGCTTCACGGCATCGCACCCGACAAGCAGGTCGTGATCAATCACAGCGAAACACGCGACCACCAATCAGAACGTCTGGGGGTGGAGGTTCTGCTCCGGAGGGATCTAGCACTCGGAGCTTCCACGACCGGGACTACGGGCTGGAGACATTGTCTGAGGACACTGGCAGCAGCACCGGTAGGGCACCGATTGAGCCACACATCATCTCCAATTACGACATGTCCAAACAGCACCTGCGAGCAGTCAAAATGGATTCGACAGATGTAAGAGTGCCTCAGCGGTATGCCGGCAGCCCCGTCAAGTCAACGACCGATCCGACAAAGAAACTCAATAGCACCAACAGTGGCAGTAAAAATGGGACGCATTCGGGCCTTCCATCACACAAAGCCCTGCATGTGCTTGTTGCAGAAGACGATGCCATCAATCGGACTATTCTCAAGAAGCGACTTGAGCTAGACAACCACACCGTGGAGCTGACGATACACGGTCTTGAATGCTATGAGGTGTATTCAAAGAACCCTCAGAAGTATGATGTGATTCTCATGGATATGCAAATGCCCGTCTTGTCCGGCATGGATGCCACAAAGAAGATTCGCGAATTTGAGGAGACTTGCTATGCGGATCGTCAAGTGCGTATTCCTATTGTGGCTGTCAGCGCGAGTCTGATTGAGAAGCAGGTGCCCGAGGCGCTAGAGGCTGGCTTGTGTGGATGGATTCTTAAGCCAGTGAGCATCAATCGACTTCGACAGCTATTTGATGGTCTCAATGACGTTAAGGTACGCCAGCGTGATTTATACGGCAACAAGGACCAGGTTTGGGAGAATGGCGGCTGGCTCACCCTCGACATCGCCGATGAGATATAACGAATACGCCAAACGCACAATCTTTGTGAAATACTGGCATTAAACTTCCCCTTCAGCCGCTCACGGGCTACGACTCGATTCTTTTTTATCATCTTCTTCGAACCCTTCATTTTCTTGGGACACTTGGCAGTTTCTGCGCATCTGCTCCCTTGCACTATTGGCTTTTTCTTCTGTTCCTTCTTCTTCAGCCAATTTCATCTGCAATTTCTCCTTGGTGCTCATACCGCATCGTATCCTATATTCATAGCGTCTAGCATGTCTGCTTCAGGGCCCCGCGTCCTTCTTCCTTGATGTGACTTGCTACTTTGCATGAAACACGTGTGCGGTTTCTCGACGACATCGCAGCGCACACTCAGGCGGGTCCACCCAGGCCACCAAGTCTACGCTTCTTCTCCTTATCGCCCTTGAGCAGCTGTTCCTTATACTCTTTAAGCGTGCCTTTCGCGAGCGGCGATCATCAAGAGGGCGCCAGCTCCCGGCCCGTGGCTACCGGCGATCCTAGGATGACCGCTGGCAAGCGCGGACCGGAGCTGGTGTCTCAACGTTCTTACGATGCAGGAGGGTCGCGTCCGCACAAGTTCTTCAAGCTCGATAGAACCTACAGCGATGTCGTTGAGGATGAGCTCTATAATGGCGCGGAGATGCCCCCCTCCTCTAGTGAAGCGACATTAAAGGACGCACCATCGACGAGCGCGAACACAAAAAGCGCTCGCATACAAACACAGTATCCGCAGCTCTTTGACAATGATGGGAAAAAGCCTGACACTTCAGATTCGCCAGCTGTTTCGCCAAATGTCGAATTCCGCAATAATAACTACTTCATGGGCATGGAGAGCTCGGTGCGCTTCGAGGGCAAGACTCCGCGGGGCGGACAAGGTGGCAGGGCTCCTGTGGTGGCTGATCGCATGAAGAAGCTCAATGCAGTGCCAAATAACGTACCTACCGTCTCTCCTGTCGAGGCATTTCTCGAAATGCCGACTATGCCGGCGCCAGTCATGAATCATGGTTCCTCGAACGAAACCTCAATGCAACCAGCATCTCGTGAAAGCTCTGCAAAAAGTGATTCCATCTTTGCTCCTCTTCGATCTTCGAATCAAGATCCCAGACTAGGTACCAGCAGCACGACTCCCTCCGCTGCGCATTCTGAACCATCCAGTATTATACCAGTGCGTCAAAATGGGCACGAAGCGCCCCGGCCTGTGCAGAACCAATATGGAGCTTACTCTCAGTATGGTGGCCCAATGGATGTGCGCTCGTACCAGCCCGCAAAGCAAGCTGACCACTACGATGCTTCTTACCACGGCCCCTCTGCCGTGCAAGCTCTACAAAACAAGGATGCCAATGCTAGATTCCAAACGCTCAACAAAGAGGACTCTTCTATATCCAACATGTCTTCTATATCGAGCGGCTATGGCGATAGCGAGAGTGAGCCTAGCGCGTCTCAACAATATGCAATTCAACAACATCAGCAGCTTCAACAACAGCAGTTACAGCAACATACGCCAGCATCCACATTGTTTGCATGCGATGAATGTGGTCGTAATTTCGAGAAGCAAACATCGCTGACGGCACACAAACGCGTTCACAACAAAGCAACAGCATCCGCTTCACGCTCGCCAACTGGTGTCGCTGATGAAGCCGATGACGGCGATGACTTCGTGCCGCCACCAGATGCAGACGATGAGCGTTCTGGCTCAACTTCAGCGCACTTTAGTAAGAATGGCCCGCATCGGTGTGATTGGATCATTCCCTCCACTGGACAGCGGTGCGGCACAGTCTTTTCACGTCCGTATGATCTTGTTCGGCATCAGGACACAATACATGGGAAGAAGCGGAAAGAATTTCGCTGCGAAATTTGCAAGTCTGCTGCTGTTGAAAAGGTCTTTTCTCGCAATGACGCGCTCGTGCGGCATATGCGCCATGTACACAATCGGGAGCTGAAGAAGTAGATGATGTTCATAGTATTAAGCAGCGACGGCATATTCAACCTTTTTATGCTTCTTCGGGGATCTTCATTAAGCAATCTGGGTACTTTTCGCGCCAGGCTTTGATGCCGCCAGTCAATATAGCTGATTGTCCTTCCAGCTTGTGCTTCTCGAGGTAATCATCGTACCATGCCGCACATCGTGTGCCACGGCCTAAGCTTGACTGACAATGAAATATGACCGTACGGTCGCCGAAAACCTTGGCCCATGTGGCCAAAGAGAGAAAAAATGATTGAGCAGGAATGTTAACGGCACCTGGAATAGCACTCTCGGTGAAATCTATCCGACGAACATCGACCACGACAAAGGCAGTATCCTCATCTTGAGCAGATTCGAGCATCATTTCTCGGAGAACTTCAGGGGAAACTTGGGCCGGAACAGATTTTGGTGCCGGGAAGGGGTCATACCAGTTCTTTGTAGCAACAGTCATGATCGTAGCTTTGAGTACCGAGTATTGTTGGTTCGCTAGGCGTCTGACAGCCCTGGGTTCGTTGTCTCAATTGATCAGATGGTTACGGCGCCTCGGCATGAAATTCATTAAAATTACATTACGCAAAGCTCTATGCATCGTAGTCTGCAAGGCCCTTGCTCAAATCTATCTGAGGAGCCTTTATACCGCCGCCATTGGATTGAACTACACCACCCCCTTCATCTTTAAGGAATGTTTCAAGTGCAGCCTTATCATTGGCTTGCAAGCTTGAGATGAGTTGCCTCGACGACGCAGCGTCACGTTGAACAAGACTCAGCATCCTGCCTCTCAGGATTTGTTTTTCATTCGCAAGCTTCGTTTTCGACCCTTGATATAGAATAGCCAACGGTAGCATCAAGCTGAGCATCGACGAGAGCGCTGCTCCCGTGGCCGTGTCAGCAAAGTCGGCGAGAAGTTCTAAGGCCATGAACTGGGTACGGCTCTCTCCCTTTAAACACGACTTGGCCAGTCCACTCAGAATGTATTTACACAGTTGAGGCAGTCGATCCTTTGCAGTCAGTAGGGAACGAATTGCTCGTGATGCGGAAGCGGACTGCGTCGATTGAAGACTGTCCAACAACAAGCCACTAACATCTTGAAACAGAGCATCGTTGCTGCTAAGATAGCCTCCCAGTGCAGTAAATAGGATTGTGATTGCCAAGATCTTGTTCTCGACGGCTTCTGCTCCTGTAGGTTCAATTGCTTGCAAGCTCTCAATGAGATACCGTATTGGACCCAACAACATCCCAGCTTCACTTTCATCCTGGTACAAGAATGCAGCAATGTTGTCAACCAAATGCTTGAATGCTGGCAAGGTCGCGGAGATCAGTGCATGATGTGTCGCAGCGCTTGTGAATAGATTGGCAAACACATGAAGCAGAGAATTGTAAAGATCAAGCCGGATCATGCTTGGAAATTGTTCCGCCATTCTAACAAAATTGGTGAGACAGACGCGTGCAAGAGGCGGCAGATCCGGACCGACGTGCACAGTCTTCGCTACTGCATCGGAGCGATCCCAAGAAAATGCAATGGTGAGTGGCAAGAGAGTCAGTCGTGCCAAGTCAAACAGTTGATCCACAAACTCCTGGAGCTTCTCATGACTCGTCTCTCCTTCATCATTGCTTGCGAGCGGGTGATGCTGCGCCAAACTTGTAGCAATGTCGACAATGATGATTTGTGATGCCGGCTTCTCGGTGAGTAGCAATCGCCCAAGCAGGTCTCCAATCTCCGTGAAGATGGGCTCAGTATAGACAACTGAGCCACATATTGACGGCTTTATAAAGTGCTTCATAGCGGCTAGCACTTCCGCATTGTTGGCGGTATCGCTTTCCAAAGACGCTTTGGTCAATGCTTCGAAGCAGATGCCAAAGAGGACCATGAAGAATGCAGCTGGTTCATCTCGATAATTAATATCCTCCGTTTGCGAACGGTGGCCGTGACCCTCGAGGGCATCAAAAACGACGTCCTTGTCTTGCTCAATTAGTGTGGCTATTGCATGGACGAATTTGAGCCAGGCTGTGTCATAAAAGCCGACCATGACAACACGACTGAGCGCATTGTATTGAACTTCCATCGAGTTGCCGGAGGTTGTTGGCTCAAACTTGATGCTAGCATACTGCTTCAATGCCTCAAGCCACATTGGAGTCAGCTCCGAGACATATGGCGCCACAACATGAACCAAGTAGTCTTGCTTCCTGCTCGAGATTTGAAGTTCAGCCCAAGCAGACAAAACTGCAATCTTGAGCATAGCTCGAGCATTTTCTGCCTGTGCAGGACGCGGCACTTCGTCTTGCAATCGAAATTGATCAAGTGCGGCTGTTAATAATTTCAAGATTCTGCCCATGCGCGAGACTTCCTCGACGATGCCACTGGCTGTGAACTCAGCGCAAACATGCACACCGAGGGCGGCTACTTCCGGATGGCATTCTGGTGCAAAAGCTGGTGTCAATGCAGAGCCGAGCTGTGCTTGATACTGCTCCAAGAGTGCAACATCGGGGAAGTCAGGGTCTCGCAGGTCTTTGAAGTGTAGGATGATGCTCCGTAAGAAGCGCAATCCTTCCAGCTGCAGCTCGCGCACTTTCGAAGTCGATGCACTGAACGCCATCCGCACAAGATCTGCTACGCGTGCTCCCAGCGTTGCTGATGGCACTGCTAGAACCAATGAATGAAGGCATTGAAGTGCAAATAGGCGGGTTTGCCAGCATAATGATTCCGATTTTGTACCATCACCACTTTCAGCATTTCCGAAGGATGAGCCTTCATCTTCAACGGAAGCTTCGACCAACGTAGGCTTTCGCACTCCGTCCTTTGTGACTTCGGAAAGCCGCTGTCGAACCAAGATTTGTTGGAATAGCTCAATCCAATACTGATGCTCTCGTCGTGTCTGATCAAGCCAAGCACGGATAATGTCCTTGATCGTGTTCCAGTTTGGTCTGCTATCTAGCAAGAGCCAAAGAGCCGTATCGAAGCGCGAGGTGACGCTTGAATGCCGTACGACAGCATGTGCATTCACTTTCATCAGTTCATACAGACCATCAGCTGTTGCCTCTTGAATCAATGGATCGGCATTTCGCAAGTGGTAATGGAGGCTGACGATGTATGTTGTCAAGTCGAGCTTCTTTGCTGCATACAATGCCAAGTGCTGCGTGCAGACAAGACCATCAGCAATAAGCCTATTCGAGGTTGAAACCACCATCTCGTTGACCAGAGTCAGTAGCTGTTCACGCGCAGAATTGTCGTCTTCCAGATCTGGTCCAATGATATTGATAAGACTGTCGGCATTTTGCGCAACCAAGTGAAGACAGTCAAAGTCAATCGCCATATTGCTGGACGCTATCGTACCAGTGTCGGGGTCAAGCACGTCAGATACGTATAGCTGGAGGAGTAGAGTCAGCGTATCGTTGACATGCGCCGAGTAATTCAAGCCAGAGGCTTCGACAACAACAACGAGCGCCTCGAGGGTATAGTAATGCACCACTGGATGAGGATCGGCAGCAAGACTCAGCAGAACATTGAGCACGGCTCGAAGGTGGTACACTGCAGCAATGCCGCCGAGTCTGCGGTATATTTGACCAAGAGCCGTCACGCATCCAGCTCGAACGGTCGACTCACGATCATTGACAATTCGATCAATGACTTCGTTGACCTTGAGTGTTGCATTGGCCTGGCCCCCGAAGCTCGCAAGTCGACCCATCGCAGCAGCCGATATATTCCGTAAGGTGCTATCGGAAGATGAGAGACTTTCAAGAAGAATATCATTTATCGCCTGGAGCACACGAGGCTGGATAAAACTAGCCTCTTCTGGCTCGAGAGCTGCCTTGAGTGCAGAGACACAATTGAATAAGACTGCCATACGACGACCTGGATTGCGGCTGTGTTGTTGAGCGTTGATAAAGCTTCCCATTCGAGCTAGTAGAGACTCTTGCACAGAGGGTGCCTGTTTGTGGAATGTCTTGCCAAAGAGCACAATGGCTAGATTGGCAGATGCAGTGCTAGCTGGCATGGTTTCTTCTGCTTCACCTTCAACAAAGAGGTGAAGGTAGTCATGCTCAATGCCTGAACAGATGGGCGTATCAAAGAGCTTGTCGATATCTTCAAAGTGACTTTGAAGGTCCCCAGGCGCAAGGCCATAGGCAAAATTATCAGCAGAGCTCCAAACGCTGACATATCCCAAAACATGTGCCGCGTCGCCCTCAGCTGGATTGGCAAAAGTACGCAAAGCTGTTGGAACGAGGTCTTCGTCTGCAAGCGGTGCTCCCATTGATAGCAACTTGCCTGCACACATCCAAACGCGTCGTTTTACCAGATGATGAAGATCAGCTATGGACATGCTGAAGATCTGCTCGCTTTGCATATCAGCTGCAGATACTTGCTCTTCGACAATCCGCAGGTAAGCCAGGGACGCACTGACCATCGAGGATAAGCGTTTCAGTACGTCGGCAGTACATAAAACTCGGCAATTGCAGAGAAAGGCGTAAATGCTCCCGAGGGTGCAATCTCGCACATGCAGAAGAAAGGGATGCTCAGAAGCTTTGCGAATTTCTTTGGCTACAGGACGCGGCAAAGCATTCCGCCACAGTAGCAAGAGCTGTGCGAGATGACTCCGGACGAAGTTCGGGCCAAGTGTCTGCAGTGCGCCAATCAGGGCCCAGGCGACTTGCACTTGGATAGCACTCGTCTGCAAGTTGGATCTGGCGGAATTTTTGAGTGTGTCGGTAGCAAGCTGGAACAAGCTACTCGCAAACTTGTCAATGTCCACGTAGAGCGGTCGTTCAACACCGGCTCGTAAGATTGACGAGACTGTGAGTGCATAGCCAACCGTATCTCTATTCTGGGCCGAATTTTCTGGATCCGCAATGAGTTTGAGTTCGTCCTGAAGGCGCGTGGTGAACATGGTGAGCATGGTTGGCAACAAGGTGGGTATATTGAGCGCAACGTCTCTCAATAGAGCAGCCGTTGCAACTTGAACAGAGTGGACAGAATGCGTCGCTAGGAAATATACTGGATCCAATTCCAAGTCTGGTGGTGTCAGAGAACCAAGAGATCCAATGAGAGCCGCCATTTCTGCTAGAGCGGGCACAATGACATGTTTTGAAGGTGCAGCTCGAAGTAACTCGACAATACTATTAATGGCTTCAAGCTGGTGTTCTTGATCAAGTGATTTCCGCAAGGCTTTGAGCAATATACGCACATGCTTCCTCGCTGTCAAAATTTTGTGCTTCTCCGCCATGGCCAAGCCAAGCAGAAGATCATTGAGGACAGAGTGCATCATGACCTTGTAATGTGTATTGATCCAGGTTCGGCCCATACGGTTGAACAAATCGAGGTATGTACCGACAATCACGCTGGATGTAGTTCGACCTTGAGACCGAGCATATGTGTTGGATAGCGATGCAACTCCTGCCTGAACCACCGAGCTGATGCTGTCGTCTGGCATTGGAGCGTTGAACTTTTTCACTAGCAAGGATGCCAAACATACCGACGTGGCGGTACGTGCTTGCTGAGGAAGGAGCGACAAGATGCTCTTCAATAGCATTGTTCGAAAGACTTCTTCAGTGGTACTTGTTGAGGACAGAATGATGGCGTTCAAGACCTGTTTGTTAGTAGTTAAACGAGAAGCACCAACATACATAACGCGAAGAGACAGTAATGACTGTTGCGCGATCCGTAATAAGTGGGCGAATCAGCTTAAGCAAGTCCTTCTCCAGATTTTCAGTCAATGTTCCCATGTTGACGACAGCTTCCAGCGTCTCGAGTGCTGCGACACGTAGATTGATTGGTGCGGAGGATGGCTTGATGATCTTTATCAAGACGACAATGCCTTCTGCTTGCAGAGACACGATGTCGTGACCCATGCTGCTAAAAATCGCTTCAAGAATATACAGCAGGGTTATGCGTATCCGGTCATCGCGTTCTTTGCTCAAACTTGTGAGGAGCTTGTTGGTCACTTCAAATGGACTCTTGTCATATTTCGACAGGACTGCAACAAAACACCGTGCCAGCAAAGTCCGATGCGCCCGTTGGAAGACTGTATGTGATGTTGCTGCGATGAGATCCTCCAAGACGACAGAGGCCTGGGAGCCTAGGACTGCCGGGTCAAGGACAGCAAGGTGCCGATGATGGCTTGCAAGTAATTGCCAAAATCCCAAAGCCTGCTTTTCAGCCGGCAGCTTTGACGCCTTGAGGAACTCATCTGCAAGCAGCTGAAGACTCGCCATGCCTATCGATTCTCCAACGGAGGAGAAGGTGCCTTTGTGTTTGTTGGTCGCTGTGTCGCGTCGTCGCCAAAATTCGTTTGCTCGCAAATGACGAAACGCGCCTCAGTTGCTCAAAGATATGTACGAGGGTTCAAGGGTAGATTGATGTTGTATACTTCTACTTGTTCTATCTGCTGTAACATCATCATCATATTCAACAACGCCTGCCGAAAGCTCTGACACGTTTGATGCCACCGTCGGGGTGCATGCAGACCTTGATGTGTGTAGCGGGTCCTGCTGCAGAGACCTGGTATTCGTGCTCAATGTCCGCCTTGGTCGGGCTTCGTTCAACAATTCGTGTCCAGTTCCTAGATTCCAGCGCATCTGCAGCATCGTGCTCTGAGGCTGTTGCAAATACCTCGACGCTTTGCGGATAATTGCCCCTGAAATGGATCGTGTCCACCACAATACGCTCTAGCACAGTTGCACCTCCGAGCTTCAAGATGGCCCAGTCGTAGTGGCCTGGCGCGCGAGATCGAGATGTCTCCCATCCATCGCTCATATCTTGACCCCTGCCCGGCAGGATCAAGTTTTGAATGCGGCCAAAGTGCTGGTCTGAGCAGTGCAGAGCAATACCGCCATTTCGAACCGATGCCATGTCGAGAACGACAGACTTATCATCCGGGAATGTAGGCTTGACTTTACCGTAAAGCCTGAAGCGTGCTACACCACCGTCTGGGTGTTGGTGAAGACGAACATGTGTGAAGAGTTCAGATGCTGGCTTGGCTAGCTGGAAGAAGTGACGCTGAGAGGGTCCACAAGGGGTTTTGGCAATGACTTCAGACCACTGCGCATCTTGCACATCCTGTCCACCCTTTAGAATACAGCCATCTACAGAGATGGCAGGTGCTTCGTTACCGTTAAAGAAGGCCGTATCTATTTCACAGGCCTCGATGTAGCCAGTCATGCCTAGCTTGATGATGACCCAGTCTGTGGGCTGCTGATTGTGCCTCTTTGTCTCCCAGCCATCGAACCACTTGCCACTTGGCACATACAAGTCTGGCTTGAAGACTGGGGCTTTGGGGTTGATGAGGTTGCTCGCCTCTGCGAAGAACTCGTCTGAGCAAGCTAATGTTTCGCCGCCAACAGCAGCAGAGATGAGATCAATGAGGTTGCCATCCATCTGGGCTTCTTCTACGCGAACTACAGCTGTCATGATTGATAACGAAGTATAGCAGGCAAGTTGTGTACTTGGATTATACACTTATCCACAATATAATCAAGATTGGGAGAGAGTGTTCGGGCTAATGCGAGCCTCTTCTTCGACGTGTCGCGGGATGCTGCCGTCTCAGGCTCACCGCGTCCGTCGACCCCTTCCAATGTCTGCGGAGAGTGGCGCAGGCAGAGGAAGCGCCACAGGACACGCAGGCGACGCGCGACGACGGCAGCACACTTGACAGCTCCAACACTCGCCGGTCTAGTGGACACAGTATCTGACTTGGGACAGTGATCTGGCATTGTTGGGCTCAGTTGCTGGCTTGCGGACTACGTGGTGTGTAGCAAGCCTCGAAGGAATAGGCACCTCGAGCTACAGAGTCGACCATGTCAGGCTTCAATGCTGCCATGCTGCCAATGATGCCAGAAGAGGAGGGCCAAAGAGGACACAGTTTTCCGGCAGAGAATGCTGTGCATATCTCAACGAATTCTGTGGCTGCAAAATCATCTGAGGCCTTGTTAGAATCTGGTACGTCTGATGCGACACCGATCAATGTCACCAAGCCGGATTCACACGGGCCCGCCCTATTCGATACACAACCAACTACCACTCAGGAGGATCACCGAAGTGCTATATTCGACGATCTGGTCACTGAAGAGACAGCATTCAACGTACCTCGCGAGAAAGAGACGACCATTGAGGACGAAGCAGCCTTCTTTGACAAGGTCGTCACGCCAGTACTTGCTTCAGAGACCTTTCCCCAGATCCCCGAGAGTATTGTCCGTACGAACGGGCACGAGCGGGACTCATTGGGCACGTCAAGAACATTAATAGATTCTCATGTGCCAGAGCCAAAGCAAGAGCAGGGCGACTTCTTCAATGCAGCCAAGCCAATTCAGTCTGAATCAGCGCAATCATGGGATTTGACCTCATCACAGATTATGGTCGAGCTAGATAAAGAGGAATTGGCTCAGTCTGACGCTGGAGGTTTCTTCAATGACCTTGGATCAGGAGCGACCACTGCAGAAATCAAGGCACAATCCAAGCCAGAAATCATGGAAGAAGAGGATCCTTTCGCTGACATTGGTTCTGCCTCTCACGCGATAGTAGTCTCCAGCGACAGAGAGCCAGTTTCTGCTCATATATCTGCATCACCCATACTCGCAGATGAAGAGGAATTCGACCTCGACGCTGAGCTTGGAGAATTTGACATAGACGCAGAGCTCGGAGATGAATTTGCTGAATTGGAGGCCAGCTTCCAGGCTCCAAGTGCTGTGGCCAGTCCAAAGCCCCCCTCACCTAAAGTGCCCTATGTCAACCCTTACCGTCCAACGGGTGAGGCTGTGGCAGCTTACCAGGCAGCCCCGCAACAAGCATCTCATGTCTTCACACCGGCCAATGCATCCACTGTAGGTCGAGCCAGCACCTACGCGCCAGCCCAGCAGAGTCAGCCGATCATGCCTGCACGCTTTTCTCCAGTCCGGCCTTCGAAGCCGTCCACACCATCCTTTGTCAATGCTAAATCGACCTACACTGATCCATATGCACTGCCAGAGTCCTTTGTTGCGCCCAAACGGATGCGACCTCCTACGCATGCTCTCAAAAACGCTCAAAGCGTGCCTGACTTGCGCAACAGTCAATATGCTCCGCAGCAGCCACGTGCAGCCCCAGGTATGTCATCTCTCCGGCAGCAAGCCGCACCTACGGCACCTCCAAGTGCTCCGCCGATTACACGTCCTTCGGCTGGCAACCGATATGTCTCCATGCCCCAGGTATCTCAATTGGATCGTGCTGGTCAAAAGCCCTCGTCACAGGGATTGACCCCATTACCACAGCAGCAGCAGTATAAGCCTTCGCCATATCAACCAGCGCAGGCACCTGTCGTGCCGCCTCAGGTTTTACGACAGGGACGACCGGCTCAGCATGGTCAAGCTGTGCCGCCACCTGCTCGATATACTGCTCAACCTGCATCACAGCAGACAATGCCGTCGAACTCGCACGAGATACGGCCGCCATCATTTTCGCGCCCCCCTGCCATGCATGATGGAGAATCAATTGACAGCAACTTTGCGATGAATCAGTATCAGCAAGATCGTCGAACTTACTCGCCACCTACAATGCGAAATCCAGGTAATGCACGTCATTCGATGCACCGCTCTTCCTTTGACCAGGATCGTCAACGTCGCTTGTCGAGTGCGTCAGCAACTACGAGTGATGACAGAGAACATGCTATGGGACAATATCTACAAAGTCAGCAAGGCGCAGAGCGGAATATGCATTTGGATCAATTCTCGGTTGTGGAGGAAGAGATCACAGCATCGCAGCTGCAGCAGGGAAGGCTACCATCGGGTTATACGCCGCCTCAGCAGCAACAACAGTTTGTATCAGAGCAACAGAGACACTACGCTCCACCACCGCAACAGCAGTATGCTCCAACGCAACATCACTTTGCTTCGCAGCATTCTTCTGCGGCCAAGGAACAGCCAGAGCCGGTACATCCGCCGCCGCTTCAGCAACGCTCGAATTATGCTCCTCCTCCGCCGCTCCCCAATGCCCCGCAGCAAGTTCAGCAGCGCCCTTATGCTCCTCAGCAGCAGGACTCCTATGGTCCTACATCACAGAGACTCGACACTCAACTACCAACGCAACCATCCGCGGGACATGATGGACAACTTTCCCGCGAGCAGTACATCCCCTCTGCCCGTACTTCACCAGACCAATCAAAAGGTCCATTCGGTCGCCGTTCGCTCGACGCAGTGCGGCCCGCAAAAGCTGCTCTAGAGATGAGTCGACCCAACTCGCGTGCTTCCAGCTCTGGTAGAGCGGCTGCAACAGAACCATCTTTCAGTCCTCGTCCTGCGAAGAGCAATTTGTACCATCCAGGCGGACCTGTGCGTGCCAGCAGCGCTGCACCTTCTCGTGGCGCCACCATATACACCATGACTACCTCTCATGATGCCAGTCGGACGCTTGATAGTCCTCATCCCAAGGCAAGGTTCGCCTTTGGAGGCAGACTGGTTGTATGCCCTACTGAGCAGCCCAATGCTTTTTCGCATGCATCAGCTATTCCTCGGTCAGTAACGATAATGGCACCTGACTCGACACTTGCTTCCTCGATGCTGAGTGACTTTGTTGGACCTCTAGTACATGGCAAGCAAAATGCTAAGCAAAAAAAGAGTGAGGCTCAAGCATGGTTCACGAGTAGTGCTGCATCGACACAGGATGACAGTCTACGGTTGCTATATCGATTATTGGCTCTTATGCTAGAACACAATGGACAAGTTCTTCAAACGTAACACAATTTCTTTCGATGCTGCACAGCTAACTCCAGGCCTGCTGCTAGAACAATGCTCATTGAAGAACTCTGCCCTGAAATGAAGGGAGCGACTGATGCTGACGATAGCGCCAATTTTCGCGTTCCAGCTACCATGCTACAGCCTATTATTCCTGAAGGTGCTCGGGTGCTGTCAACTTCAACACTTACGGATGTTTCATTGAAGACTCTATCTGACTTGTTGACTTGTGGCAAGCAGGCTGCTGCGTTACAATATGCATGCGAGCATCATCTCTGGTCGCATGCTTTGTTGATTGCTTCCCGCTTGGATGGTGATGCGTGGATTTCAGTGGTACGTGAGTTCACCCAGGTAGAGTTTGCCGAAGACTCTGATGCTGCACAAAGCTTGAGCTTTCTATACAAGTCGTTGGCCGTTCGCAATACTCACGACCTCGCACAACTCGGTGCAAATGACTTTCAGTATAGCTCACGTTCTTGGCGCAAGTCTCTTGCCATGCTTCTTGCCAATGACAAGCAGGCTCTGTTGACGTTGCCTGCTTTTGCCAATGCACTACTGGCTCAAGGTCAAATCTTCCCATCACTCATTTGCCAAGTTCTTCTTTGCAAGCCTTCCATGATGCCTGGTCTACTTGACGAAGGCACTGCGTTCCTCTTCAAGAACCTGGATGTCCTCTCTGGCAGATCCGGTTCTCGGGAGTATAATGCTGCGTTTATATGCGCTCAAACGATTGAGCTGCTGACGGTGCTTGTACAGCCCAAATTTGCAGGTTATGTGCCACTCATGTCGCACAAGCTCCAGCATGTCCAGCTCCTAGCTGATTGTGGCGCATACGTACAAGCGCATCGATACTGTGATGCACTGACAGCCACGCTGAAACAGCTACCAAGACAACTTCAAAAGGATACCGTTCATATCCAGCCAGCATTTATTGAGCAACTGAAGCAGCTCACCATGCAACTTGATGCACTGGCGAGTGACGAGCCTGGTGCATGGCTCACTGGACGTGTATCTAAGGGCAAGATGGACTCCATCTGGGGATCGCTGGAGGGCAAATTCAACAAATTTATAGCTGGCGATGGATCATCGAGTGTAGATGGAGCAGCCGACGTCGCTACGGGAGGAGGCGTGCTTGGCAAAGGTCCCTTCGCACATGTCTTGCCAACCCCCACAATCAGCCGTATTGGCAGTGCTGCTGATCTGACATATGGAGGCAGTATCACTGGTTCACCTGTACACGAGATGCAGCCGCAGCCATTCGCTTCGGGTCCTTATGCAGAACAAGCGCCCGCTGGGTATGGTGTGCAAGCGGCTCATGTGCCGAGTGCATATGCTCCTACACAAGGGGGAACAGCACTGAGACGTGAGACAAGCGGGTATGGCTCCAATGCATACGCACCAGGTCAACATCAACAACAAGCTAGATCATCCTCTCCAGCAATTAGTGGGTTTCCCGCAACGGAGACCCAAGGCTTGGGTATTGTTCGCCAGGAAATGTATTCGCAAGGGCAAAATTATAAAGAGCAAGGAGAGCAGCGGCCCGGTCAACAGTCTTTCTCTGATGATTATGGGTCAAGTCGTCGAGGGAGTGAGGATGGCGTTGGTCAACAGCAACGGTACGCGGCTGCACAACCACAACAACGATACGCACCTCAGCAACAGCTGGATCCGGCTAGCGAATCTCGCGATGCAGGTAAGAGCAGATACCAGCCTGGGCCTCCCATTTCGGAAGCTACAACAGAGACTGAACAACCCGCGACGCCGGGAGTAGACGCCAATAAGGAATCTGAAAAGGTCGACAATACGAAAACCAGCGAAGCGGATAAAGCTGCCACCGCTAGTCCGAAATCAACTTGGCTAGGTGGTTGGTTTAGCAAGAAGGAAAAAGCGCCTGTCGAGCAAGCGAGTAAACCTGGCGAAGCGCCAAAAGTGCACAAGGCCAAGTTGGGTGAAGGTATGTCATTGGTGTATGATCCTGTTACAAAGAAGTGGACGAATCCGAAAGGATCCATGCCAGAGGAGAAGACGCTTGCTGGTCCTCCTCCACCGTCTATGAAGCCCAAGGCAGCAGCTGGGACTGGGGGCATGCCACCTCGCTCACAAGCGCCGCCTTCTCAGAGCATGCCTGCGCCATCGAGCCATGCGCCTATCTCAGCAGTAGGAATGCCACCTTCGAGGCTGCCAGCAGCAGCTGCTGTACCTAACGTCTCTGGCAATGCTGATGCAGATCTCGCTGCGATTCTCGGAGCGACTAGTAAACCGCGGCCACGACGAGCAGGTGCCAATCCTCCCGGAGGTGGCACACCGCCTTCAACCGCTGGTGGTGAGGAAGACGATATGCCTATGCGTGGGAGTGCAACGATGCCAAACAGACGAAAGCCTCGCGCCAAGGGTCGGTATGTGGACGTCTTTTCTGAAGGTGCACCAGCATGACGCTGATTGAAGTTTGTTGTAGCTAGTATGTAGACCACAGGTTGTTCTCATGGCATGCTTGTTCCTGATGCTAGCTCAAGAAGGCTTCCCGCTGCATGACGGAAGCATCGAGTTTGATGAGGAAGACGCTCTTCAATGGCAACTCTGGCGTAGCTGCTGCATGTGCTGTCACACTGCAAGGAAAACCAGCAGCATCAAGACAGCCTTCCAAGATGCCAGCAACAAATGCTGCACAAGAGAGAGCACCCAGCTCTTTAGGAGTACTAATGAAGGAACAAACAAGTGGTGCATTGTCATAAATCATGTATTCGTCATTCGCATCGCGAGCTTGTTCCAGCGCATCGGCTGGCTTATTGAAGAGCGATCGCCAGAGTGTCCCAGAAACCCACTGTAGCATGCCAAGTAGTCTATGTTCGCGCTTCCTTGAACGCGCTGGATCACGACAGCAATAGAGATCAAGGGCGCGCACTCCAACGCGATAGCCATGGTCTGCGAGCTTACGCTCTAGCTCAGGCACACCTGTACATGTTTTGTGGAGCTGTTGAACAAGAGCAGAGAAGAGAAAAGCGAGAGCAGAGAGGGATGATTCTTGCTTTGCCGTACGCTGGAGGTTGCGCGCGTAGATGTCTGGACGTGCATTGGCTGACGATGTGGATGCGGTGCTAGTCAGAGCTGGTCTGTTCGGGGATAGCGATGCGATGGCGAAGGGTTGCGCCATAGTCCACTGCTCGCGGGTCCCGTCGCGAGTGCTGTCGCTGTCGAACTACCTGCTTCTGCCTGTTCGTCGTCCATTTCAACATTTTCGCCCCTCCTCTCGACGCAACATCGACATTCAATGGCCAGCTGGTTCAGACTCTCAGACGAGACCAGGGAGCGTCTCGCTACCCTCATCGAATTCTCCAGAGTCACTTTGCACTACACCTACATCCCTATGTACGACATGCTTTCTAGGCACTTTTACTAACACTTCAGGATCATCTACCTCGGATACACGCGCTCAAACCCACGGCCAGAGCTGCTCAGGTATGACGCTTATGCACAATGAGAAAACGATTGCTGACATGTCTTGACAGGTTGCTTTCACCCCTTTCCCAGTAGAGTATTGGTGCGATTCTGCAACCACCTACAACATCCGATCTCGTCTATAAATCTATGCGCATTTCGACACGAATGTCTCATCTCTCACTTTCCTTGATGACAAGTATACTTTCATGCTTCTGCTTTGCCAGCAGCAGTGACTGATTTCCAGTCCAGGTTGAGCCGGCCGCTCGGTGGGCTATACTCTGTCACGGCCGTACACACCTCTACCGCTGTTTTGGCTTCAACGATGATGTGCCGCTGTGTCTCGCCTATGAAGCCCTCAGCAACAGCTTTATCCAAAAAGGCGATGAGTCCGTCGTAGAATCCTAGTGAGGGTCAGTCTTGCTTGGACCATCGTGTGAGAAGGGTAGGAGTGCGCTTACCATCGACATTGAAGAGGACGACTGCTCGCCCGTGAATGCCGAGCTGCGACCAAGTCGCAATCTCAAAAAGCTTCGAGTGTTAGCTTATGCGCCCATACGACCTTTCGATTGCATACCTCCTCGAGCGTGCCGAGACCACCTGGCATACTCACAAAGGCTGTACTCCGCTCGGCCATCATGCGCTTGCGGGTATGCATATCGTCCACCAGGATAGTCTCGCCAAATTGCTCGCTATCGATGTTGGCATTGCGTTCGCGCTGAGTCAAGGCCCGCGGAATGATGCCTGTGACGTGACGGCCTTGTTCTTTACAAGCAGAGGCAATAACGCCCATAAGCCCTGTTGTGCCGCCACCTACCCAACAAAGAGGCTGTATCAGCATACTTGAAGCGACGCGACAAGGAGGGGCGATTTACCGTAGACGAGATCCCATGAACGCGCTGCCATTTCCTGGGCGAGTTGTTTTGCTGCATGTGCATATTTGTCTGATTTGCCCGTGGCTGAGCCACAGAACACACAGAGGGAGTGCTTTGCCTGTGTCATGGCCTATGCGATGGTGTATCGTTCGTTGCCTTTGTGTGTGGAAGAAGACATTGGCAGCCCATCTGAAGCGCAGGCCACGCAATCGAGCAGGAAGACGCAAAGAAAGAGACTTCATCCTGTGGCTACTCGTGCAAAGGCTGAGAACGGGAAAGAGAGACTGCTTGGAAGTGTTTCCAGTCTGACATCTCACAGGTGTTCATCCTAGTTGATCCTTGTTACAGCCAGGCCTCACGCAAAGCTGTCGTTCCTTCTTTCTAGAACACTCCATCGCTTGCATCGAACAACCTTGGTTGCTGCCTCTTACTGTCGCCTTTTTATTGCCCGCTCCTATACTACAAGAGATAGCATGGACGTTCACCTCTACATCTATGACCTCTCGAATGGTCTTGCACGCAGCATGTCTGTCGCTCTGACAGGCACTTACTTTGATGCCATTTACCATACATCAGTCGTGCTCAATAATCGAGAGTACTTCTTTGGTGGCTCGGGCATTGAGTCCACAAGCCCACCGGGCCAAGGTCATTCTTACGGAACGCCCATTGAGCGTCGTAAGATGGGACAAACACAGAAATCCATTCAAGACTGGCAGGATTTCTTGCATCGTTGTGCAGACAGCTATGGTGTGGGCAAGTACCACTTGCTCGAGCACAACTGCAACACATTTTCTGATCATGCATTGCAGTTTTTGATCAACCAGCGTATCCCTGCAGAAATCAGCAGTCTGCCCTCCGCCTTCCTGGCGACACCATTTGGCAAGATGTTTAGACCACAAATTGATGCCATGTATGCACCCAACGCCAATGTGGGTGCACGTACTGAAGTACCAATTACGGGACCCACGTCGTCGAGTGCCAAGGAAGGTCATCCCGCCCGCGAAACAAGGGTCAAGGAAGCCCATCAATTCCTCAACACACCCACCCTTGCCAAGGTCTTTGGCAAGATCAAGACACAAGAGACGGGTCTGTCAAGCGATGCACTCGACGCTGCAGAAAACTATGTCCAAAGTGTCATTAACGGCAAGGCGAATGATAGCCAGGCATCGGCTACGTTGTCTTTGCTGCAAACATACCTCGAAGCTGTTCCTCTCTCAGACGCATTTCCAGGTCTCGACTTGTTACGCCTGCTTGTCACAAACAACTATTTCGCAACAGAACTCGCGAATTCCCCTCTACTTGGCAAGAGTGTAGCCATCTCACCCTCAGAGACCAAGGAAGACACCGCAACTTGTAGCGTGTACCTCAAGTTCCTTGCGAATAGTCTGGTCCAGGCTAAGACACGCACTGCCGTGGGTGAGCTCCTGGATGCTGGTGTACTCGAGCGCGTGGCAGCTTCGTTGCTTCATGATAGTCCGACGGTGCGCAGTGCTGGGCTCAAAACAATTTGGAATACACTGCTTCTTGCACCGACAGAGAAAGTGAGTGAAGATTTCCGCGTTGCTTGTTTAGCGTCTGTGGATGCGCTGTCAAAGCGGGACGGAGAAGGCGGGCAGGGTGAGCGTGAGGAGAGGGAGCTGATGCGAAGGATTGTGAAGGAGCTGATGGCACAAGGTGGTATGGAGACTCTGCAGATGGCGGATGTGCTCGAGATGGACATATAGAGACAATGGCTGCATACAGCCCGATAGTCAGAGATAACGACCAGCACGATATCAGTAGACAATGACTAGCCAGATAGCCAGTAGACGATGACCAGCAAGATGATCAGTAGACAATGGCCAGCAAGATAGTCAGTAGTCTCAAGTAGAATGTCCCTGGCTCATTCTCTCACGCTCCTCCCCCGAAAAATTGAAGCGGCGAGAGAGGGAAGCAAGAGGCAGCAACACCTGCAATCAGGCCTGCTCAGTACCTGTCCATACACAAAGCAGCATCTCCTGCCAGAGCGGACATACAAACAAGACAAGAGCGATTGGCCTGCAGAAATTATGTCGGACCCACAGCAACAGTCTACAGAGCAACAGGTCGAAGTATGGAAGGTCAAGAAGCTCATCAAGTCCCTTGAACAGGCACGCGGCAATGGTACCAGCATGATTTCCCTTATTATACCGCCCAAGGACCAGATTTCACGGGTTTCCAAGATGTTGGCGGACGAGTACGGTACCGCTTCCAATATCAAGTCGCGTGTCAATCGGCTTTCCGTTCTGGGCGCCATCACAAGTACGAAGGAGAGATTGAAGCTCTACAACCGCGTCCCCAAAAATGGCCTCGTTGTGTACTGCGGCGATGTCATTACAGACGAGGGCAAAGAGCGCAAGCTCAATATCGATTTTGAACCCTTCAAGCCCATCAATACTTCCCTCTACCTTTGCGACAACAAATTCCACACAGAAGCTCTCTCTGAGCTGCTTGAATCCGACACACGCTTTGGCTTTATTGTCATGGATGGTAATGGTGTCTTGTACGGTACATTGACGGGCAACACGCGCGATGTGTTGCATAAGTTCACCGTCGATTTGCCCAAAAAGCACGGCCGTGGTGGTCAATCTGCACTGCGTTTCTCGCGTCTGCGTGATGAGAAGCGGCACAACTATGTGCGAAAAGTAGCAGAGACGGCCGTGCAATTCTTCATTACGAATGACAAGTGCAACTGTACAGGTTTGGTGCTGGCTGGATCTGCAGACTTCAAGACCGAGTTGTCTCAGAGTGACATGTTCGATGGCCGTTTGCAGGCTAAAATTATCAAGATTGTGGATGTCTCTTATGGTGGTGAGAATGGCTTCAACCAAGCCATTGAGTTGGCTGGAGAAACCTTGTCGAATGTCAAGTTTGTGCAAGAGAAGAAGCTCATTCAAAAATACTTTGATGAAATTGCCAAGGATACAGGCAAGTACTGCTTTGGCGTGGAAGACACACTCAAGGGACTCGATGCAGGTGCGGTAGACACACTCATTGTCTTTGAAAATCTGGATGTGACACGCTTCACACTCAAGACGGAAGAGGGTGAACAGCGGATTGTGCATGCGACCCCGCGGGAAGAGGAGCTCAAGAAGGATCTCTTCAAGGACCCAGACACGGGAGCGGATCTCGAAATTTTGGAGCGGCAGTCCTTGCTTGAATGGCTCGCTGCCAAGTACCAGGACTTTGGTGCGACGCTTGAGTTTGTGACGGACAGGTCGCAGGAAGGGTCGCAGTTCTTGAAGGGTTTCGGTGGGATTGGTGGAATTTTGCGGTACAAGCTCGATTTGAGTCTGATGGTCGAGGACGACGATGAGTTTTATGACGACGACTCTGACTAGGGTGCATAGGCGTAGTCTGTACACAAGTCTTCACGGCCCTTCACGTCTACCGTGTGAGCCCTCATTTCGGAATTCATTTCGCCGGCTCCGCTGATCTGCTTCATCCATTGCAAGCATCCATCAAACCTCTGTCCATAATCAAGCATCTATACAGCCATGTCACCTCGCAAGTACGCAGATCTGATCACTGTCATCCGTAACGAAGGCGACTTTGCCTCCTACGCCGTCGCTGCTAGGGTATGTTCTGCCAAGGAACCAACGCGGCACACATACTGACAGAACAGGATTTCCACGCAGGCGAGCGTATTGTGACATTGGAAGGAGCAACGCCGGCCAAGAAGGCCTATACCTCCGTTCAGCGTGGGCAAGAGGAGCACTTTGAGCTCAATAGTGATTTTGTCTTTATGAACCACAGCTGTGATCCTAACTGTATTCTCAACGTCGAGAACGTAGAGGGCATGTTCTTCGAGGCACGTCGGGACATTGCCAAAGGTGAAGCACTGGGCTTTTTCTATCCAAGTACAGAGGTGTGTTGATCTTGCTATATCAAACTCTAACCTGTATCGCAGTATGACATGGGACAACCTTTTGCATGTGGATGCAAGGCCAAAAATTGTGTCGGACAAATCTCTGGCGCTAAAGCTCTGTCTCTGGAAGCACTTCGCAAGCATGGCTACATCAACCAGCATATTGTCGCAATGAAGGAGGCAGAACAGGCGTGAATTTCGATAGCCCTCTAAAAATACACTATAGAGCAGCATCCTTTGCAACGACATCATCTTGCACCACAGCTGCTTCCGACTCCCCATTCTTCTTGCTGAGGATCTTGATGGCTGGTGGAAGTGTCTCGCCCGTTGCGCGTGCATAGATTGTCTCCTTTTCCTTGCGAGCCAGCATCATCTGTAGGGTCACTCTGCTCTTCCACAAGGGTAGCAGTAGAACGTTTGGCACACGGCTGTCTGTCTCTTTGCTCAAATCGCAACGTACCAAATAACAGCCGAGCTGCTTTCCCGCAAGCTGCTGAATCACAGAATTACCAGACTTAGGGAAGAGGTCGGCTTTCGGGTACTCGTGCTCCATAAATACCTTGAGCTCGGCGAGTGTGCAGGTAGCCACCTTGTCTGCAGCGACATGCGATTCGGCGACATCCATACAATCGCTCGATAACCGCCAGGGACAGATTTCTTCGACTGCCTCTTGGTCCGTGCTTGCCAAATGCGCCATGGTTTGCTTGCAAAACATCTTGACACCAGCATGAACGAAGCGCAAGCGGCCCATGTTATGTTGAATAAGTGTCTTGACCCTCGCAGTGGCATAATAGAGCGTGCGGACGGGCTCACCACTGATGTTGCGTGATAGGAAACAATCAAGTGGCAAGCCTGACTTGTCAAAGCCAAAATACTGCGCGATGCTTTGGATCTCTGGATGTGTAGGTGGTAGAAAGGTAAAGTACTCATCATTGAGTGAGCGCATGAACTTGGGCTTGTCGATGATGACTTCTTGTGGTAAAGTGGTCTCATCCGTATTTTCCGCTTGAATGGATGCGATGTCTGCGGGCACTTGATCAACAGTGTCCTCACCAGCAGCGATTTCTTCAATAGTCTGCTCCGGCTTGGTGCGCTTCGTATTTTGCTGTGGACTACCATCTGCCGACCGCTTCTTGTAACGCACACTCTCCATATCGTTAAAGTCGACCTCTGCGATTTTCTCAATAACGGCGACAAAGAAACCACCAGTGTCTTGAAGATGAGGATAGATGCGCAGACAACGCTCAAGGTGAAGTGACTCAGCTACGCCAGGCAGAGGTGGAAAGATGGACGCAGGGAAGCGATGCCGTTTTGATTCTTCTACCGCTTCGACACTGTCGATTGTATTGCCGGCATGGTCTGTACAGTGCCAAGTATGTAGTCCTGGTCGACGCACAAGGTCAGGTAACTCGTGTGAGACGTCAACGAGGTGTGCTGCTTCTGGAATTTCTCTAAGCACTGCATGTAGGACCGCTTCATTCTCAATAGGGTTAAGCGAGCAGGTAGAGTACACAAGTCGCCCTCCTACCGCCAGCATTTGCAGGCCACGTTTCAAGCAGTTGACTTGTGTTGGGTGCAGTGACAGACCGGAAGTGGGCTGCCAAGCCCGCCAAATATCGACATTCTTTCGCAAAGTGCCATCACCCGAACATGGTACATCCGCCAAGATGCGATCAAACTTTTGCGGTGTCCCTTCCTTGTCCACGAGGAAATTCGGAATGCATGTTGCATCGTGGTTAGTCACGAGCAAATTGGGCGAATTGAGGCGCTTCAGTTGATGAACCAGCATGTAAGCGCGTTTGTAGTCGCTGTCATTGGCAACAACAAAACCAACCGGATCTTGGCCTTGTTCGGCAGCCCGTGCATGCAGCAACTCGACCATCTGTGATGTCTTGGAGCCTGGTGCTGCGCACATATCCAAGCAGATAGAGTCACCGCGAATATCCATCAAGAGCGGTGGGATCATGCTGACGGCTTCTTGGCGGATCATGTTGCCCGACTCTGTCTCCATCACGAGAAACCGCTGGAATTGCTTGAATTGGGCATCTTTTCGCAAAGCAATCTTGGGCACATCAAGCTGATACGCTAAACCTTCTGGATACCATGAAAGAGCTCTCGGTGGTGCAATGGACTGTCCGTCATACTCTTTATCCTTCAAAAACGGGAAGTGCGCGCGTTCCATGTAGTCTTGTAGCAACCGGCAATTCTCACGAGTACCAGTCAGCCTAAATGTCGTTGGCAAGACGCGCTTGAACGCAGCGAGCATTCGCTCAAACTCATCCTCCGATGCGCACAGGTTTTGCTTGCGATAGTACTGCACAAAGCGCTCGTTACTCGGTGCAGCAGCTTTCCAGTCATCATCGCGGGATTTGGGTTGCCTGGCACCTCCTTTTTGCTTGCGCCCCATGCTGTGGCTGTAGGGGTCCTAGGCTGCCTGGCAAGACAAGCACACGAGGATGAGGCCGGCCTTGATCCATGCTCGGTCGCTTGCTGTATCTCGAAAAATGTTGGAAATCTCACGGAAGCAAGCACGCATCAGTTGCAGGCATGGTTCAAGAGAGTGTCAGCAGGTATACGTTGCCTGGACGACAGCTCTGTGGGAAGAGAATGCCGTCGGGGTCCATAGGTAGCCGGGCGATGCACCAGCTAGTCTGCCTTTCTATACGACAGTCTTGTGTCATGATCAACGTGAGTGCGTCGAAGACAGGGACGGTCAGCGCATGGTGAGAATCAGCTGCAGCTTCTGTCATCTGGACGCCAAGCCCAACTGCACCGTGCCCTTTAAGTGTCCTTCGCCCTGACGTAAATGAAGTACATGCTTCTCGGTCACGGCTGGCAACTCAGCAAGCACAGACTGCTTGCATTCTGCTGCATGACATGAATACAGCTGGTGTAGTCTTGAAACTCTCCGCACACTGAGACTGATGAGCCTCGACCATTGAATCATTGATCATGCGTGACCTTCATGAAGTCCAGACGAGGTGACTCAGGCTGGGCAGCGCAGTGAGGACTCTGGATTTCACGGCTTCATGCCTGGCTGGGCCTGCTCGATGTTTGATGCGTTTCATTCTTGGCCGCGCACGAGCATCGTCTTTTTGCCCAATCACGAGGCGAGGCAGCAACCTAAAATGGACTTTTGGCCGTTGGAGACGAGCAGATGCGGTCATGTTGTTGCGGAGGACATGAAAGATCCGGGGAAAACAAGCAAGCAACAGCGCTACTGTGTCTGTCGGCATGGGCCTCATAGGCTACGGCAATAGCTATGCTGCAGCTGCACTGGCAAGAGCCCCATTCTGTGCGAGTCCGTTCGGTCAACACATCCTCGAATCTCGGGTCATCGCCAGCCAGTCTTCCAAGAGCAGCTTTCGGCCAGCTATTGCGTGTGTGCGTATGACAGACTGACCCATCAATTTATTATCTCGAAGTCGCATCGCGTGACCCCAGACCTGCGTGCCTCAAAGGCAGTATAAGATTAGTCTGCTGCCCATCCGGGCCCAAGACACAACATCACGCCCAGCAGACCTATGTTGCTCTCTACCCTTCTATTTGCTGCGTTGGCCTCGGCCGCTCCTCAAATTCTCGAGAAGCGTCAGTCGTCCTCCTCAAATGTGCCTGTGGTGATTCAACCGCCTAGCACGAGTCCATTCTATGTTCCTGCCCCTGGCTGGGAGATGACTGCACCAGGCACAGTCTTGCGTATTCGATCTGCGCCGGGCAACCTGTCGTCCTTGTTCAACGCAAGTGCAGCATACCACATCCTCTACCGTACGACGGATTCGCTCTACAATGCCACCTACGCCGTCACAACCCTGTTTGTGCCCACCAGTGGCAACGGTTCTGCCTTGCTCAGTTACCAGATTCCGTATGATTCTGCTTCTGTCGATGCAAGCCCAAGTTATGCGCTTTACGGCGGCGCAAACAGCGATATGGTGATGAGTCTGAAGAAGGGTTGGTATGTGCACACAACTGATTACGAGGGACCCACTGCAGCCTTTGTTGCTGGTGTTTTGTCTGGCCATGCCACCATTGACTCGATTCGCGCAGTCAAAGCTGTTGGATTGGGCCTTGCGAGTGATGCGAAAGTTGCACTCTGGGGATACAGCGGAGGTGCACTGGCGAGTGAATGGGGCATTGAGCTTGCACCGAGCTATGCACCAGAATTGGAGATTGCTGGTGCTGCTCTCGGTGGCCTGACGCCAAACGTAACAAGCGTGTTGATGGCCACTGCCGGTACCTTGTACGCCGGTCTCAACTTCCCAGGAACTCTTGGTCTTGCTTCGCAGCACCCGCAAGCATTGGAGTATCTGCTCTCTCAGCTCAAGACGGACGGCCCTTACAACCGCACCGGGTTCCTTGCTGCACGCAACTACACCCTCAATGAAGCTATTCTGGCTTACAACAAGCAAAACATTTCCGACTACTTTGTCAATGGCATGACAACACTGATGAACCCCATTTTGACTCGTGTGCAGGACTACGATGGCATCATGGGCCGTCGCAACACACCGCAAGTGCCCATGTTCTGGTACGCTGCTCAGGGCGACGAAGTGACACCGATCGTCAACACGGACAAGCTGTACACAAGGTACTGCGAAATTGGCTACACCAACGTCCTCTTCCAGCGCAACACTGTCGGTGGACACACAACAGAGAGCAGCAATGGTCTCGGTCGCGCGATGGACTTCTTGAGCAAGACCTTCAGCGGCACCTGGTCGCATACGGGCTGCACACGACAAAATGTGACCATCAACAACAACAACGTCACTTCTCTTGCATACTAAGTTCATATCCACTGAACTCGATCCTAATATATGCCTGTATAATTGTATATTCCCTATCAGACGAAGCTTCTGAATTCCATCTCGTGATCGTACCATAACCCTACCACTCGACGCGCGTAACAGCGACGGCGACGAGCTCGAGAGCGTGTCCCCTAGCAAGCAGCTACTAGGCATCTGCCAAGAGCGGAGTCGTCTGTCATGGTACGCTGTAGTGATTGCAATAGAGATGCTAATGATAGTTCCGCAATCAATACGACAACGATGCGACCACATTCTCCCCACAAGGTACTGCTTCATTCACAGCCATGGTCATGCACTAACCTCCCAAGGTCGCCTGCACCAGGTAGAGTATGCGCTCGAGGCCATCAAACAAGGTTCCTGTGCAGTTGGCTTGCGTTCTGATACGCATGCAGCCCTAGTCACACTCAAACGCAATGCCGAAGACCTTGGTTCCTATCAAAAGAAGATTATCCGCATTGACAACCACCTTGGCATTGCCCTGGCCGGTCTGGCTCCTGATGCGCGTGTCTTGAGCAATTACATGCGACAGCAGGCCATGTCCTCCAAGATGATTTACAATAGACCTCTGCCCCTCCAGCGAATCAGCGATAGTCTGGCAGACAAAGCACAGCGCAACACGCAGCACTACGGCAAACGTCCATACGGCGTCGGTCTCCTCATTGCTGGCTATGATGAGCAAGGTCCGCATCTCTTTGAATTTGTGAGCAGTGGGACTGTCCTAGCTTACCGGGCAACAGCCATCGGCGCACGCTCGCAGTCGGCGCGGACATACCTGGAACGCAACGTCGACGCACTTGCGTCGTCCTCAAAGGAAGAACTCATCTTGCATGGCTTAAGGGCACTACGAGATTCGCTGGCTCAGGACAAGGAACTCACCACGGCGAATACGAGTATCGCACTGGTGGGTGAGGATCAGGTATTCACGGTGATGGAAGGTGAAGAGCTTGTCCCTTGGCTGGAGAAGCTTGGTGATGTGAGTATGACAGCTGTCAGACAACGTGAAGCAGCTACTCGTAACGCGCCGGCGAGTACCACCGCAGGTGCTGAAGAGGCAGAGATGACGGAAACAACCCCTGTTGCAGGAGCTGATTCTACGCAGGGTGCAGCGGCAGAAGGACAAGGAGAGGCGATGGAAGAATAAGCTTGAGCTCTTGACTGACTATCACTTCGCCATCTAGCAAATATGAATAGATGACGTCTAAAATGCTTGGAAGCCACCCGTCAAGTAGCCAATATTCTCAAAGCCTTCAACAGAATCGGCGCCTGCAAGCGACTCAATGAACGGCGTGTACAAGTCCGTGGCCTCAGCGCCCGGACCATGAATATCTGTGTGGCTCATTTCGCCATCCTCCTTTTGACCATCTATTGCATTCCCATTCATGAAGACCTCGCTGCGCTGCTCATCGCCAGGCATGGCAAACGCATCAAACAAGTCCAGCACATTGCCGCCAATCTCCAAGCCTCCATCCTGTGGCCTTGACACAACGACTGAGCTGCAAAGCTCTCTGAACAAGGTGATACACTTCTGTGCCGTATCCCAAGATCCACCCAGCGCAGCCAAGACAGTTTCAGTGTGCTCGATACCTTTTGTCACTTCAGCCATGGAGATGCTCGGTTCCAGCGAATTGCCGGGAGACAGCCAGACGCACCACAATAGAGTGACACCGGCCGTGAAGCACATGGCGAGCGTTGCCCAATTGATGTTAAGCAAGCGGCGCTCGAGGAGTTTTGCATACAATCGCACTGTAGCGAGGGCCGCTTCAGCACAGTACCTGAGATCGCGCGGGTTGCCTTTGGGTGCCAGCAGACGGAAGAGTAAGAGTCGAGCGTGGAAGTAGCCGAGATGGAACCAATCCTCGGACTTGTAGCAACTCGGCACAATAGACTCATCTTCTTGTAATTGACTGGATGATGGGATTGTCAATCGCCAGACTTCGAGCTCAGAGACGAAGCGATCCACTAGAGCAGACTGCGCATGTGCAGATAGGTTGCTGACGCAATAGAGTTGCTGAATGATGCGTCCAGCAATACGTCTCAGCTTAAAGATGGCCAGAGAAAAAGTCATCTCCGACACTGCTCCATCCGGCAACGAGAGTACCATGTTTTGACGAATCATACCATCGTCAATATCAAGTGGCAACTCACAAGAGACATTCTCATCTGCAATGGAGCAGGGACGGCCGAGCGAGATACTAGCAAATCGATCTAACGAGTAAGCGCTCCAGAAGATGCGTTTGCGCATCTCGCGATCGAGTGGTGTTAAAGACTTCTTCTTAGATTGCGTGCGATGCAGGGACAACTCGATGCAGAGTCGCATAGCGTAGCCAACGATGCGATAGATGCTGAGGGCTTGTGGGTGTTGCAACGCGTACGTTGCCATCAATAGCAGACATTGTACCGTTGTAATGGACGTCTTGTCTATGGCATCCTCGAGCAACTCCATGGCTGACTCGAAAAAGTGATAATTGCCTTCGCGCTGTACTTTGCGCCCATGGAGCGCTTCGGACCTTTCTAGTGTAGTCTCGCCAATAGCCAAGACCATCAAAAAGATGAAGCACCAAGTTGGCTGGGTATCTTGGAAATTTGTGGCATAGAATGCAGTGAAGCGTTGCTGCACACTCGGATGATGCAAGAACGGGGCTTGCGTATGAGAATGGTTGAAGTAGTTGCTCACAAGCAGCTGCGCGACTTCGTATGGAGGGTACGTGTCGTTTCCCGCATGTCCAATCTGAGCTCCGGCGCGAATCGTCTTGCTGAAGAGCATGGTTGGTGTTGATATACTGGGCTTGATGGGTGCAAGTTCCTGACTCAAATTCGTATTGCGCATGTAGTGACCGTATGCCTTGCCAGCACCTGCCGGGAGGAAGCCCTCGTCGCTCTCAAGTGATGGATCCAGAAACAAATTACCTTTTGGCTCCATCCCTTCAGGCATTGCGAGCTTGTTGAGTTCTGCTGGCGGCGGTATCGCAATCCCCTTGCCGCCTGCACTCGATGATGACCCAGCACCGCTGCGGGGTGATCTTGACCTTCTCAAGTGCGCTAGAGACGGCGCGTCGTCTAGACCACAGGCAGTTCCTGTAGGTATATGCCTAATATTGAGCCCCGGCCTTGCTTGATGAATTAAGTTCTCAAGCCAGTAGATGCGCTCCTCGAGCTCTGGTAGATGCGAACGCGGATAAGTCTTTTGTGTTACCTTGTCAGTCAACGTACACTCGACACCTGCAGCGGCACATGGCCCACATTGTGCCTGTCCATCGCACTTTTGCTTGCGTTTATGGCACCTGTCGCAAGCCTGTGCAAGGCGATAGCGCCTTGATGCGGAACGAGCGTCGGCACTCGGGTCGGACCTTGGGATTTCTGAGCGTATAGGGCCGCCTGTCCCGCGCAAAGGAGTCCCGTCACGGGTTGGAGGCGACATGAGAATTGATCGCGAGCCATCCGAGTCCATCGGATGTCCTTGCGGGCCTGCAGGGAATCAGCTGTCGAGCTACGGGTGTTTGTGTGTCCGGGGAGTCAAGCGTGGGGGTTTCCTTGCGCTTGTTTTCTGTAAGCAAAAATCGACTTCCAAGAGCTCGACAATATCTACTCCTCAAGATCGCTGGACACACATCGTGCGCTCATCTTCATGCTCAAAAGCTCTAAAGTAGGAAACCCAGACGCTTCTTTTTGCTGGTCGACCTCTCTGCGAGAATGCCTTCTGTAAGCTTGAGACTTCTCAGAGTGCCCCTGTTGCCCCTGCCTGACGAATGTGACAAATGGTTTCAGACATCCCTTATGGGATAGCTCCCGTTCTTCGCAAGCAGCGAGTGCTCTTAGCACTTACAATAATCGAGGCGAGTCATGTCTCTGTTCGACAAGCGCCGTCCTCCGCCGCTCAATATCGAGGTATGCAATGCTTTCGCATGCGACTACGAGGATGCCTATCCGCTCAAACCCTTTAGTGAATCTCCGTCTACAGTGCTCTCTACGTTGCCATCACTAGCACAATTCCAACTATCGCCTATACAGTCGCACCAGCAGAAGGAGCGTTGGCTGTTCGTGACAGCAGCTGTGACCATATCCTTCCTGCTGATGCTCATGTTGCTCGAATTTCACGATAGTCAAGAGCCCACGACATTGCGGCCCTTGTCGGACTATGTCCTCAGAAATCCGCGTTGCGATGAGGTAGTGCGCAAATGGACATGGACAATCGAAGAGCTCAACGGAAAATTGACGATCAATGGCAAATTCCCAGGACCCCTTGTCGAGGCTAACGTTGGCGACGCTATTCATCTCACTATTCGCAATCGACTTGATACTGCCACATCTCTGCACTTCTTCGGACTAAACACGAGTCAAACAGAGGATGGTATGCCCTATGTTTCACAAGATCCAATTTTCCCTGGTGAAGAGAGCGTCATGTCAATCAACGCAGCTGAGGCCGGAACATTCTTGTGGGGAAGTCTAATAGATGTACAAAGGCTAGATGGTCTGGCTGGCGTACTTGTCGTCCATGCTGATTGTAAGCAAGTGTCACGAGAATTGGTCTTGCTCATCTCCGAAAATTACTCGAAGCCAGCAAGACAGCTAATCGAACCGTACCTAGTAGGGCCCCTCGAACGGCCTGTCGCAACGGGCGTTTCGGTGTGTGGTAGAGACTTGGCTGAGATCGCGCCGGCGGTCGGTACGCAGCGCTATCGCATTGTCCATGCTGGAGCCACCATAGTCAGCTTGATGACTGACACTGTCGAGCTGATGGAGCCTGGCCAGGTACACATCATTCCTGCGACACGTCTGAGGTGGTCACTCGACACACCTGCCCATCGCCCGAGTGTCTTGCTTGCCAATGCGCAGGGCAAAGTAGACTACACGCTGACACTTTCTGTCGAATCACGCAATGGTCATGCTCGGCATACAATCAACAACATCTCCTACGTGCCGGCAAATTATGCCCTTGCCAGCAAGCCGATCGCAAGCCCTCTAGGACTGGGTACGCCATACTCGCCAGACATATTGACCGTCACACACAAGGGCGAGGTGGCATTGCGTATCATCAATACTCTGCCAACATCCCAACCGCTCTACTTCCACGGCCATCAGATCAGAGAGGGTGGGCATATCGCAAGCATTCCTGCACATGCCAGCAAAGTGCTGCATCTGGTAGGGAAGCGAAAGGGTCTCTGGGCAGCGCAGAGCATGGATCAATGGAGTGCGGCTTCAGGTTTGACATTTCTGATACAGGTTATATAGGTATCTAGTAAGCGCGACGCTTCAACACCAGCTGCTGCTGGCCAAGTGATGTGAAACCAAAGACAAACGTCGAGAGTGCCCACTTGATAGAGTCACCAAAGGACTTGCCAGCTCGTAGAGAGCGGTAGAAGGCAAGCGCTGCCTCACCGGCGTGAACATACAGCAGGAATTTTATGATAGCATCGGCCGTGAAGGGCAACTTCTGGCGCAGATTGACAAACAGCGAGGCCTCTGCTTTATTAGCGACATATTTCGATAAGGTGCATCACCACATACGCGATGTCTTCAGGAGATAGACAAAGCCATAGACGGCGAAGCTGGTGAGGTTCTTGTTGGTGGGAGGGAGTTCGAAGCTAGACATGTTGTTGGTTGATGTATAGGTGCTGTCATTGTTGTCGTCGCCTTGGTTTCTGCGGGGTCGCATCGGAGGCTGAAGCAGACAACTCCGCCGACACTCGAGCAGCTGACAAACTCGAATGGCAACAACAAAACCTCCTATGAAACAGCGTGCGCGGTTCGGGCAAGCGAGAGCAGCGATCAAACTGGTGGGTTCAAACAAGCGAAACATAGCTATTGGATTGTTTGACGTGATGGCATCCTCGGATCTAATATAAATGACTGATATGTGAATGACGACAGGTTTGTAAAAAGGTTCTAGCGAGTCTCAAACTCATGACCTTATTATGCGTGTGAAGCATACGTGATAAGCGCTTACAGACCAAAGACGAACGTTGAGAGTGCCCACTTCATGGAGTCACCGAAAGACTTGCCAGCTCGTAAAGAGCGGTACAAAGCAAAAGCTGCCTCACCGGCGTGAACGCACAGCAGCAATTTTATGATAGCATCGGCCGTGAAGGGCAACTTCTGCCGCAGATTGATGAAGAGCGAGGCCTCTGCTTCGTCAGCGCTAGAAATCGTGGAAGTGCATCATCCCATACGCGATGTTTTCAGGAGGTAGACAACACCATAGACGGCGAAGCTCATGAGCATCTTGTTGGTCGGAGGGAGTGCGAAGCTAGACATTTTGGTCGATGTACAGGTAGTATCATTGTTGTCCTCGCCTTGGTTCATGCGGGACAAGCAGCTGACAAACGCGAATGGCCAAAAGGGAATCTCCTATTTGAAAAGCGCACGCATTTCAGGCAAGCGAAACATAGCGATCAAACTGGTGGATTTTGACAAGCAAAACATAGCTATTGGATTGGTTGACGTGATGGCATCCTTTGGAATTGATGTAGATGCATAATATGTCGACAACAAGAGGAATGGAAAAAGGTTCTAGCGAGTCTCGAACTCGCGACCTTATGCGTGTGAAGCATACGTGATAACCGCTACACCATAGAACCATATTGGTGGCCAAATGTGTAGAAAACATATGTACAAACAATACAGTCAAAGAACAAACTCAGGAGTTTCGACTCATTCACAAAGTTACCACATCTATGATGAATCAAGAGCATCGTATGCATTCTTGTGATGAAAGGGATCTAATGCTGATCACCAGGTGATAAGCTTGAGGCGCTCGAGCGAACGAATCAAGAAGTCTTTGAGCTGACTGGCGCAAGATTACCAAGGTTCCGCATATCAGCAGATGTAAAGGTAACTGAAGAAACTCCAAGCTTGTCATCTAGTGAGCGAAGCAGGCGGCCCCTTCCCAATGTCCCTCACAAGCCAACTATACTGGGTCCTTCTGGCACAATGACCAAAGTCAAGATCCTCCCTCCAACACCGCCTTTGAAACCGAAGTTGTCTAAGCTTACAGGGCCCAAGACTCTGCCTCCAATCCCAGGTCCCAAGCCTGTGCATGGGATCAGATCACTGCCTCAAGCTCCAAGTTCCTTGCAGAAGCCAGCGCCGCCTGCTAATACTACCAGTAGCTCGCCCGGCGCTGGAAGGACTACCATCAGATTGCCACGCTTTAACTTGGAGCAGGCACATGAAGCCCTTAGTGTCACAGTGCCTAGATGCGTACATTGTGGCGAGACGCTGGATTCTCAGGGTGGACTGAAAGCAGGCCAACGAAACTTCCACGTTGATTGCTTCCGATGCTATGAATGTCATCAGCCTTTAGAGCATCTCGAGTTTTACGCTTTGCCACACAAGAGTGGCACGGTTGAAGTTTGTTTCGATTGCCACTCAGCATCCTTGCCGGACTGTCACAGCTGCCAAAGCAAGATTGTCACAACGCAGTACATCAACGCACTAGGACACTCCTATCACGTGGAACATTTCCGATGCGCTGGGTGCTCAAAGGTGCTGACGACAGTCAACGGCGAGATTACCTATGTTGAAAGGGACGGCCTGCCCTGGCACAAATTATGCTGGCAGCCGGCTGTTCGCATCAAATGTCGACGATGCAATAAGCCTGTCGACGACCAGGATCAAACCGTCATCCAATTTGGCGAGAGCCAATTCCATGAAAGCTGCTTCCGATGTGCCCATTGTAAAGGTACACTCCAAGACGGAATGTACTGGTCAAACAAACAAGAAGGCATCTGTAGGAGCTGCAAAAGTATACAGGTGAAGCAGCAACTGGTCTAGCTTTAGTCTTGCATTAAATATCCTCTTCCCCCGCAAATGATTCCAATTGACTCTCCACAGCCTTTGCAGGACTAGCCTTGGGCGTCGGGCTCGGAGGCGGTTCCTGGTCTGCAGCAGTGTCTCCCCTTGCGTCAAGATCATTCCTTCCCTCTGTTGACGCTTGCGAAGCATCTGACGTTCCAACCTGCTCGTTTTCCTCGTCCGTATCTTCCTGAATCAGCTCTGCTGAGACCAAGCCAAATCGAATCGGCGACTGCTCAAGCGAACCTGCAGACAAGATACTACCCGAGCTACCAGGAGGCGTGCGAATGGCAACAGTCGGTCCTGCCACCTTGCCACTTCGCAAACCAGCCAACATAGACTGAGCCCGTGCAGCAAGTAACGCGTTGCTGCCGGAAGAGGACACCGGGCGGCTGATTGTGATTGGCTTTGGCTCGACATCTTGCTCCTTGGCTGGCTCATCAACAGTAATTGCTTTTCTAATGGCAGCAAGTGTCTCGGCAGTCTTTGGCTTCGGCATCATACGTCGGCGCGTTTTGCGAGACTCCACATCAGGTCCACTGCGCAGTTTTTCCAACAAATTGTCCATAACGGCATGATTTGGTGCAGATGCAGGCTGTAAGGCTGCCTCCATAACGTTCTTCTGACTTGCTTTGGTGATAGCCTTGCGGCGCATGTCGGCTCGATGCGCTTCTTCTTCCATATCAAAGTTCTCCTTCTTGACGCGCTTGTAGTCTCGTACAAAGATATCAAATTTTTGGAAGAATTGCTGGCGAGAGAGATTGTCCTTTGGCTCTTCGCCATAGTAAATGAGACAATTTTCAAAGGACGACTGCATGTCCTCGATCAAGGTTGTTAAGAAGTCGGTCTTTTTGATGGCTGCTGGAAGGAATTGCTCAATGACATGGCGAACGCGATCTTTCGGATGGAGTGTCTTGCGATCGCTCATGACACCATTCTCGTACGCGCGCTCGATTCCCAATCTCATAGTGTTGAGAGAGCGTATCTCTGCAGAAAGCGATTCAATGTTCACTAATGTAAGCATGGTCCAACAGTCGGAGAAAGGATACCCTTTGAAGCAGTTGCCACATCCTTGAGGTCTTCGAGAAATTCTTCTAATTGCGGGTACAGAATGCGGATGACGCGCTCAACTGTGTGCATGAAAGTCTGCTTGTTATTTGCATCATTCTTGGTCAAAGGCAATCTCGCAAGTGTGCCAAGTCGGAAACCTTCAGCTTGCTTGCCAATGTCATTCATGTAGTTACCCAAGTGCAGGACAACATTCAGCACTTCTCGGAATGATTGAGAGTTTCGTAATGAAAGCGCAGTCTTTGTGACTAAGTCAATCTGATCTGTCCAGTCCTTGTAGTTGCGCTCCAGATCATCCTTCAATTTGAGAGCCTGCATACGCCGCAACCAGTAATGTTGCAGTTCAACAAACGTCATCATGTATAGCTGATCCTCGCGCCGTAGCTCTGCTGGATCTTTCTCGGCATCAACCCGATTGCCATTCTCCAGCCAATTTGCCGTATATGGCAACAGCTTTTGTTTTGCTTGATCTTGCTGCCGAAGCTTCTCGTCCGACAGAAAGTCAAGCATCTCTGGAGTGTACAGATCTGCATCGCAACGCAAAATTTTGCCCACCAGGTCGTCAATGGTTAGATCGTTGAACCGGTGGAATGCGATAGCTATTCTTTGTCTTACATCGTTGGATAGGAAGCCCTTCTTGTCTGAGATTTTGCCTCTGTTGCCAAGATTGAGCCGGATCTCTCGCATCGCATACGATTTGTCCAGCTCATCAAGCAATCCTCGTTGAGACAAGACACCATACAAGGCATTTGCGTCTAGCTTTGATTCTGCCCAGAGCGTGTATTGTGCGCCATTTTCGAGCTTGTCAAAGTGCATCTGCTTCAGCTTCTTTTGCGGTCTGACCATAGGCATTTGCCTCTTACCTGGCTCAACGAACGGCAAACCGGTCTTGCCCAAGGCACCTGTATGAGATGGGTCGTGCAACGTATCTTCGACAGTAAGATTTGGTGTACCCGAACGGCTGATGCCAGAAGAGCCTGGCATTGGCGGTGGCACAGGCATAACTTGACCTGGCATGGGAGGAGGAGGAGGTGGAGGAGGTATACCAGAAGTTCCTGGAAGCGGTGGAGGAGGTGGTGGTGGGGGACCTGATGCATTGAGCTTTGGTGCAGATCCAGGAGGCGGTGGAGGGGGTGGCATGGATGAGCCATTCAGATTTGGCGCAGGTCCTGGGGGTGGAGGCGGCGGCGGAGGACCCATACTGGTGCCAGCGAGATTAGGTGGAGGACCTGGCGGAGGGGGAGGCGGTGGTGGTGGCACCAAGCCATCTGCTGATTTTGAAAAGATTCCGTTAGTGTACATGGGTGCTGGCGGTGGAGGGGGCATATCGCTTGGGGTCGAAATACTTCTGCGCATTAGCGAGCTTGAACTAAGTGGCCGGCCGGGGCTGATTGCTCGGCCAGAGCTGTTAGTTCGTCCCGAACCTGCTGTACCCGGCGGACCATCCTTTTTGAGGAGCTTTGAGATGGCTTCCGTGTACTGACTAACATCTTCTGTTCTTGCTGTTGGCGGCCGTCCTGGTAGAGGCTTCGGCTTGGCAAATTGTATAATCTTTGGCTTTTCCCGTACCACGTCGCCGTCAGAGATTCGCTCTTTGCGCACTGAAGAACCAAAGATTTGCGAGCCATCTATGCTTTGTGACTCGTCGCTTTGATGCTCATCCTCGAAATTGTCCATCTGAGCTCGTAGTTCCCGGAGCTTTGCGTCTGGCCGCGCTTTGTCCTCGCCCCAGCGCCTCCCTTCCAGTTTGAACTGGGTTTTCTTGCGCTCGAGTTGACGTTCGAGCTTCGACATGAGGACTTGACGATCAATGATGCCAGTGTCCACTTTGGAACCCCCTTCACGTATCATCATGTACAGCTCTCGCGTCTCAACTTCGTGAGACTGCATGATAGTACGATGCTCGAGCTTCAATGCTTCCATTTGTTGCTTCAAGTCATATACTTGCCGCTGACTTGCTTTCAGGACCTGGTAGGCCTGCTTCAACTCATCTTTCAATTGTTGAACAAGTCCATCAGCTCCAAGCGAGAGTTCCCTCTCCATCTGATCGCGCTCCTGGGCCATTTGGTCAGCACGCGCAGAGGCGTCTCTTGCTTCGTCGATTGCGTTGCGGGCCTCTTCGTCTGTTGCAAGACGCCCCATAACTTCTCGAACAGAGGTACCAAGCGCTGAAGAAGCATCGCGCCGTGTTGACATACTATCCATGACGATGCTCGTCAAGACAGAGTCAATCAGCTGAAAGAGCCTGGTCCTCTCATCGTCTGATTCCCTGACGAGCAACAAGTGTTGCAGGGTACTAAGGAAATAATCCTGCGCCTTGGTGGCATCAAGCCGAGACCAGATGCCCTGTACAATTTCGACTGGGTTGTCAATATCGCGAATGTCAGTCTGGTTGTCAAAGTCTGCCAAATCTTGAAGGTCTTGCTCTTCATTGTCAAAATAGCGGATGAGTTGCCGTTCAATCAAGTCGTACCCCATTGCAGACAGCTTTGCGGCGATTCGTGGCCAGCCACACAGCTTGAGCTGTGTACGTATATGAACCCGGTTTTGCAACTGATCAGCATTATTGGCCACTTGATTCACGAGCATGGCACTTGACAGCGCGTATTCCATGAGATTTGCGTCGCGCGTGTGTCCACCAGACTTGTACTCATCTGAAGCACCAACACGAGATCCAGCGATACCTCTTCCGTCAATAGTGTGTTCAACAATGGACATCCATGACTCGAATCGTGTTGTTGTTGCTGTTATTTCGCAGAGCCTGTCAAAGGCGAGCAGGACCTTCTCATGACCAGTATTACGGCTCGTAACTGGATCGCGCCAAGCGCAAAAGAATGACAGGATATCCACGACAAGCTTACGCGAAGCAAGGTTCGGGGAGATGAGAGACGTGGTAATGTTGTCAATACATCGTTGATGGCTGACAGTCTCCTCAGCTCCGTACTTTTGTTAGTTATAAGAAAAACCCATTGAAGACATACCTGATTGTTCAGGACCACTTTAAGACACTTGAGAATTTCATGCTCTTTGGTGAGGTCGTCCTCTCTGCTTGATTGCCGCTGATTGATTTGACCAAGCGCTGTAGACAATGCAATATGACCCTGATTCTCGATGAATTCCCTTACCCAGCTTACTTGCAGAGTACGCAAACACACGTTCAACGCTGTATATTGTGCGGGTTTAAGCGTTTGATCAACAATACGCTTGACATACCAGTCTGGGGTTCCCTTTCCACTCGAGCCCGCGCTGACAGACTCGGTCGCCCTCCGCTGAACTTGATCGCGCCAAACGGTCATGGCATCTGCATGCACCATCTGCCATTTCACCGGCAACGGCTTGTTGAGGAGCTGCCTGCGCGACTCATCTGGCATCTGCCTAAACAAATCCCGAGCACTCATCATTTCTGTAAAGAGTCGTTCAATCTCTGCGGGATTCTTTGGCTGTGGAAACTCGCCATTTGGACCGAACTTGTATAAGGTTTGTGTGAGGAAGGGCGTGCGATCTGCTTGTCGCTCGCCGTTGCTGAGACGCGTCTCGCCTGAATCATGACTGGCAGCATCGCTTGCACGCTGTCGATTGCTCGTCATAGATGGCCGCGTGACGCGAGAAGTATGTGTTGCCTGGGAACCTCGTCTGCCTGTCTCCCCGACAAGGCCAGGCTGTGATGGCATAGAGCGCGGGCCTTGTATGCTGTTTGCACGGGCCTGGGATGCATGTGAGTCGGGTGGATAGTGCACGGATTCTCGATAAGCTTGTTGAAGCTGCGGCGTGCTTGAGCGCATCCTCGGCGGCGGCGGTTGCGTATGTGCAGTTGTGCCGCTCTTGACACTCATGGCTGAACTGTTGTTGGATGTCCGGCTGCTTTGCGAGTGCGACGCCGCTTGCAGCTCACGCTCGCGATGCGTGGATCGCATTGCTAACACAGGCGAGAAGTCGGACTGCGGAAGGGAGTCATAGGCGATGCTCGAGAGCTCGCTCGGCGGCGATCCTTGCTGCGAGGATGCACGCACCCGCCTGAGCCAGTTTGGCTTCTTCTGTGAGCCATTTGGTGTCCTTGGCTTTTCCGACATTCAGCGACGCGACATGAGTGAGAAGATAAGGAGCCGATACAGCGAGCTCAGGAGGGCGGTGTCAAGTGTATCGTTGTGTTTGTCGGGCTTCAACTTCATGCGCAATTTCGTCGTCGTCTGCAGACAGGGAACTCAATTACAACCAGGACCATTTATACCGAACGTGCTTGGGCTATCGCTACTCTTGCTAATATGCTGCGGATTCATTGATCGAGATCGCATGGCTCTGATACACTCTCATGTCTACCTTTGACGGCTTCGTGCAAGAAATCCCGCACATCGCCATCGACTACTTTCGCCCGAGAAGGCCATCTGCGCCCGCTGTTGCGGCTTACTTCCTCTCGCATGTTCACAGCGATCATCTTCAAGGACTAGAGGACCAAAAATTTGGAGGCGCCTTCATCTATTGCTCAGAAGTGACATGTGCTCTCCTTCTCAAGCTGCAAACAAAAGACGCTCGTCTTAAGTTCGCTCAAGGGCTCTTGCCCCAGCGCTGCTATAAGTATGGTCATCTACAGCCGCATACTGGCAAACAGCTGCTACGTGCGTTGCCTATGAATACGCCAATACAATTGGTTGTAGCCGATGAAACCATACAAGTCACTCTACTTGATGCTAACCACTGTCCTGGAGCATGCATGTTTCTGCTCGAGACAAAAAGAAGCAGTGTCTTGTATACGGGTGATCTGCGTGCTGAACGTCACTTCACCTCATTCCTAAAGATGCAACCAGTCTTGCTGCCATACCTCACAGGCATGCGGGCCTTGGACAGTCTGTATCTTGATACATCCGCACGCCCTGGTGGTCCGGCCGTTGCGAGCAAGATGTCGGGATCTGCTGCTTGTATCAAGGCAATGATACAATATCCGGAATCAACGCATTTCATCCTGCCAGCACGTTGCCTTGGTTATGAGGAGTTTTGGATTGCAGCAGCGCTAGCGCTCTCCACCAAAATTCACGTCGACCACTACACTTTCAAGCTATTTTGTGCTATACGCGGGTTGTATGCATGGGGCGAAACTTTCTGCGGTTCGCAAGGTCTTTTGACACTCAACTCTTGCGAGGCACGCCTCCATGCCTGTACCGATCAGCTCGTGCCCTGTCCATTCGCGCTGAACGCTGTTTATATTAAGGCCGTCACGAGTGTCACATTCAGACGGCAAGAAACGGGAGATTCCCAGATTGAAGCGGAAACAGACTATGATGGGTCCATCACCCTACACAATTTTGCTCGCGGAGGCACACCGGTGCTGCTGAGTGAGGCCATGCCGAATAGCGCCGCTGACCGCCTACCACGTTCATTGATTGTTGAGTTTGCTCGTCACTCATCTTGGCCAGAACTCATCCATTTTGTGTCCTTGTTTAAGGCGAGGCGAGTTGTTTCGTGCGTTGGAGAAGTAAGCCACTTCTTTGACGCGTTGACCGTTCCCAAAGACGAACCTTATGGAGTGCCTAGCGCCACAGTCGAACTACAAGTGCAAGATATCGAGGAAGCTTCTCAAAGTCTGACGATCGAAGACGTCGAGTGTTGCACACCAATGAAGCTTGAGTCGCTGAGCAACTTGGATGCAGAAGAAATCACAGAACAAGCCACTGTGGCAGCACAGGTGGATATACCTGAGCAAGACCCCGATCTTTCCTTCAACTTGATAGAGCGTTACAAGCGCTACGCCGCGGAAGGTCAATGGTCAGAATCACCACGGGCAAAACGTCAAGCAGCGTGCCGGGATGTATATTTGTGAATGAAGGGTAGTAATTAAAAGGTCTTTCTAATCTATGAAATTTAAGCAGAAGAAGTGGTAGCAGACACGGTCTCAGATGTGAGTGTAGCGAAAGTGGAGCTTGAAGCGACAGTAGTCGAGCTGATCAGCACTTGAGCTGTGGTCGAAGCAGCCAAGCTTTCAACTGAAGGACTCGAAGCGGTGGAAGTGGTTGCGGCGATCACCGTAGTTGAGATAGGGACAGCAGCAGAGGTTGTTCCAGCCACAGTGGTCGTGTCAATCACAGAGCTAGAAGAGACAGTGCTCGAGGAAATGATTGCCTCTGCACTGCTGAAGGATGCTGTGCTAGTCGACGAAGCAGGAGTCACTGCGGAGGCGCTCGAGACAGCGGAAGCTGTGCTGGATGCAACGACAACAGAAGAAGAGACAGGCAAGCCAGCAGGTGCACCGTTGGCATTGTAGTAGTAGACAGAGATGGCGTTGCTTCCACCACAGATCTCGGAGCTGTCGCCGGCGCATGCCTGGGTGCAAGCAGACGAAGACACAGTAGGCAGAGTGTTGCCACAGAAGCATTCGCGACCAAATTCAGTACCGAACAGAGTGAAGCCACGCTGTGCACAGAAGGCAGAGCAGACAGTCTCGGTCATGTCATCTGAAGCAGTGTTGGCGCCGTCCAGCACACGCGATTGTGGGTAAAAGTCGGTGAAACAGCCGACTGAAGTAACGCTGCTCGCATCGGAAGCGACGACAGGAGCGCCATAGACGCTAAGAGCATTACCACCACCGCAAATCTCGTCGGGCGAGCCGGAACAGGCCATGTCGCAGTTGGCTGCAGCTGTGGGTCCAAGACGGAGACCATTGCCACAGTAGCATTCGGAACCAAATTCGAGACCGTAGTTGGTGAAACCCTGACACAGACCGGCACACTTCTCAATTGACATGTCTGGGGCTGAGAAACTTGCACCGTTGAGCGAACGGTAGTTAACTTGGTCTTCGAAACAACCAAGACTCTGAACAAAAGTAATCGATTGAATGGACAGAGCATTGCTGCCGCCGCAAATCTCATCAGGTTTGGCCGAGCATGGGAAATCACAAGCAGAGCTATCGAGCTGCGTCGGAGGCAAAGCATTGCCGCAGAAGCATTCTTGCCCGTATTCTAGATTGTCAGCGGATGTTCTTCACGAATGATAAAACTGACCTGCTCCAGAAACGGTAAAGCCGTAGTCAGCACAGAATTGTGCACAACGGTAGAGTGTGTTGTAGGTCGGCTCGCTGTATGTCTTGCCTGGCAAGACGCGCGAGTTTGGATAGTCATCTGAGTAACAGCCTACGGTGGTGGTGAAGTACTGCTTGCCGTTGACTGTTTGAATGGAGCTTGGCGTGCTGGAAGGCGAAGACACTGCCACTGCAAGGGCCGAAGCTGCAAAAACGAGTGTCGAGTAAACGGAAAACATAACGAGCGAGTCAATGATTGTTGCCAGAGTATTGGCGAGCCCTCGAGACTATATGCAATTCTGCAGGAAACCAACCTGTGGCCCATTCGGATACCCAATGTTGTTCATACCATGGGCTCGCGCTGCCCGCTTCTTCAGAAGACGTGGCCGTTGAAATGAGTTGAGATGAGGGATATTTGCGTACCTGGCATACCAAGGCAGACGCCGTTATTGGCAGATCCTTGGCGAGGGACGCTTGTAGTCGAGCTTGATTTTAAGAGATGGCCCATTTGGGCCTGCACAGTGCTGTGTAGCTACGTGGCTGACGAGGTGAGGGGTCACTCTGACTCGCTTCAGCAGTGGCCGATGCGTTGCCAGGCGTCGACCAAAACTCAATCGTGGCAGGCGACATCTGGCAGTGGCAGATTGCCGCAGCTGCCAAAACCATATTCGGGGCAACGGCCGGAGGATTAAAATTTCGCCTGACAGGGACGTCAATCTCGGGCACATGTACAACATTATCTGAGCCGGTTGCTCCGCCCAGTTGCTTTATGGGACAGCTTGTAGAGTACAGAAGAAATAAGCTCAAATCTTCTCTCAGTCTGTTCATAAAATGAAGGCAACAGTGGCACTGCTAGACAGCATGAAACTCCAGCGCAAGAAACAAACAGAAGAACGTGGCTTGGTGAATCACTGACGACAACTGAATTCTACTGGAGGCTGATTGTCTGTGCTGGCTGAAGAAGAAATTTGTTGGCTGCGTCAGCTTGCATGTGCATGCGCCTCGCCGACGATCTAGTTTCAGAGCACGGTGGCCTTCAATACTACTCCTTGGGCATCACTTACAGCCTACCAATATCCGAGCCTCTATCGTCAGTACATTACGACAATCCAAGTTGGGCGCAGCGAGATACGAAAGCCGCAGTACAAGTCGTCGAGTCGCTGCGATGAACCGGCCTGTGATCCGAGGTTCCCCTTAAACATAGGGCCACGCAAGGCATCTGAATATTTCGCAGCCGTCGAAACCTTGAAAAGGAGAAAAGCCTTAAATGTCGTGCTGCAATGTGTACATCCAACCTACGAGCGCGGGTACAGGCGATTCAGGTGGCCCTGGCGGCGGCTGAGATTCGCAAATAAGCTGCCTGGGTGCAAATCGCGTCTGCCAGATCGTTGCCGCCAAGCCTATCACTAGCCTATCAGTAGGCTACCTGGCTCCTGAATAGTGTCCAGTGCCGAATCGCTAGACTTGGCCAAGCAAGGAGGACTTGATTTAAAACATAATGCGCAAATCGCTGTCATAGACTCATAGCATACGCGGTCGGACATTACACGGATGGCAACGTCACCTTCATTAGTGTTGACTCAGACTAAAGCCCGTTGCTGAGCTGGTTGGCCTTAGTGAGCTACTAGTGGGTATACATTTCAGAAACCGGCAAACAAGCTGCATTGAGCGCGGCTGCGACGAGACGGTCGTTATGCGACAATGGCAAGCATCTTTGGAGGGGCAACTCACTGAGCTGTGGAATTGTACAAGACGCGACTCAAAGCAATTGTGTAATTTTACCGCGTCCTCGGCTTTCATCTAGGTCAACGCAGTGGAAAGTACACGTGGTCTGAGGCTACTGACGCGTCCATACAGGTCACCAAGCTTGAGAAAAGCATGTGTCGTCCCGTCAATCATTATCGATCTGAGCACGCTGAAGCAAGCCGTAGAGGGCGGCCTAGCATAAGCCATTGCTATTGCAGACTATGAGTGTCAATCTATCGGCTGAATACCACCAGGAGCAATGCTCATAGCGCTTTCTGGCCGGTGCGATGCTTCGCTATACAGTACTTGGTTGAGGTCGGCCACGGCAGCTGGTTGTTCTTCTTTCCCAAATTCTTCGAGATCCCGCGCCAAGGAAACAACAAACAAAACGAGCGGCCACCACCACGACCAGAGATCCAGCAGCGTGTACTCACATCCTTGGCATATCATTTCCATCCTGCGTCCGACTTAATCACTCGCCCGTATCGTCCGCAAATACGCAGGGACACCACACTCTTTTAGCCAGCCAGCTCAGCAAATCGGCACGACACTCCTTTGAATAGCATTTTCACACAATCAACCAACATTCTCTACAATCTCCTGCAACCATGGCAGACCTCCGCGTGCAACTCTTGTTGACGGTTGCTCTCTTCATTGTCGTCATGTCTCTGACTTCGTTTCTGGCCCTAAAATACCTGTCGTGCTTTCGCGATAGACAGCGGCCTCAAACACCAGATAAGCTTGATTTGGAGAAGCAGTCTATGGAGAGCAACCGGTCGTCCAGGGCCTCGTCTCCGCTGCCTGCTCTGCATCTCACTCCACCAGAGGGTATGTTAAATCACCCTTCCTATACGTCTGCTAACAAGACAAGGCCGCGCGATGCTCCTGACCCTCAGTGATCGCGGCTCTGGTCCTGCATTTATGCGGCCGATCGAGGGCCCTCCCTTCCAACAAGCATAGACTTGATTGCTGCGCCAGTCTTCTTGCAGCCTTTAGTAATATTCCTTTTCTTTGTATCTTCCCGTATCTGTGACTGCGCCTCGATGTTGCACGTGCAAGGACACGCAGCAGATGAGAAGAGACGACAACGAGAAGCTTAGTGCTACACTGCTACACTGCTACACTGCTACAAGCGTTGTAGAAAGGTCAGAGGGAGCAGCAGCCATGTCCACGAGACCACAGAGACCCGATGAGTAGGATTACATACTGACTTCCAACTAAATGGGAGGCTAACAACACAGGGCCGCGTTCAAGGAGCAGCTCGCCGTTAAGGAGAAGGAGTTCAAGGCCGTGAACGACAAGCTCACCAAGGTCCGCGAGCAGATTGCGAGTGGAGATACAGGCAAAGGCGGATCGCCCAAGTCACAGGCTCTGCGGAAGCAATTGGAGGAGATCCGCCAGAAGCAGGCCAACATCAAGGGCTCCAAGGCCAAAGTGTTTGAGCAGGTCAGGGCCCTGGAGGACTCGATCCGTCGAAAGATTGCAGAGCAGCAGGCATCGCGTAAAAAGTCCACCTACCGCTCTGCTAGCGAGATTGATGCACGCATTGCTAGTCTGGAGGCAGAGGTAGACTCTGGCAAGCTCAAGCTTGTCGAGGAGAAGAAGTACCTGCAGGAAGTCTCCCAGTTGAAGCGTGCCCGCAAGCAATTTGCAGACAGCAACAGCTCGCAGATGTCCATTGACGAAGAGAAGCGCAAGGCAGACGAGCTGCGTAAGCAAATTGACGACCCAGAATCCAAAGCTTTGTCTAAGGAATACGACTCTGTTCGTGCACAGCTCGATGCCCTCAAGGAGAACGACGACCAAGTCTTCAAATTCAAGAAAGAGCAGTACGCCGAACGTGATGCCCTGTCTGCGAAGTCAAAAGAACTCTTCACCAGCATTCGCGAGCTCAAGGACACTTACTACACCAATAAGAAGGCTGCCTATGCATATGATCAAGAGCAGAAGCAAAAGCGATACGACAATATCAGGGCAGAGCGCGAACAGTACGAAAAGCAGAAGCGGCTCGATGCTGCCAAGGAAGTGATGGATGAAGCATCGTCACCCGCTTATGAACTCGAGATGCTTACTTGCAAGAACCTCATCCGCTACTTTGACCCAGCTGCCGCTGCCGCTATCGGCGCAGGCGCATCCACTAGCCTTTTCAACCGCTCATTCGGTAACAAGCTCGAGGCTCGTGCTGTTGAAGCTGCACCGGAGGGACAAGTGGCCTTGCCTAACAAAAAGGACCGTGAAGCTGGCGAGTCTTACTTTGCTGGCAAGGGCAAGAAGCAGCGCAAGCAACCTTCGTCTGCTCAGGCATCAGACAAGTCGGACAAGTTCAACTTGTCGCTTGGCACTATCCAAGACTTGGCTACTGTCAGTGTGCAAGCGCCATTGAACCAGTCCGAGGTGGCATCTACCGTTGAGAAGCTCAAGGAGCGACTTGTTTGGTATAAGGATCATCAGGAAAAGGAGACAAACCGGCGAATCGCCAAGGCGCAAAAGGAGATTGATCTGCTCGAGGCAGCTGTCGCCAAGGAAAAGCCTGGTGTGGCAGAGCCCACCGGCACGGAAGAAGCATCCAAAGGCATCGAAAAGGTCAGCATTGAGGCATAAAGGTGTTTCTAAGGCTACTTCAAGTCTATTGTCAGTCTTGTAGCTTAAGCGCGAGTAATGCATACCGCCCCAATGCTCCTCGTACTCTTGATCCTTGAAGTCATCAGCCCTACCAGCGGCCCTGTCACGGCTTGCTGCTTGAGTGCGCTTGATGTACCCAGGCATGCGCTTGCCCTCTGCCAGACTTTCCTGAAACGTGCGCAGTGCATCTTGCAGGACAGTATTGTGCTCAAAGAACGTGGCTTTGAGGGCCGCTTGACCTAAATTGACCGCTTTGTCTTGCTCAGGCAGTAGAGCGAGACATCTCGCTTGCTCTTCGCTAGATAGCAAATCCCAACAGGCGGCATTGATGACTTGATGCAAGTCAACCGAGACTATGGATGACTTTGAGTTGTGCAAAAGGTGCTGTACGTCTACATTAAAGGCACTACTGCGCTTCTGACGCTTGTATGATGGCGAGACAAGCGCCTCATATTGCTTTGGAGCCGAAGATTTGCGTGCACTACGACGCATCGTCCCCCTTGCTCTCAAGCTTGGTGTGGTCGAAAGTGTCTGCTTGTATCGCGCGTTTGTGAATTTTGACGCGACCGAGACTGCAACCACACAGATTCTCTCTCACTTCCTGCTCTCTCTCTGAGTGTTGGGGGCATTATCTGTAAGCACTCTTTCTGTTGAACGCTTCAGCCGCAGCCTTAGTGCTTGCATCTGGTCTATGAAAGGACTTGTCTTGGCATGGATTATCTACTGCCACGTTGTAGCTCTTCTGCTCTTCTCCCATGGTTTCCTGCTTACTCGAATCGTGGTTGATGACGTTTCTGCTCCTCTCGATATCAAAGCAACGTTCAATCGAACTGTAATTCTCATCATTGATGCTTTGCGGTATGACTTTACAGCTCCACAGCCTGGGTCCAATGCTTCGTACCACAACAATTTGGTCATTCTGCATCAAACAGCGATGCAACATCCTGAGCAAGCCTTCCTCCTGCCCTTCATCGCAGACCCTCCCACAACAACCTTACAAAGGCTCAAAGGACTAATGACCGGCTCCCTACCTACATTCATTGATGCCGGATCAAATTTTGCAGGCACAGAGATTCTGGAGGACAACTTGCTCCTGCAGCTTCGCAAGGCCGGGAAGAAGCTTGCCTTTGTTGGAGATGACACTTGGTCAGCTCTCTTCCCTAACTCTTTTGAGCTTCCCCTCAATAAGCCCTTTCCTTCACTCAACGTATGGGACCTCGACACTGTGGATGATGGCGTTTATGAGCATCTCTTCGCATATTTGCAGCAGCCCAATGATTGGGACGTAGCCATTGCGCACTGTCTCGGCGTCGATCATGTTGGACATCGCTACGGCCCAGACCACCCGGAGATGATTCGCAAGCAGCGGCAAATGAATAGTTGGATTCAGCAACTCATGGATACAGTCGATGACGAGACCCTCATTGTCGTTATGGGGGACCATGGTATGAATCCTCTTGGTGATCATGGCGGTGATTCTCAATTAGAGCTCGAAGCTGCCTTGTGGATGTACAGTCGCAAGGGGATTTTTGGTCGTCCGCCTCGCTCTCGACCCTGGACCGCTCAAATTGACCTGGTTCCTACACTGAGTATGCTCTGGGGATTGCCTACTCCCTTCAGCAATCTAGGCTCGCCAATCCCAGAAGCCTTTTCGAATGCTGCCATTTCGAGTGCCGAAGCACAAGCCTTGACTACTAAGCAGATTCAGCGGTATGTGGCGGTATACAATAAACAGCCTTTTGGTGAAGACGCAGAACATATTGATGATGCTTCGTATCAACGAGCAACGCTCGAAGACTTTCGTCGTCAATGGGCTCAATATGATATGCCTAGCATTGTTTCCGGCCTGTTACTCCTAGCACTTGGAATATTTACAACATGCAATGCTCGGCCAGATCAAGCTGTCAAGCCGATTATATTGGTAGCTCTTGCAGGGGCAGCTCTAGGCCTAGGCTTGTCTCGCTTCATCTCTTTGAGCATTCTTCACAGTGCCCTTTTCACATCTGTGTTGCTCGGCTCTATTTATCAGCTCCACTCGCATTTCCAGCCTCAATTTGAGCTTTTCCCGAGCATCTTGCTTATTCTGCATCTTGCTGCTTTCGCATCCAACTCATTTACAATATTCGAAGACCGCATCGTTCTCTTGCTCCTTGTCACGTCAGGAGGCCGTCTTCTCCACAAATCTCTCAGCCTGGAGAATAGAGCCTCGCGCTTTCTGGCGGCTTCAGAATGCATCGTCTTTATGGTTTTATCACGCGCAGCTGCATCAATCAGACTCTGCCGCGAGGAGCAAGGTGACAAGTGCCTTTCCACATTCTATGCAGCCAATCTGGCCACACCAGCAAGAGTTTCTCTGTGGTGTCTTTTGATTGCATCGATCGCTTTGCCGTGGATCATACGCAAGGCGATGACAGAAACGCAGTCTTGGTCGGGCAGCTCCTTCTGGCTCATGGGTGTCATGCTTCCAATACAGCTGCTATTTGGCCTCGCTTATTGGATATTGAATGAATTGGACCTTGATAACGGCGTCAAGGTCAGCGTTGGGAAATCCGTTATCGGCTTGGCATTCGTTGGGTTTGTTGCCTGGTTCTTTGCTCCACCAAGTGTTGAACTATCCGCTGTGCAGCGTGGAAACAGCGCAGCTCTCGTTGCTCTCGGACTCAATAATGCTATGGGCTCGACCTATCTACAACTTTGTTGTATGCTCCTTGGCCTGCTTGCATTCCTTGCAAAACCACTTGGCGGCCTTACCCTGTGCATCTTGACGTGGCAACTCTTGTTGCTTGCTGATGTACTTGGTCGATGCAAAATGGCACCTTCCTCCATGCTCGCAGCTGTCGTCCTGGCGCAGCTTGGCCATCTGCACTTTTTCACAAGTGGACACCAAATGGCTTTGCCCTTCATCCAGTGGGATATTGCTTTCCTTGCTTCTGCCTCACCAACTTGGTACTCGCCTGTTCTTGTTGTGGCCAATGCATTCAGTGCGCACATCCTTGTTGCCGTGTGTGCACCCCTGTTGGCTTTCTGGAAGCGGCGGCCGAGCACAGAGCACGCCATGGATCAAGTCTTTGGCCTGGTAATCATGCTCATGACGATTAGTGTTGCACTGACTTTGTCGACGGCTGTCTTTGCGACACACTTCCGGCGTCATCTAATGGTTTGGAAGATTTTCGCACCACGTTTCATGTGTGCTGCTCAGATTCTTGTGCTGACCGACATTGGACTTATCATTGCATTCGCTGCGTCCAATAAGGTCACCAGTCGTGTGTCAGCCCTGCAACAAGTTCTTCAAAAGATTTCAGGCTGATGCATCTAAGAGCTGCGCCGATAGCCAGATATAGGTCTTGTTTCCGAATTGTTTCTAAGATTGCAAGGCTACTGAATGAATTTTGCGATTGCCATAAGTTGGGATTCTATGTAGCAGAATCTGCCCCAGCAGCTTCTGCCTTAAGTTTCCTTTGTACCTCAGGTGGCAACTCTGGTGGTTCTGGTTGCTCGTTGACAACACCGCGCGGGTCAAGCTCAATGATGCCAAGCTCAGGCTGTCTGTGACGCCATTTGCTTGAGCAGTGTGGACAAAGCGGGCACGACTCTAGCAATAGATGAAAGAGTGTCTTTTCGTCGTTGCCAGACACGGGCACAACGTGCGCATGAACATTGCAATTTGGACAACTGCGAATGTCCTCGGCCATTAAAGGAGCGAGAGTGACTGTACAACGCTGCCAGACGTGTCCGCGAGCGCAATGTGCGTATTGAGTCGAATCTTCGTCGAGCACAGGCTCGTTGCAGATACTGCACGAGTCTATTGGCGGGGTTTGTTCAGAATCTAACAGAGTAGTTCCAGGCGATTTGATGGCATGATCGTAGCAAAGCTGGAGCGATTTGACATTTTGGTCTTCTCCTTGCAATCTCTTGATGATGATAAGAGCCGAACCGAGAAGCATGCTGTCAATCGACCGGTAGAGACAGATGAAACGCGCGAAACGCATGAGCATGTTGAGCGAAGCGACGTCGAGTCGACTCGTCGTATCTTCAGTAATAGCAGTCAGTAAGCAATGAAGTAAAGTCACATCAGTGTATGGCCGTGTCTCTCCTGTGGACGACAAAGCTTGTTGCAGTCGCTTCACATTGTGCGCTGGATTCTTGAACAGCATTGTTTGCAAAGAGCCAACTGGTGCAGTATCCATCTGGTCTTCTACGAGCGGCATTAAGTCCATGTGTGACCATGCCGCAAGATTCTTGAGTTGCTCAACGCTAGTAGACATCGAATCATCCAGATGGGAAGAGAGAATATGCAATAAGCCTTTCCGCGGGTCTTTCAAACGCAGTATGTGCACAGATGTTTGTTGCTGCGAAAAAATCAAGTATCGCGGTTCGTTGCCAACGAATGCCTCGAATGCAATAGATGCAAGAAGGTTACCAGGCGAAGCTGAAATGCCAAAGAAGCGTATAGAAGGGTTGCGTTTTGACTCGAGACGGTCGAGCTGTTGTTTGATAAAGGTAGTCATTATGTCGCCCAAGTAAATGTCTGGTTGGAAAGACATGTCTTGATTGAAGCGCATGGTCAAAAATGAACCATTGAAACCGAGAGCCAGGAGCTTAAGTTCAACCTCATCAATGTACAACAAAAGCCCTGTCGTCTGATCGAGAAATCCAAGAAGCACATCCTGCTGTTTGATGGCCATACTAGGTAGACTGATGCTTGTGACGGTCATGATGCCAGGGTATGCGCAAACGATGACAATTTGATTCGCAAACAAGCATATGCGAGCATTGTTGCATGTAGCGTCACTGCTAGCTACTTGGGTGACCAGACGCGATAGGATACGCTGTTCAGTGAGCGAGGTATCGAATGTAGTAACAAACACGTCACCCTTTGCATCCACAGCGACCAAAAACGAGACATTATCGTGCCAGACAGTGGCGTGCACTTGTACAATAGCCTCGTTGCTGACCTTGATGCGATAAGGCACACCGCACTGGCTGTGTGTGATGCGATGAAAGAGCAATTCACCTGCCTGAGTCCCTGCCACAAAAAAGTGATGGCGGTCCGGGGATTGAGGTAGCCAGGTAATGCACATATGACGGAGCCCTTTAATTGTCTGAGCATCATTGACATGTTTTAGATCGCAGTCTGCAAGATCCAGTCCAATTTTATACGGCAGATGCGTCAAAAGCCAAGCATGCTTGTTTGGGTCTAGCGTCGGACGGTAAATGGCTGTCCTATGACAGGATGTGCGAATAGCCAGCATTGGTAGCTGATCGCGTGTCAAACGCGAAGAAGACCAGCACAGCTGAGTTCCCACTCCTGGATTCTCCTCTGTAAGTGAATGTACATCTTCGCCTGCTGTCAGCTCCGGTAGTGGATGTTGCATCACATACTTGTGCACTGCATGATGCATGTGCCATAGTAGTGCGTTTGGCCTTTGTAAGGGAGCTTGCTGATGCAGAGCTTGCCTTTCAAATCACGCCCCTTGATGTCAGTTTAAACTTGTTTGGTCTAGTAGCCTACAAAGATGGCGACGTGGTCCTGGAGAAGCAAGGCAAAGGTTCCTTCTTCGCTCCAGGCGATGGCATTTTGCAGCGTGCTCGGCCATGGCGAGACTTGCAACGGCATTTCTAAGGAGCAGGAGTGCTAGTCTCCATCAGCAGATTGTAGCTACAGCGCCGCGGGCGTTCTTGTGGTTGTTGTTTTGGTTCATGCTCAGCGCCCACAGCGAGGTCAATGTTGTGTAGTTCAGCACAGTGGGCTCTTCGTGTCTCGCCGTCTTGCCTGCATAGATGATTCCGTGCCTGATGCAGCCTTCATCAGGCCTTGTCTCCCGTCTCGCCCGTCGTGTCCTTGCCCTGCTGCACGAAGCCCTGCGCTCATACCGACTGCAGCCTCCGCCGTGATGACATGCCGCTGCAGCTGCCAAACATCCTGATCCGCATTTCCCAGCCGCCTCCCGACAGCAACGACCAAACCATCCTCTACCTCTCTCTTGCGCTCTACAGGCAAGGGCGTTTGGCGCACTATCATTGGGCTTCCTGCGCATGACGGATGGATGCTTCTTCCAGCGCCCCAGGTAGTCGGCCGCCGAGCAGTGTGCAGGATGCAGCACCACAAGGAGGCGCAGCATCTGCACAGAGCAAGCAGGCCCCCAATGGTACAGGCTCATCGCACAAGAATCGCTTCAATGATCTGCCAAGCCTGAGCACATTGTTCCCAAAGTTTAGGCGCAAGTCACAAGGACAGCAGCAGCGCGATCTTCAGCAGCAGCAACAGGCAGAGCTCGCAAGGCAGCGGCAAGCGGCCCTCTTGCATCAGCAGCGGTTAGAACAAAAACGATGTGTCGGCGATGACTGGATTTTTGTGAGTACACTGGGTACGGGCACCTTTGGGCGAGTGTTTTTGGTTCGCCCAAAACAGGCAGAGGGCGACAAGCAAGCCTTCTTTGCCATGAAGGTGCTGCAAAAGGCAGAGGTCGTCCGGTTGCGCCAGGTCGAGCACATCAACAACGAGCGCGAGATTCTCTCTATTGTACGGCACCCCTTCATTGTCTCAATGAGAGCGAGTTTTCAAACACCAACCAATCTATTCATGTGCCTCGAGTATGCTGTGGGTGGAGAGCTCTTTAGCCATCTACGCAAGGCGGTACGCTTCCAAAATGACGTGACGCGCTTCTATGCGGCAGAAATCCTGCTAGCAATTGAGCATTTGCACGATCTCAACATCATCTATCGCGATCTCAAGCCGGAAAACATCTTGCTCGATGCATCTGGGCACATCAAGATTACAGATTTTGGCTTTGCCAAGCAGATTGTCGATAGAACATGGACGCTGTGCGGCACGCCAGAGTATCTTGCGCCGGAGCTCATACAGAGCAAAGGTCACGGCAAGCCAGTGGACTGGTGGGCACTCGGGGTTCTCATCTTCGAGATGCTCTGTGGCTATCCTCCATTCTACGACAAGTCGCACATTGGCATCTATGAAAAGATATTGGCTGCCAAAATTAAATTTCCAGGGCATGTCCAGGCAGATGCTGCGGACCTCATTGCAAAATTATTGACGCCTGACATTACACGGAGATTGGGTAATTTGTCAAGAGGGACAGAGGATGTCAAGCTGCACCCCTGGTTCTTGCACTGCGAATGGCATAGACTGCTCGCCAAGGACTGTCCAGTGCCGTTCGTTCCTGCCATCAAATTCGCTGGGGACACGCACCACTTTGAAACGTATCAGGAGCCGAAGCGTATAGAGATGGAGATGCTGCTGAGCGAAAGGCAAGGGAATGATTATGGCTCGCCATTCAAGCAAGAGTTTGCCGACTGGTGAGCAGCTGCACGAGCAGCTGAAAGTGTAGAGTAGAGTAGAGCGCGAGAGTTCGCGCGACGAATTTGTAAATTTCTGCATTCATTTGTACCCACCAAGCCAACACATGCAAATGTGCCTTGGTTCCCTCTGAATCAGCAGCTGTATAGCTGCAACTACCAGTCTTGAATAAGAGACGGTGGTACCGAGTAGGAGAAGAAGAACTGTTCTCGATTTAAGCCGGGGTCTGGAGAGACTGTGCTGTGGACCTGACTACGAAGACCAGACATTCAATGCGACTCTCACCGCGTTTCTTGAGAGCCTTTCCTTCGCGCGAGCTGCGGCTGCTTGCTTCGCCGTGTAGGACGATTGAGCAGGCAAAGGCTGAGCTGCGCTGGATTGAGCAGCATTGCAAGAGCAAGGACGAGGTGTTGGCCATGTGCCAACAACGGCATCGCCATGTGCCATTACAATATCTGCTAGGTAGTGCTATGTACGCTGTAGAATTCGCTAACAATAGCTTCACAGCCATTTGGCCCATTTGACTTGTCCTGCCGGCCTGGCGTGCTCATTCCACGTTGGGAGACTGAGGCCTGGTCTATGAGCATTGCACAGGAAGTGCAGCCAGGGCAAAATGTTGTTGACTTGTGTACAGGCTCTGGCTGTGTTGCATTGATGCTGGCACAAAAGCTTACCCACGTTGTCGGTGTGGACATATCGCCTGTTGCCATCAAGCTTGCGCAAGAGAATTTAGCTCGCAATGCACACATCCTCCGTGCAAATGTTGTCTTTAAACAAGTAGACATCTTCAATGCAGAAGCGGATAAACTTGTTGCCAAGGCAGACGTGGTGGTTGCCAATCCGCCATACATTGATGCGCGGAATCAAGCTGGCATGTCCCTCTCAACGCGCCGGTATGAGCCGTCGCTCGCACTACTCGCTGACGATGCGGGAGATGCATTCTATCGACGAATCGCGCAAATGCTGTCCAATAGCACTGCACGGCTCGTCGCGCTCGAAATTGGCTCAACAGAACAAGCCGAGCGTGTTGCTGCCATGTTGTCAACTTTCAAGACAGAGCTGTGGCGAGATGCTGCTGGCTTGCATCGAGTAGTGGTGGGGCGACGGGACGTTTGACGTGTCGCAAAAGGTTGACAAGGGCGCTCGCATCCACACCCTTGAGGCGTCCAGCTTGACCGAGCGTGTCGGGTCGTGTCGACTTGAGCGCAGCGCGCGCCTCGTGGCTCAAGGACGACACTTGATCGTAGTCCACCGTTTTTGGCAGCAAAAGTTGCTCATCAGCAAGCAGCACAGCACGATTGTCGGCCTCCTGACGGCCTATATAATGCGCATAAGCGCCTTCAATGTCGAGTCGAGCAAGGAGTGTGTCGTTGTAGTTCTCCAAAGCTGGTAGAGCTGACCTGAGCGTCTTGGTAGAGATTTCCGCGCGTGCCAGGAGATCAAAAGCGGAACGCCGCTTGCCATCTGCGTTCACCTGTATGCCTCGTGTGCGCCATTCTGTGGGAGAGAGAAGCGTCGCATGCAGCAGCAATCGGATTTCATCCATCGTATCGCGAGACGTGCAAAATTGCTGCCATCGGTCGCCTTGCAGAATGCCTGCTTGTTGGGCCAGCTGGGTCAAGCGCAAATCGGCATTGTCGCTGCGGACACTGAGCCGAAATTCGGAGCGCGACGTAAACATCCTGTATGGCTCATCGACGCCTTTGGTAGTGAGGTCGTCAACAAGTACGCCCAAAAAGGCATCTGCTCGAGAGACGACGAGCGGTGGTTTGTTTTGTGCGGAAAGCCCTGCATTTGCGCCGGCAAGCAGACCTTGTGCTGCTGCTTCTTCGTAGCCTGTTGTACCATTTATTTGCCCAGCAAGATACAAGCCTGCGATACGTTTGCTCTCGAGTGTGGTGTGAAGACCACGGGGGTCGAGATAATCGTACTCGACGCCATATCCAGGTGCAGTCATTTCGCAATGCTCGAGCCCCGGAATAGTATGCAACATTTTACGTTGTACTTCGGCAGGCAGAGTCATACTGATGCCATTGGGGTAGATAAGATCAGAATCGAGACCCTCCGGCTCGAGCCAAATGAGATGCTCTGGCTTTGAAGCGAACTTTTGCACTTTTGATTCAATTGACGGGCAGTAGCGAGGGCCAGTGACCGTTTCTCGGATGTGAACAGACTCGTGCAAATGTCGTCGTACCAAATCATGCGTATCTACTGTCGTACGTGTTTGATAGGTTGTTGTCTGAGCATCTGTGCCGATTGCAACACGCTCGTTGAGATGTGAAAAAGGTATTGGCGGGTCGTCGCCATGTTGACCAAGCAAGCCATGAAAGTTGATGCTGCTCTTTCGTATCCGTGGGGGTGTACCGGTCTTAAGGCGACCAGGCTGGAAGCCAGCTCGTTTGAGTGACGCCGACAAGCCTGTAGACGCAGCTTCACCCAATCGCCCAGACGGGAATGACTCGAGGCCTATATGTATCTCACCGCCAAGGAACGTGCCAGTCGTAAGGATGACTTTGCTCGTAGTAATGGTTTCGCCCGACTCAAGACGGACTCCTTTGACTATGCCGTCTTGTAGGACCAAGTCGGAGATGACGCCTTGGACGATGTCAAGATTCTCGCAGTGTGCAAGCGCCCGTTGCATGTGTTGCTTGTAGAGCTTCCTGTCGAGCTGAGCGCGCGGACCCCATACGGCAGGGCCCTTGGACTTATTAAGCACCATGAACTGAATGCCTGCTTCGTCGCAGACTTGTGCACACAAGCCGCCCAGTGCGTCCACCTCGCGAACAAGAGTTCCCTTGCCGATACCACCGAAGCTAGGATTGCAAGAGAGCTCGCCAATGGCGTCTAACTTCTGGGTGATGAGCGCTGTATGGGCGCCTGACTGTGCTGATGCCGCTGATGCTTCGCACCCTGCATGTCCTCCGCCGATACAGACAACATCGTAGTGCCTGCCCGATGCGGCGGTTGCAAAGTGTCTTGCAGGTAGGCAGAGCCGTTTTGCCAGCAGAGCCATGCAGTCGCGTCTGGTCTGGTCTGTTCTTGTTCTTTAAATTTGATGTCGCAGGAACAGAACACACTCAAGCTCATGCTCAGGCTCAGGCTGAAGATACATCATAGACTACATCAAATACGATCGCAAACGCTGTCATCCCCCTCGCATTTAAGTGGAGCATCACTGGCCGTAGCCCGACCCATAAGTCTGATTTGGGTTCTGGGGCTGCTGCTGCCCATATGACTGCTGGCTGTAATCTGGCTGAGGCTGCGATCCGTAGCCTCCGTAGTTGCCTGCAGGCTGCGAGCCGTATCCTTCATAGCTAGCTGAGGGCTGCTGCATACTGCCACCGCTACTGCTGTCCAGGTCACGCTTGCCTGTGAATTGGTTCAGCATGCCACCAAGGCCGCTCTGCTGCTGGTGACCATAGCCTGACTGGCCATAGCCTGATTGACCGTAACCATGATTTGGCTTGTGCGATTGCTTGCCCAATAGATGCGCGCCGATGCCGCCTGCAAGCGCGCCTAGCATACCATGTCCGCCGAGCTTATGGCCTAGCAGTCCACCTGCCGCTGCACCGAGCAGGTTGGTCCCCATACCGCGTTCGCCATCTGCAGCGACAGGACCTGCAGTCCCCTGTGCATCGTAGCCAGCGTGGTAGGGTTGTTGCGATGTAGTCGCCTGTTGCGCTGGTTGATTATAGTAATCATTTGCTGATGCGCCAGTCGACTGACCATACGATGGCTGAGTGTACGCACCTTGCGACTGGTCCTGGCCGTAGTTTTGGCCGTATGATTGATCGTAGCTGTTGCTCATGGTGCGTGGTCTGTTGCAGGGGAGGTTGGCTGCTCGTCGTCTTTATGACGCACCGCCAAGACGACAAAAGGCGCAGCGGCCACAAACATGAGGGCGGTGCATTGCCAGGAATAGAGAGATATGAAGGGTCTCCAGTAGACGATGTAGTCACTGACGCTGCCGGAGAAAGGCAAGAAGCGAGGCATCAAACGAATCTGTCTCTTACCATAGCACCAGTTTTCCTTGTCGATTCAATCTCCTGCTCATGATGTTGCTCTCGATGTGGAGTCGCCAGAGCAGAGGCGGTCCCAGGTCACCCAGCTCTGCGCTCGTCATCAAAGTGGACAGTTCCAAGTGGACAGCCCCACTGTGTTGTCCAAGCCCTTGTGACATTGCACTCGGGGGCTGCTGCACTACGAGACATGTCCAGTTTGCTATTGAGGCCGCCGACACCTTGCATCTCTGGGAGAGATCATTAGCTACAGAAGAAGTACTCCTGACTGCATAGCCTTCTCTACAGATCTTCCAAGTATAGCTGAATGACCTCCAAAACAAAGGCTCTTGAACACACACCCGTTCGCCCCAACGCCCATCGACACACGCAGCCGATTTATCGACGAAATTGTAAAGCAGAGCTGCTGGCAGAGCTGGGCGGACGAGCGAGGAGCGGTGGAACCCACGCTGGAGACAGGTGCTAATGGAACAGAAGAATTGAGCATTCAGTATGTGCAAAGACCCGAGGGGGCTACGCACTTGCACGGGAGGTATTTGGCTTCGGCGTCAGAAGGAGTAAGTGCAATGACTAGAATGAGCATCAGTTCTGCTCACAATAATGCAGTGCGAGAAGCGCTCCTATCATAATCCTCAGCCTACGTATCAACTGGAATAGCAGATGAAGATTAGCAGATTTGCTGTTGGAGCAACCCTTCTCCAGTGCGAATAGTTTTGGTACCCGGCTGGTGCCAATCGTGAGGCAAATGGCTAGACCCGCGAAGAGAACCCGAGCGTACAGCAGCAGCTGGCTCTCTTAGATGATGCGTTCTCGTCTTGAAGTTGCGCAAAGAAAACATCTGAAGAAAGCGACAAGACCTCTTGACACAAGCTTCAAGGTGTCTACATGCAGACACAGCGAGGGCAGAGCAAGGCAAAACAGAGGCTACGGTTAATGTCAAGCTCACAAGCTGGTACATCCTCGGCGGGTATGACTGATCCTCATCAGTGGGATGGAAGACTCGGCAGGTTGATTTGGACAGAGCGGGTAGGGAGAATTGGTTAACTCGAGTTCATTTGCGGAAGTGTATTTTCTCTACCCCGCAGCCTAAAATAAGGCTAGACGTGAGTCGCGCCTTCCGTAGCAACATATCTTCTTTGCTCATCCGGCATTCGTGAAGTTACTCAGGCAGATTTTAACATGGAACCTCAAAAGCCACGCGTTGTGGAACCTGATTCTGTTCAAATCATTAGGTCCGGTAGTATCACTACGATATCAATTAACCGAGCCAACAAGAAGAACGCTGTCGATTTTGCAACTGCGAGAAAACTGACAGAGGCATTTCTTGCCTTCGAGGATGACCCTTCCCAAAAGGTTTGTGTATTCAATGGCGCCAATGGTACCTTTTGCGCCGGCGCAGACCTACACGAAGTGGCGAAGCGCAACAAATCCAACAACCAAGCAGTAACAAAGCGCGTTTCTGGCCGGAATGCTGGCCCAATGGGACCGTCGCGAATGCAGATTAGCAAACCAGTAATCTGTGCGGTCTCAGGCTTTGCGGTTGCTGGCGGGCTGGAGCTTAGCCTGCTTGGAGATATGCGAGTAGTGGAGGAAGATACTGTTTTCGGTGTATTCTGCAGACGCTTTGGAGTGCCGCTCATCGATGGTGGTACTGTCCGCTTACCGAAGATTGTTGGGTTGGGACGTGCGCTGGATTTGATTCTCACCGGGCGTGCCATTGGAGCACAGGAAGCCTTGGCGATGGGTCTGGCAAATCGGGTGGTCCCTCATGGGAAGGCACTTGAGGAATCGATCAAGATTGCTAGACTGCTCATCCAGTTCCCCCAAGCTTGTATGAACGCTGATCGCACTTCATGCTACAACGCAGCCTATAATGCAGTATCTTTCGAGCGTGCGATGTCATTTGAGTACGACGAGGGTATCAAGGTCCTCGATACGGAGAGTATCGTTGGAGCGGAGAAATTCAGTCAGGGTGAAGGAAGACACGGTCATTTCAAGGAAGCAGATCTCAAGGCTTTGCTATAAAATAATGAAGCTATCGAGAACAAAATCTTGCATTTGATTGGACCCTCTGTATGGTTCTAACCCATGTGACCCTCTCCCTGCATTTTTGACCTGCCTCCAGGTGTCACGGACTGATCTCTCTGCTCACGTACCTGTCAATCACGTGTTTGTCTTCACCACCTCATCTTCAACCAGCTAGCCTCAGCTACCTCTTCCGAGCTCCCAGTGCTCGCACCTCTTCCGGGCTCCCAGTGCTCGCACCTCTTCCGGGCTCCCAGCGCTCACACCTCTTCTCCATTCCGATGGCACACTAGCTCCCAGCGCTACTCCACGTTCCGACGCACTGCTCTCAAGCCGCCTCACCTCAGAAGGTCCTAACTCTTCAGGGTCTTTGCCATGTCCCACTTCTTTCTCGTCAGTTCATTAGCTCATGCTGGCAAGGTATAAAAGGGACGTCCACCGCACCTTTATAGCATTGTCAGCAACATCAGTTTTGTATCCAATACTACTTTGTGTTCAAAAGTCTCTGTTGCCAAAACCACTCTCCCTCCTCGCTCTCTGTCTCCAACGATACGCCTAGCCTCGTCTGGTCGTGATCGTTACACCAGGTGACGATAGCAGTCTGAGAGAAGCACTTGCTCGAAGGCGCGTCCAGCGCGAGCAGAACACTATGTATGGACCGGACCCGATACATGGAGCGAAGCGGAATTCGGGTTCAAGTATTAGCATTTCATTAGGTGTCATATATACAGAAGCCTACGTATGGTTCTTTTGGAGAAGACATGTCTTCCCCATTTCAAAATTTTCAAACCACCACTATAAACACCCTAACCCAACCTCAGAGTGACACCTCTTCTCCTTCGCCAATTCGGACATTGGTCTTTTCATCCCATACACACCTTTCCACCTCTCAAACTCCTCAACCACCTTCACCAAACCTCCCTCTATCCAATGACTCTCTCAGATTTTCAATAGTATCCTTTATGCTCCCGCAATACAACAACCTATACCATGGATGACTCAGCATGCACAAGACCTTCTTCTCTCCCCACCATTCTTTAGGATTGGATCATTTACTGAAAGCATATAGACTATAGAAGGATGCGAGCATCTTATCTAGGTGTATCAAGAGCCAACTACTGCGTTTCACGCTATTCTCACCAACACACCTTCATATACTTCTGCCATGCACCAAAGCGCCTGCAGCAACGCAACCACCACCCTCAGTATGGTTCTAATTGAAACAACGCGTAACGGGAATTATTTCACCCACTACAAAACCCTAACCCATAACCGAATCTGCCCATCGTATCGCATTCTTTATTCCCGTTACCTCCCATCCACCTTCTTTGACATCCCAGCCCTCTCAAATTTGGCATGCACCTCAAGCAAGCTCCGCTCTATCGATTACCACTTTCACAATCACGAAAGGGTCCTTGGTGCTTCCGCAATAGAGCAAAGTATATTGTGTATGACTAAGCAGCATTCTGACGCTCCTCCTCCTCCACCACTCTACCGACACCTCCTCCCCCTTCAT